>JAFISB010000049.1:0-216922 GCA_022560015.1 Diplodia mutila | reverse complement strand
ACGCTTATTATCGTTATTATAGTAGATCTTCTCGTACTTCTATATA
The DNA here is from genome assembly GCA_022560015.1 of Diplodia mutila. Taxonomy (NCBI): domain Eukaryota; kingdom Fungi; phylum Ascomycota; class Dothideomycetes; order Botryosphaeriales; family Botryosphaeriaceae; genus Diplodia; species Diplodia mutila. The sequence goes on along the minus strand of JAFISB010000049.1, from coordinate 216,876 downwards.
AACTATTCGTAGAGGCCCCTAATCTACGCGATCTAGTATTAAGAAACGTCTCTTTATAAGTAGAGGGCGAAGATTTTACTTAATAGTAGTAGATAGTTATAAGGTCGCTTCTATAGGTGCCCCGTAAGGTACGGAGAACTCTAAATAGTTAACTAGGCCTATTATTTAGCTACTTTAAAGTATTTATAGTATTTAATTATATCTCGCGGGGGTATATTTATTAAAGAGCGGAGAAGGGTTAATCGTAAACCTCTATAAGCGGTAGATATCTCGTTTTAGTTCTTTTACGATAGAACGTAGTTATTAATAGTCTAAGAGTCGTTTCTAGCGTTCGCCTAATCCTTTAGGCTACCTCTAGTATTAGTCTAAAGACCTATAAGTAGCTTAGTAAGGTTAAGAAGAATATTATATATAATATCTATAGAGAAGCTCTAAGAAAAGTAGATCGTTTAGAGGCTTAATAAGTAAAATTCTCGCTTAATATCTAGCTAAACGATTAGTAAAGTAATCTACTAAATAAGAAGATTCCGCGTATACGGTTATTTTTACTAGTAAAACCGCGAGAACCGTACTAAACGACGAAGGTCTTTTCTAAAGATTTCTTCTTACTAAGATTACGCCTATATATCTAGCCGAGAAGTATAATATTTATAATATTTACTCTTAGATAGATTCGCGAAGGGTAAATAAGGCCTCCGCTATAGAAGTAATAGTAGTTATTCTTACTTATATAACGTTTTACCTTTACTCGATAGTATCTATATAGAACGATAATATTACTCGATATCTTTATATTTATTACCTCTATAATAGTAGGCCCGTTATCTATTATAAGAGAAATAATAGCCCTTAAGCGGAAGGAGGCCTATATTAAGGCGTTCTATATCTTAACTTTTAAAGGCGACTCTAGCTCTTATAGCTCCTATATAAGCGGCCGTAGATAGCTATCTAGATTCTTATACTTTTTTAGCCTAAAGATAATATAGCTTATAAGAGTATTACTACGCTTATAGCGAAGCCGCGGAGAAAGATTAAGTAGTATAATAGTAACTAAAATACTATAATATTAATATCTACTAGTAACGATCTATATACCGTTAAGAGAGAGTTATAAAACGAGATTTAAGGCCTACTAAAGTAATTTTAGCGATTCTAGCTAGCCGTAACGTAGTTTATATAGTAATCTACTACTTTAAACGTCTTAGTAAAGCGTCGAATAAGTCTTTAGAAGGTCTACTCGCTCTACGTAGCGGTACTAACCTATTAATCTAGATATAAGAGGTATATAGATAAACGAGCGGCGGGCGCGGCGGGGAGTCGTCTTAGAGTAGTATCGATTTTAGTAATAGTATTAATACCGCTTATTATAGCGAAACGACCCTATAAAAGCTATATAGCTATCTATATAGTAATTAATAAAGGTTAGATAGATACCTATAAGCTTTTTAAGCCGCTCTAAAGTACGTCTTCGCGAGAAAAAGTAAACTAAGTCTAAGTAACGATAGTAATCGGCGTATTAAGCCTACGAGAAAAAGTCGCCTATATATAAACTCTTATAGTAGTTATAGTTAATCTTATTTATTTTATTTTTATTAGTAAATTCTATAAGGGAACTAAACTACTTTAGTTTAGAGGGTTACTCTTAAATATTTTCTCTAGCGGCTAGCTACTATATTAATCGATACTTACGCTAAAATAGTTATCTTTACTATCTTCTTCCTTAGAACTACCTTTAGATACGCTTAGGAGGTTATTCTTATCTAGCGCGGGGGGTTTATTACTCTAGAAAAGGTCGTTATTATCGTCGTTTTTTATTCTAGAACGTTTATATCGGAGGGGGACCCGCGAGAGTTCTTAATACTATTTTACTTTAATCTAGTTACGCTTATACTATATACGAAGGCTAGTTATATTTAGAAGGGTTAAGAGTCGATTTAGTAACGTTATTAAAGTATTTTCTTATAAAATACGTATAAGAAAATTTTTTATATAGATAATAGCGCCTAGATATCTTAATAAGGTCTCGCTACTAGATATATAACTATACGCGTAATCTATATAAACGGGGCTCTTTCTCGTTCTCTATAAATTTATAGGTAAAACTTAAAGTACTCTAGTCGCCGATAATTACGGCGAACTAACTACTATATCGTTTAATACTACTATTAGCCGCGGCGATTTACCTCCCTCGTTACTACTTAAAATATCTAAGTCTAAGACTAAACTAGGCTAGAAGAAGCTTAAGAAGATCGTATAAAAGTATAACTATTTTAATCTAGTTAAGAATATACGTCTATTAAAGAAGTAGGCGAGAAACGCTATTACTAAAGATTCTTATAAGAATAATAAGTAGGGTAACTTAGTATCTAAGCTATAGTAAACCTTACGGTATAAGGAGTAGGACGCTATAATAGACTACTTCTTAAGATATTATAAGTTTATCGTCTTTAACCGCTTTTAAGATAAATAGATAGTTATTACTATTATAGAGGCGGCTATTACTACTACTCGTAGCGAGAATAGCCGTAAGACTTATCGCGAGAAGAAGAGTAGATTATACTAGAATAAGATCGCGGAGAGCCGTTACTAAAACGAGGGCGATTTTAGTAAGAATTCTTTAGATAGGCGCGCGATCGTAATTAAGAACTAGAATAAAGATTAAAATAAGAATTAAAATAAGAATTAAGACGAGGATTAAAATAAATTACTAGCTTATAATACGATAAGAAACTCTTACTAAAACTAGATTCTTTTTAGTACGAGTTCTCTAAGCCGTATCTTATTTATAATAGAAGATAAACCACCGGCGGGTAACTTACCGATATTATAACTAAGATAGCGTAAGATAACTATAAAGGTTTAAGAGATCTAAAAGCTTACGTAAATAAAGTAGAAGGCGAAGGTTATTAAGAATAACGCTATTACGAAGAAGGTTTATAATAATAAGACGATAAAAAAGACTATTAAGGGATTAAAAGCTTAATAAAAGAATAAAGAATAGTTCGTTCTATTTACGTTATTTTTAAAGAAGTAGAAGAAGAAGGTAGCGTAGGTAGCGCGAGTAGCGTAAGAGACGTAAGAGGCGTAGAAAACGTAGAAGACGTAGATAGTAGAGTAGTAGTAGTAGAAGCCTTCTAAGCGGAAGAAAGATTACTTAAAAAACGTAGGTTAGAAATAAGCGTAGAAACTTTTCGCGATTTTATAGTATTTATCTTATAAAATTAAAAGGCATCTTAGTTATCTATCTATCTATTTATTTAATACTATAGAGTTTAGGGCGATCGTAGGTAGGTTTAGTAGCTAATATCTAAGATTAAATCGCTTATATAAGCTATTTAGCGTTTTTTTAGACTAATAAAGGTTCTTTAGAACCTCGCCAAGCGATCTATAGCCTTAAATAGTACTATTCTATATTAAAACTATATACGACTCGCTTATATTATATTAAAAGGTTATAAAACGTATATAATAGCGTGAATTTAATACGGATCTTCGCGTAAATATTACGGATCTATAGTCGGGTATATAGGCGGTTTTAGCTTTACGTATTAAAACATGTATAATTATAAGGACTTACGTGCGGGGTACACAGAAAGTGTACCCCTGCGCGATTATCTGCGTTTCGTTGGTACCCTAGTGTGGGGGCCCGCGGCGGGGGGAGGTGTGGTGTCGTCGGGAGCGTCGCCCGGGTATTCCCAGTCGAAGTCGACGCCGTCGAGGTCGTGCGCGGCGAGGAAGGCGACGACGGCGGCGGCGAAGCGGGGGGCGTTGCGCGGGTGGGTGGCGTGGCGGAAGAGGTGCGCGGTCGAGGGGTCGGTGCTGAATTTCCAGCCGCCGATGGATATCTGTGGTGTTGTTTGAGACGGGGTCCGGCTACGGGCTTCCGAGGGAGGCTTGTAGATGGGGACGAACTTACGATTCGCTTGATGCCGGTGAGTCCGGTGAACTTGGCCCACTGCTTGTATGTGTCGTTGATGGATATGTCCAGGGTGGGGGTGATGGTGGCAAAGGCCCAGTGGTAATGTGTGTATTTGGACGTATCGATGCTATCCACCCTCATGTTCAAACAAGGTCGGTCGAAATTCCACGACTCGTAGTACCCGATGCTGATGGGAGAGACTGGCTCGGCTTCGTTGTATTTGATATCGGTCCCGCAGTTGCTAATGCATCCACTGTGGCCAGGGGGAGCCGTCCCAGGATTGCCTGTGGCAGCAGCAGTTGCGTTGGTGCAGAACTCGGGAGTAATACCGCATTGGCCCCATATCGTGCAGCATGCTCTCAAAGGACAAGGATTGAGGTCAGCCAAGGTTTGGCCATTGGTGGGAGGCTGGGATCCCGGCTTCAGTGGACCGCAGACGGCATTGTCGATAGGCTGTGGCATTGGCGGAGAGCCCTCGCTGAGGCAGATCTTGAGCTGAGCAACAAGACGGTTACATCCTGACCAGCCCCATGTGGTTTTGTCGTTGAAGGTAGCTAAGTCTTCGACCTTCAACCCATTTGCCGCAGCGATGGCCGAGCAGGTGTCGCCGCGCTTGACAACATACGATGCACAGGCTCCATCCGGTTGAGGCTCCGGTCTGATGTCGGGCAGTGTTCCTGGCGAACAACACACTCGTTGCCCTGGAGACAAAGTCGTACAGAGGCTTGGGTTTGAGTTGTATTTGGCGAAGTCTGATGGCGAGATACCGCATTTGGACGCTAGTGAGCCGCAGCGGTCACCGGAGACGACAGTTTGTGTCGTGCAGTCGTCTCGCTCATGAAATCTGCCATGGTGAGTTTTGGCCGAAATCATTGCCACAAGCAAAGCGCCCACCGTGGACGGCGAGATCAGATTGCCCAGCCACATGAGTGGTGATTGAGAGTGAACGAATGAGCCAGATGATAAAGGAATGAAGGTAAGACGGTGGAAGAAAGTAACAAGACCGTTCTGCTAGACGTGGGTAGAGGGTGAAATCTCGGGGAAACCGCAGCTGGACAGAGGTAGTACCAAATACTTTATGCGTGATATATATGGGTAGAGGCGTGGACAAGCAAGCAGAAAGTGATCACCTCTCATTCTCCAACTACCATCAAAAGAGCATTCCACCATCTTATACTCTTTTGCCGAGCCAAAGAAATCAGAATCCTGACCCAATCAAGCGAGCAGCGGCCCTTACTTCAACGGTGCGGGTCGCCAAGGCTGAAAGAATTCAGTTGCATCTTGGCGATTATTCAAGAATGACTAGCATGTCGGACGAAGCTTGATTCACTCAGTAATGCTTCGATTATCTATATATACGCGCTTATTCTCCTTTCTCTACGTCGGGCTGAGCGGCAGCATTGAAAGAGAGTTTCCAGCCCAGTAGTGTCCAAGTTCTTTTTACGGTTCTCCCTTTCGACTTTGACTGTCGTCGTTTCCACCACTCCTTGATGTCTCCGTGAAGGACCCACAGAAGCAACACGAAAGTAGTCGGCAGAGTGATGGCCCAGAACAGGAAGAATAACCGTTCGCCAGCTGCGAATTCACCTCCCATCGAGAACACAGCCGCGACAACACTGAATGGGACAGCAACTGTTGCAAGCTTCGTGAGCTGCCCAGCACTGCGAGCTTGCCGGTTGGCTTCAAGTGTTTCCTGCATGGCCGCACGCTGGGCGAACATGTTCATCCATTCGCCGAGCTGTGTCTCGAGAAGATCGAGTCTCTCTTCAAGGAGACCCCAGACCCTTTTGTCCTCGTCCACCCCAAAGTCTGCTTCTGGATTGTTTCCGCTGCCTTCGATTCGAAACGCCCAGCTGATGGTCCTCACCGCTTTCTTGTCCAGTCTGATGTGGTGGCACAGATCTACCAGCTGTTGGTAGTCTTCGAGGGCTTTGCTGCTCTTTCCCTCGCTGTGGTCAAATGCCCTGGGCCCTCTGTGTTGCTTAAGGTCGGCGAGCTCGTTTTGGTGAATGCTCTCGAGGTTGCGGCTGACCCATTCTTCCCATAGAGTACGAACGAAGTGACGAATGTATATCGTTGCAGAGAATGGATCCTTGATGGAGGCGAACCCCCCATTCATCGCTCCAGAAAGACCTCTGCTCAAGGATTCTTCTTTTATGAACATACCCTTGATGGCTTCTAGGATTGGTATGTTGTAGACTGGGGTTGTAGTTTCCCAACTGAGCCTCGAGTTTCCGTTCAACGGATTGACCGTCACCTCTGAAAGCACTTGGCGGTTGGGGGAGAAGTCTTCGAGCTCATAGATTTTGTTGGTTTCCAGGTGTCTTATCCGCGTTTTTGGGGGATCGGTGAGTACAACAGCTGAAACAACTTCAGTAAGTCCGTAACACAGATGGAATTTGATCGTTTCTACTCACCCGTCCAGGAATCTTCTCCATAATTCTGACTCCAGAAAGAGACGTATCCCCTGAAGGTCACACTCTTGTCGCTCTTCTTCACGTGTATTGATGAACGATTGAAGCCGCCATCTCCGCCAATCTCGACTACATAGTTGCCAGAAGGACCGTTAAAGCTCTTGGGTAGATTGCGAGTCTGAGGTATCGGTACCTTCCAGTACCTTGAGGCGCTTTGCTTCGCACGTGTATGGTCAACGATGCTAAGGTCGGTCCATTCGTCGCAGTGAGCCACAAAAAATGCTGGAGGTATGTATAGATCCGCTCCTATCAAGTCAACAAGGTGTGGCTCCATTCCTTCAAGCACAATCAATCGCCTATGTTCTGAATGTAGATCCTTCCGTGATTTCATGTAGAGGTCGGACGCATCGTTAAACTGGAGCATACGGTTGGCAGCATTTGAGCAACCGGAAAACTTGATCCACAAGTTGCAGTGGTGGTGTCCGTCCGACCAAGGGTGGCGTATTCCGTCAGGTAGTAGCTGTTTAACGCTGTTCAGGGCATATTGACGAAATTGTGCTTTCAACCTTTGAAGTTCAGCATCTGCAGTAGAGATTCAGTCATTATACACAACCCGAAAAGGTGTATGTACCATACCTTGCGGTTGATATTCCATCGCTGTTCAATCCGGAATATGGAACGGCATAGGACGTCGAGTGAGTGGTAAAGCGATCCTTAAATACAGATGTAAGGCGTTGCAAATGCGCTGTAGGCTAAGTTGATGCGCGGCCTAGTCTTGTAGTGGGTTGGTTTTCCTTGAGTATGAACAGATGAACTAACTTATCTCCTGCTGCTCTCGTGGGAAACGGGAGCTTTATTTTAGCTGTGGGAACTGTCAACCTTACTGCACCGAATCAGCCGTCTCATTAAACCCGAAAATGCGGCTGAATGTTGTACTTGGCGTTATTGACCTACCGTACTATTGAAAGCAAAAACGTTTCTCAGAAAAAACAATAACATCAAAGGGGCAGTTGCAAAATCCAGAGTCGTGAAGTCTTTCCTCTTAAATCATAAAACTAAACCGGGACCTTCTTTAATCGTGATTCGCAATCTCCCTTTTAGCAATACGCTGCAATACGCTTCCCCGAGTACTGCTGCACAGACCTCAAAATCCAAAGTGTGTTGCCGACAGTAAAAGAATTCGGCAAGCTTGTGCAAGGTCGGTTTGTGGCGCAACCTTTCTTTTTTTTTGATCTTCTCGGCTCTCCGCGATGCAGCCCGTGCAGTACTTTCTATTTTTATCTCGTGGGTGCATTCATCCATCTTCTATCACGCGGCAATGCCTTTACTCTAGTGCTTGTCTGTTGCAATCATATTTATTCTTCTAGATCTTTGCGCCATCGACGTCTGCAACGCGAATGCAGCATCGCTTCGGCCTCTCGTACCCGAAGGGAACTCCTGTAAATACTTTCAGCTTGCTTCATCGCGATGACACCCCAGGACGCCCACTTCTTTTACCGTTGCATTTATCGATGGCTGAGCGGTCATCAGCCACCCCAATATTGGTCAAAGGCAGAGCTGGCTGAATGTCTTCCGAAACCGCCGTCGGAAACATTTCGAGAGACCGCGCAGATCGTCCCCTGCAGTTTGTTCAGCAGCTCAATTTTGCGGCTGAGGATTGGGCTTTTTCTTTGCCGGTGTTCCGAGATACAGAATGGGTATGGATGTCGCGAGGGAGTCGGATAACGAGGCTGTGATGGAAATGGGGTCGAAACACCTCGAGATCTTGAAACTGTAGTTCACACTGCACTTTGTGGGAAGGTTTGGTCTAACGCATGTGGCTAGCCAGTTCTGGAAATACTTTGCTTTCCCTCCCGGTCAAGACTCGCTTCGATCGTGCGCAGTGTGTCGCCTGCATGATGCTCAGCATCATCACCTCAAGATCTTGCACAGCGCCACCATGACGCCTTGACGCACAGCAACCTATGCAAGTTGCCGTGGAGACCTCATACCTTAACGGAATGTAAGAAGAAGAATGATACCGCCAACGCGGAAGTAGGTGGAGCCCGAAGGCGAAGCGACAAAGAGTGGCGAGCGCTGTGTCCCTCGTACTGGATTCATGGTCTTGACGCCTGCAAAACGCACTGAAGACAAGTGAAGGGAGCAGGGAGCCCAACGAGCCGGTTTTTTTATAGTCCGCCTACGCGATTGTCCGTGAATGGCCTGAACTTCGCTCCCACGAATGCGCTCAAAACCCCACCGCCAACCGGTCCATCGATTGTGCTTTCTTTCCCCGTCCAGCTCACTCGCAACGCATCAGACTCCCGAGGCAACATTCGACATCGCGTTTACAGACACAGACACTCTCCCACTTCAACACCGATGGTATCGTAATCACACGCTGTTTGTCTACTACGCAATGACACCGCAACGCCGTGATGTCGTGCATCATCGCGTCGAAATGCTGCACAGCGCCAACTCGACGTCTTCACGCGGCTCCCGATGCGGCTGCCGCTGCTGCCGAGGCATCCGGTCTCGCGGAAGGGGAGGTACAGTGAAGAAAGCGGACACGCAGTTTGGTAGTACCTCATGTCAAGGAGACCGAAGTGAGTCCATGTTGTTTGGGTTTGAGTCACGCTTCCGCGCAACGCGCCGACGACGACAAGCGAAGAAGCAAGAACCTCACCAAGGCGGCTGTCCTTTATACCCAGCCCACACGGTCGGCCGGCCACCACCAGCAGACCCCGTGAACGACCTGAACCTCGCTCCCGCGGCTGCGCTTGTAAAACCCCCGCCGTTGAGCTCGCTCACGACAACACCTTGCTTTCAACGCTGACCAGCGCTGTTCTGGATACGGAATTCAACTTCCCAGACTGCTTCGCGTCCGAGAGCCTGTTGCCACTGTCTGGAGTTGCTCGGGAAAGCCCATCGCGACCGCGCGCTGCGTGTCCGAGACGTGCGTGGTGATGCCGCGACGCCGTGATGACGCCGTGATGCCGTGCATCATCACCTCGAAATGGTGCACGGCGCCAGCTTGACGTCTTTACGTGCAGCAGCTATCGATGCGGGCGCTGCTGTTGAGGTTGCCGTTTTCGAGGAAGGATGGGTGCGGAGGCAAGAGAGCGGACGCAAAGTGTGTCTTTCCGTAGACGTGTTGGGCTCGGTATTTCCAAGCGACTGCGAGACGCGTTGACGACGAGCGAAAGAGCTGGGAGCTCGAGGAAGCCGCGCTTTATAGCCAGCCTATACAGCCTAGAGGCGGACGTCCACAAGACCCCATGCGCAAGGTGGACGAACGCGTGCAAATGTCCCATCAGCTTGCAGCTCACATGACGCGCCATGAGACCAACTCCGTCAAACGACTGAACATGGGAAACAATCCGACCATCTATCCGATTCAAAACTAGACTCTCATATACAGCCAAGAAGGAAGAAAGAAGGAAAGAAAGAAAAAACTCGACTTTTTGATATCCACCCTCCCACCCGCTATACGCCTATTAACAATGCATCCATCCATCCATCATACACGTACGCCACTCCCACACCACACATCCCCCCATCCTCACCCCCTTTCCTCTCCTCTTCCCTCTCCTCCTCCTCCTCCTACTCCTCCTCAACTCCCCCCTCACGCCGCCACAACAGCGCCCCCACCCACCCTCGGCTTCCTCCCATACAACCCCACAACCGCCTCGAACAAATCCCTAACAGGCGGCAGCGCAAAGCTCGGTCCGACATCAAACACACCCGCCAGCATCTCCGGCCTGACGACGGGCTTATCGCCACCATCATCCTCATCGCCCGCATCCAGATCCCCATCGACCCCCACCATCCCATCCAGCCCCACCCCCGGCACCATCTCCATAACCTCCCTGCCCACCGCCCCTTCCTCATCATCATCATCGTCGCTTCCGTCGCCTGCGTCGTCGACCAACGGCTCCAGCCCCTCCCCGAACGCGTCCAGATCCTCGTCGGGCGCCGCGACGGGGCCGACGAGCTGCAGGTGCCCGGCGGCCGTCTTGGGCGCGACGACGCGGATCTCGGCGGACGAGTTGAGCGCGACGAAGCCCTTGCCGCCGGCGGCGGCGGGGAGCAAGGCGGTGACGATCTGCGGGACGACGATCGAGTACAGCGGGCGGGGGGAGGACGTCGAGAAGACGAAGATTTTGGATTGGCGTTTCTTCGGGTTTTGCGCTTGTTGTTGAGACTGCTGTTGTTGGGATTTGGTGGGATCCGCGGCGACGGCGGCGGCGCCCGCCTCGATGGCCTTGTTGTTCTTGGTGTTGCTCTTCTTGTTCTCGCGCTGCTCGGGTAGCGGTAGTGAGACGGCGAAGGTGCCGTCGCCGCCGTCGTCGTTGTTGTTGATGGCGAGGTGCGCGATCTCCGCCTTCTGCGTGCGGCTGAGGCCGAGCGGGCGGAAGCTGTAGCCGTACGCGAGCTCGTCGTCGACGAGGTCCCACACGCTGAGCGAGTTGGACACGATGATGAGGCGGCGGCCGACGAAGCCGAGGTCCACCAGGCCCGTCGCGTACAGGCCGCCGCGCGAGTAGCGGACCGCGCCCGTCTCCGGGTCGATGAAGTGGACGAGGCCTTGGCTGTTGTTGCCGAAGAACTCCTGGCTGGCGGCGAGGACGGAGCCGTCGGGCGAGTAGGCGAGGCGGGCGTGCACGGGGACGAGCTCGCCGGGGATGTCCGAGTTGGCCTTGAGGTCCTCGATGGCGGCCTTGAGCCGGATGGCGTGGCGGTTAGACCAGGTGACGAGGCCCTCGCCCCTGCTGCCGCGGACGACGGTGCCGTCGTGCAGTCTGGTCTTGGGTGCCCAGATGCGGACGAAGCCGTCCTCGCCGACGGTGGCGAAGGAGGTGCTGCTCGGGTCGTACCTCAGGTCGAAGATGCGGCCGGAGATGACCTTGTCGGTGAACTTGTGCGGTGCGTCGATGCGGGTCTCCAGCATCCACTGGGCCTTTTCTTCGTTCCAGAGCCAGAACTTGAGGTAGACCTCACGTCTGGCCTGCTGCTCTTCTTCCATCATCTTCTTCTCCGCGGCAAGGTGTTCCACGTCCTCCACTGGCGGAGCCCACTCTTCGACAGTGGCAAGCCATTTTCCGTCATGGCTAAGTTGTAGATGCCGAAGGTCAGGCTCACGCAGCTTGATTGCGGTCGGACCTTGGTTGACGATGGTGGCGTTGTTACGCGTGATGGCCTGGCGGAAGACGTGATGGTTGGACGAGATGTCGTAAGCCTGGAGGAAGGGAGCAGGGTGGGTGGTGGTGCCTGCCTCGGTCCTGGGTTGCGATGCGGGAACAGAAAGCAAAATCTGGTTGGGGTTTTGCGGGTTGATGGCAGCAGCTGTGCGGTGGACCTGGTCGAGTATGTCCTTGTCAACGGTCGACTCGGGAGTGAAGAAGCGTGACTGCACTCCGGCAATGTTGGCCTTCGGGACCAACTCAGTGGTTGAGAGAACGATGACCGAGTTATCTGCAAGCTGAACGGCGTAGGAAGTTCCGCTCGGCGAAACGACGACAGCGTCGATGGCAGACGTGAGGTTGGGAAGGAATTGCTTTTTGGAAGTTTGAAGCTGCCAGAGAACAAGAACAGTCTCCTGACCACCGGAAATGATATAGCTTCCATCCAATGACCACTTGACGGCCCCAACAGGATTTCTGTGCCAGTGGAGGTTGCGAGGAGCCAGAGAAAGCGCGGAGGGGGCGTCCTTAGGGTCCTTCTTTGACGGTTTCTCAGCGCTGCTAAGCTTAGCAACGATATCGTCATAAACAATCAATGCGCCGCTGGAGCAACCAATGACCAAATTGACCTGGCCAAGCGGCGGTGCACCCTTCTTTGGTGTGGCTTTGGCAGACTCCTGGCGGTTGACTCGGACATCAATCGAGGTGATTGTCTGTGTGCAGCTGAGCTCTCTCCAGATGTAAACGAGATCCTTGGGCGCCGTAGCAGAGGTATTCCTCAGGTGCCCAAGAAAGACGCGGTCTTTGGCGGCGGCGGCAATAACTTGACCACCGCCAGCGACGGTGAAAGATTGAAGAGGAACCTTGGTCTTGAGCAGAGGTTGGGCCACCTTTTCAGACTCGTCCGTGTGGCCGCGCAACCTATGGGCGTAGATGGTGTTGCGCTCACCCTTGTCCAGAGTGTAGACGTTGTCGAATTTGTCTCCATTGACGGCGCTGACTGCTATGGCGCGGATGGCGGCAGACAGGTTGTAGCGCTGGACCTTCTTTCCGCTTACCCAATCCCACAGAATGACATAACCAGAGGCGTCGGAAACATACAGGTGGTTTGCGTCAACGTCTGACAAGGCGTATGCGGTAATGTTTTGGCTGGTACCCATGGGAAGGGTCCGGACGAGAAGCGACGTTGCGGTAGAGTAGATATGCACAGCCTTTGCGGTTGCAAAAATGAGGTATCTAGGACACATAATCAGCCAAGCTCCATTGGACGTTTCAGCGGTTCCTCATACCTCTCATCCTTGCTGAAGATAGGGTCGACGGGTAGAAAGCGGCCACCCGCGGGCTCGGAAGTATACCAGCTGCTCCTGTCCGGACGAAGCTTGGTCTTCACAACATCGCCCCCCTCTTGCTTCACAATCTGCGAGTTTTTATCTCCGACAATGGCAAGGGCGGTCTCGGTCTTGGGCTGTTTTGTCGTGGAAGTCGCAGCGGCATCGGCGTTTTTCTCGTCCTGGGTACGGATGCGCTTGGCGGCGTGCTTGGAGGAAGAATCCTTGGCCTTTCTCTTGCGACGGGCGTCCTGCGACGCGATCGGCGCGTCCTGAACGGTGGTGGGGGCGGCCATGGTGGATGTCGCGTCTGGTGGTGGTGGTGTTGAACTTTTGGAGGGCGGCGGACTACTTTTTCGCGGGCCAGGGTCTTGGCGCTGGCACCTCCGAAGTCTTTCTTGCGTCGCCCGAACAAACACCCTTTCACTCCCTCACCTCGACCACCTCTCCGCCCGCCTTGTCCGCGCAGTCCCGCCGTCGCCCAGCTCCGTGTCGCCGCTCCTCCACCTCGCTACCGCCACCATGATCATCCCCGTCCGGTGCTTCTCTTGCGGCAAGGTACGCTTTCATCGCCGTCGCGCAACTCGACGCGTCGGCCACTCCGCTAACGTGAAGGGCAGGTCATCGGTGACCTTTGGGAACGTTTCGTTGGTCTGATCGAGGAGGGCATCCACGAGGGGTAAGCCACCTCTGCCGCGACGCTTTGAGAGCACGCGACTAACGGCTGCGCAGTGACGCCATGGACCAGCTCAGACTCAACCGCTACTGCTGCCGCCGCATGGTCATGACCCACGTCGACCTGATCGAGAAGCTTCTCAAGTGCGTACACCTGTGGCTGCACGAGGGCGAGGAAGAGGCTAATCCGAGATAGGTACAACAACGCCGAGCGTGAGCTCCAGCGCATTCGCCAGGGCGCATAGATACCCGAAGTTGATGGGATGAAATACGCGCGACATCACAAAAAAGATCAGAGGCATATTGGCGAAAGGCGTTATTTGGCGCAGGGATTTTTGTAGTTTTCCAGGCGGCTATATGCATCCTCGTGGTGGATAGCCAAACAGGAGCTTGAGGGAAGCCTTGGAATTTTCCGGAAGGAATCTTCTTGGAATCTCGAGCATTTTTGCTACCTTTGACTATTGGAATACGGTCTCCCCGCCTATTGACAGTATACTGTAGAAACATGACGACTGGAAAACCCGCCCTTGCCCCCAGATAATCTTCCGAAAATGGAGGAGACCGTGCCTATTCCACCGTGAGGTTTTCGCACCGTGCAAGTGCTTTGAGAGCCGCAAATGGCCAGCTATCGACCCTTGTTTATCCCGCGAATTTATGTACCGATCGTCATCCTTGGCGCTGCTTAGTCACCCAAAAATGTGCATCATGGCTTCCGTCACCACCGAAGCTCCAACCAACATCAAATCAACCGCTCCAAAAACACCCCATCCCACCGCGCGCATCCCGCCCTCCCACCGCCAAGCACCGGTACGTTCCCGCCTCAGCGCATCTTTGCGCTCCCGCCGTCGCCAAAGCCTATTGCGAAGTGGAAAAAAACAACGCGCTAACATCGCCCGCAGCAAATACCTTTCGCTTTCGCGCCTCTCCCCGCAACTCCACGACCAAACACACCCGAACGACCAACAATGGCCCCCAAGCGCGCGCCGGTTGCCGTCCGCCGCCCGGAGACCCAGAGCATCTTCTCCACCACCTACACCACCCTCACCAACCCGGAGAACCGTCCCGTCATCACCGGCGTCGCCATGTTCGCTGTAAGTTTTTTTCCTCTTTGCAAGCTGCGTCACAGACGAAAAGAAGCACCAGAATGAGACTCTGGGCTTTTTGGGGCAACGAAGAGCGGAGGGCTGATTTGCGTTTTCTTTTTGACAGGCCGGTGTCGCGTTCCTCCACAGCAGCTGGAGCGAGTTCCTCCTCCCCGCGTAAGGGAAGCGAAAGGAGCGGATGACGGCGTAATGGATGATCTCGTCGACGAGCGAATGCGGCCTCTAAAATGGATGCATCGGGTGCAGAATCGCTGAGGTCAAGATGACGGTGTACTGTACGCTACAAGATGGAGGCGATCGCGGATTGGCCTGGGTCTCTCCCGCGAATGGGGAGAGGAGGATGGCAAAAGGCCGTGTACAGCATTTATGGCATGTCGGGCGTCGTTTCTATTTTCGGGAGAGGAGGGGTTACGGGATACACCACTTTTATCAACAAAAGAATTGAACATGGCCAGCCGGCACCACAGCGGGTGACGAAAGATTTGAGCCCTTTAAGCCTTGAGCCCCACCAAGGACGCTGCGCAATGCCCCCCCATGGGTAGCTGGATCTAATATCTGGACATAGACGTGAGTTTTAAAACTATATAAACACGTCCGGATGTTAGCTCCAACTTCCCAAATAAGTATGGTGTAGTATCTCTATAAGCTAGTAGATGCGGGTAGGCTCGATTTTTCTATCACCCGCTAGACCCGGCTTACGTTCCTACTATAGTCCACGCGCGCCCGCTGATCGCCGCCGGGCTAAAATACTAAGACTATCGTAACCGCATCCGCACTATAACTCCTATAACTTCTGCCCGTATGCTTCTCCGTCGCGGTCCCCTTTTTCCGCGTGCCGCAGGCCGTCCTGCAGGCGTCCGACGCAAATGTACAAAGGCCGTGGCTTTCGATATCGATGACGTCGTCGGTGTCGGTGGTCTGGTGACGATGGTTTGTTCCGTGCCTTAAAACCGTGCCTTCTTGTGACGGTCCGGAGCAGCAATCCAGTGCATTTCGAGGGGTGTCGTTCATACCTCCACAGCCACAGACCTCACAACTGCCTTGGTTGGCCTTCGCTCGTTTCCAAGGCTACCGACTTCCTGATCTTCTGCAACGCATGCTTCTGCAACCTTTCGCTACGATCCTCACCATTGAGCCCCGAGCATCCCCGTCATCAAAATCCCTTGACGCTGCAGATCAGCATGGCTTGCAGGCCAAGCGCCCTTCAATCGTTCCCTACAAGGATGGAAGACAAGCACAAGAACAGGCAAAGCGCCCAACCAGTCGAGTTCTTCCACTCGTCAGTCACCCATGTAAATCGACATGGCATTTGCAGCTCTGCCACATCTGTCTACCGAGCTTAGCCAAAGGAGGGGAGGCAACCGTTTTATACACCAGCAAGCCATTCGCTCCGCACGTCCGGACCGCCGCGTGCTGCCTCCACAACCAATGCGGCCACAAGCGGATCGATCATGGGGCGTCAGCAGGGCCGTCTGGCGGTTCAGCTGACACGCGGTAACCACGGCGGCTGGAGTACGGTTCAAAAGGCGAAAGTCTCAGACGCCGAGCACCAACTCTTCGGACAGGAACAAGTTTGCCTCCATGTTGGTGGCAACTACTTCCAAGCTTACCACTGTTTTATCACCGGACGTACAACATCGAAGACTTTGTCCTTCGTGTCTGCCACCAAAACTATACCATACGCAATGGCCAGCCAGGTCAAGTGCCAAAGCGGGCAGACCCGACCATCAAGAAGCAATGTCGGTATCCATCAACTTCCTGCAACGCTGGCCATCGCCATCGTCAGTCTCCCAGAGCCATGGTTGCAGCGTGGGCTGGATTTGGGGCTTGCGGCGGCCACACCCTCCTGACAGCAGAGTACCTCTGAAGTTGTTCGCATTCCGGTCCTAGAAGTAGAAGATAACATCCATTGTTTCTGTAGCGCTAGACAGCCCAGCTCGACACCACTTCAATGTTGATGGAGGGGGCGAGTCGAGGTGTTTTGTGCTTTCAGCAGTGGCAGCTGGAGCGGCACGCCTGCTGCCGACTCCCCGGGACTTCCAAACTCCCGAGCCTCGTGAGCAGCATCGAGCGGCTACGGCAAACCCTTTAAAACGGTGGCTCGGCGGGTTCTGGGCTGGGGAAGTGAGATACACAATGCGTTTTGCGGTATCTGCAGGCTTTCAGCAGACATTTGCGACTCTTTGTTCTGTCCCGACAGCTTTTAGGTACTGACTTCCTGCGGCAAAGTCACTTCTCACTCATCGACGGGCGATGTGACGCTGGAACCCCTGATGCTGAGCTTCAGCAGCAAGCGAGGAAGATGCTCAGCAGCACATGCTGCAATGATGACCAGCAGCCGAGTCTGACAGACCACTTTTTCCGGACACGGGCATTCACGACAAGTGCTGAGCTGCTTCATTGGAGCATAACGACTACATCGTAAAAGCCCAGAATGGCGTCCTCTCGCCGAGTGAGGCTGAGGCGTCCCCCAAAGGGGAGTGTACAACCGTAGGCGCTTAAGAAACACTGAGGGGTTCGACTATTCCAATCCAGCAACAGAACATGTTCATTCAATGGAATCTTTTAAGGACTACATCACCCAACTAGTATGTCAAGCAAAACAGACTGCAATTTAGACCTTAAGACTCACCCATCCAAATTTCAGATGTTGCCAGCCCCACCCGGATTCAATCACAATTCATCCTCCAGATCCAACCAGTACGCAAAGCAAAATAGACTGCAATTTAGACCCCAAGACTCACCCCTCCAAATTTCGAATGTTGCCAGCCCCACCAGGATTCCATCACATTCATCCCCCAGATCTACTTCGCACCCTGCCTGCTACTTCCCGCAAAGGGAACATTCTCCTTCCTCTCTCTGATCGGAAGATCCTTTCCCGAAGAACGTCCTGACGACTGCAGGGTGTTGCCGCCTTTGACCCAAGACACGAAGCTGTATGCAGATTGCTGGGCAGGAAGACCATCCCAGACCTCGATCGGCATCAAAACCTGCACCACCGTTGAACTCGCACAGTACCTTGCCTCCAATGTGATCTTGTCTACCATCATGGGCAGATTTGTACGCAGCCACTTCTTCCACTGGTCCAAATCCGTATCTGGAACATCTCCCCTGAGATGCACCTGGATCAACACTCGGAACCTGCTGTCACCGAGTTCTCTGAGCGATCTTTTGCGCTGGTCTTCCGGACCAGTTCCGAAAGCGCTCGAGGCGGCAGGAGTCCTCTCAAGTACGACGCTGTCCATGTCATTCTGTAGAATGTGTGCTGGGGTGACACGCAGCCCGGATCGAACCGTGTCCCGGCACATCTCCGAGTAGATCTGGCCTACCGTGCGCGGTTTTCCCTTGAGTTTTTCAAGGGCGTTCTTGAGGGTGGCCGTGAAGTTGTATACAGCGTGACCCGATGCTGTATTGCTGATCCCAGATGCTGCAAGCAGCTCTGGTCCATTGCCATGGTATGGATCTGTTGCGGCTGTGGCCGCGTAACATGAGTCGAATATGAGAAGAGCTCGACCCGCAACATTGCTCGGCTCGCCACGAACGTCGCTCCAATTGACCCAAGGAGCATTCGGGGTGGAATCTCCGAACAACTGCAATTCGTTGTGAGGAGTCCTGTGGGAATGGCCGGAGTAAACGAAGATCAGTAGGGCATCCTCAGAGTCGTGTGTGTCAGTGAATTTCGCAAATGCCCGCTGCAGGTCCCGGTAAGGGTTTACACTTTTCGCATCGATGACGAAGCTCTCCGTGACAAAGTTGTAGTGCTTTCGAAGGACCTCGAACAACTCCTTCTCGGCTTGCTTGCAGTTCAGGTCGTCGTTCGACCAAGTGTAGCCTAGGACAGCAACCGTGCCGTAGCTAGCTGCGCCGGTCGGGAGGATCGTGTTCACGGATTTCTCGACATCTTTGGCGAAGTCCATCAGCTTGTCGAGGGTCTTCTGGAGTCTGTGGCCATGGGCCGGCTTCGTCGAGGCGTTGGCACTGGACATGTTTGAGGTCTGGAAGGGTAGATTATGGACAAAGAGAAGTTTTGGTCGGGTCGGTGTGTGAAGTGGTGATCTGTAAAAGAAGAGAGGTGGAGATGGAGAAGAAAGCTTGAAATAATCCTCAGAAGGGGGCTGTGCTTGTTGGACTTCTGACTGAAGTTTTTGCGTCACCAGGCCACATCACCAACGTTGGGGCTCCCAACGAAACGCTTTCTTTGCATGCGGGCTTCTGAGCACGGCCTTTGTTGGACTTCTGACTGAAATTTCCGTGTCACCAGGACAGCGCGCTAGTTTGTTGCGACTCATGAATGGGCCGCAAAGCGGAGGGTAAATCTCTCCATCAACACATCTGTCACTCCGGAAAAAGTAGTGAAACACCACATGCAGCAAGCTCGAGGCTACTATGAACGAAACTTGAGCACTTATTTATCTAGCCACTCGTTGTCTTCTGAGCTCCATTCTTGCGCAAGCAAACACCAACGCTGGGCGTTGCCGCTGGGCTATCTGAACAACTTTCACTTTGTCCCCTCTTGGCGTCTTCTCACATCCTTTGTAGAAGCTCTCGTCTAGATGTACTTCTGCTACTCACTGAAAAGCTACGGCCACTTCAAATTTCAAGCAGCTTCACTATTACATAATGATGCTGAGCAGTACGACTTGCTGAGAATGTTGGACTTTTGCACGAAGCCTCGGTACTGCGAAGCTCCAAAGTCAAATCAAGCAAGGAATAGAGATCTACGAGGTATTCGATGACATCCCCAGAGGAAGTCAGAAGGCGAAGCAAGTTCTGTCGTTCATAGAATTCTTCGGATAAGTTATCTCCTTACTTGTTCGTTGTGGGAAAGAGAGAATTGTTCGTCTTGCGAAAATATTCAGCATCGGAGGATTTTTATATCCACAAACCGGACACCTGCCGATTCACGTCAAATGGTCACACGTGCAAACTTGGCATCTCCGTCTTTTCAAAAGTATATATACCGAAACGAGGACACTCCCAAGACAGCAATCCGACAGCAATGATCCTCAATCATGAGCATGCGAACTTCCATGCCCAAATCCAAAATGACTCGCTAGCCACGCTTTGTGCCCTGTACTACCCGCGGCAGCATGTCGGCTCCGACTGTTCGGGCCCCAACCAGAGGTTTCAAACTTCCAATGGTGGCGAGGTTTGGATTCGATGCAAGTCTCCAACTTCAATTATGATACTGGAAGGCAGCATCATTTAGAGATGAAGCTTTACAATGATTTACGAAACTGGTGAATGGAAAGTAGCGGAGGCGAAGGTATGTAGGTAGTGGGAGCGAAGTAACTTTGGTTAGAAAAGGAGAAAAGAAAAGCGAAAGTCGAGGATTTTCTTCTTTGCGGAGCAGTGGGTTCGTATTAGTTGGATTAATACTGTTTCTTTCTTGGATGAACTGATTTTCCTAAGCTTATTTACTCGAATATCTGCTTAGAGAGCATTACGTAGCGGTCATGTGATTGGATAAGAAAGAATTTGGGTTAAAAATGTGGATTTGAAAAGCAGATGAAACGACAACGAACAATGGTAGTTGACCTTGCTGCTCAAAAGAACCTTGTTGCTGCAACTGATAGAATAAACATTAATGCGCAAGAGTGCCACCATAGCGTCTTTGTGCAAATATACACCCTTGGTTCCCCTGTCCAATATCTCGGGCTCTCGAACTGAGTGCCTGCCCGTACCACCTCCGAAATTCCCACCGCGGCCATTCTTTCTCCCAACCATGACCATGCTGTGACACTAGTATGTATAGCACAGAACCGATCCCTGCGTCGATAGAAAGTAACCCACGGGAAGGTCGGGCGCAAGCCCCAGCATAGGGAGGATATCGTTCGGAGATGCCTGAGGAGCCGAGTCGCCGCCGAACTGTTCCTGAATCCTGATCCCGCTGTACTCCGACTGACGCTCGGGGTTTTTCTTCTGCCAGAAGTACCACAGGCGGTCGATCTGGCCGTGGTGGAGGAAGAAGATGGGATCTACATCACCGTCAGCCAACTACACGAAGAGCAATCAGGAACTGTCTGTGCCGTACCGTTCGGCGACGTCGCGGGAACCATGTCGCCTCCAACGGCGCGATGTATTGCAAAGTGCGGCCCGTCCTCCAGGTTCGTCCGATAACTGTTGTAGTTCCGCAACGCCTGGATCGGCCTGAGAGCGTTGGGCGTGTATTCGGGCGCCGACATGTCTCCCGGCTCGTCCGTCCCGTTGTTGAAGTCCCGACTCAGGCAGTGCGGCTGGTAATCGTCTCTCTGGTAAGACGGGCGGAGGTCCCTGAAAGGTCCGTTTGTCACGCAGTTTTGCCCGGCGGCGCTCCTCCGCGGGCTACCGTTGCCGCCGAATCCAGTTGTCGGGTCCCACATCGGTGCCTGGCTGACGGGGGATAAGGAATCGAAAGCCCAGTCCCAGTAGCTTTGGCCGCAGACAAGGTCAGTCATATGTCTTGTCTTCATAAGGTGTCCACGGCTCACTTACGTCGCACTGCCTTCGTATCCGCAGTCTTGAAGCGCCTGTTCGTATACATAGATAAAGTAGCGGTGCCACGGAAGAAATGCTGCTACCAAATGGACTTTCTCATTCTTTAGTTTTTAGATTGATATGTATATGCATATAGGGTACTTACTCTGGTCGTTGAGCGCATTATGGACGTAAGGAAAGTCGTCATAGAGACTCGTGCGGAGGCCAAGACGAGACGGCTTGGACGTCAGGCAATGAACCGCGTTGACATAGCTTTGTCTATCCTGGGAAGACAACTGGCGCCACTCCAGGCGCGTCACTGGGTTAGTGCAAGCTGATTGGGGGTATGTTGCGCTAGCAGCGAGTGCAGCGAAAGTAACGACGAGAGCTTGGCTGATGAACATGTCGGTAATCGAACACGAATCTTGAGGCGACGAGGTTGTTTGTTTATTGGAATGCTGGGTATTCTAGCCCTATATATTCAAAGTTTCTGTCTGAATGCATAATGACAGCTAACCGTTCGCAGCAAACACTAGCGGCTTGCAAGGGATTGGTAAGCTAGCAAAGAGGCTAAGCGCAAGCAGATCATACTACGAACACTGCAACACACAATAATGCTTCACGAGTTTTGTATCCTTTCACCTATGGTGGAGTATACTCCTCTTTACGCCATGACTAGAGCGTGCAGGATATGGTCCAGGATAAATGCTCCATCTTACTAAGATCGCGACCCTTTTATATCTATACTCGTTGAACGTGATATGACACACTATCTTTTGTGACACCTTGTCAAGGGGAAAAGCTTGATTTTCTTCGCAACTTATAGACCAAAACCTAAAGAAGTACAACCCCACTCGAATCTGACGACTAACGTGAAGCTTACCAGACGAAGTTACTCTCTTCTATCATGTTTGTAGAGCCTTTCCACAAGCCCCATTTTAAAAGGCTCTCGATCGTCATACAAGTCGGTAGGTGGAAGCGTGGAAAGTACGTGCTCCGACCTCCACGAATTTACGAGCTACTACGGATGGGTGCCGCAGAGGGCGAAGCTCTTCTGTCAATCGATCCGGTTCTGACATATTACATCATGAAGACATCACCAAAACCCCTTGCTAGTGAGATTCGCAACCGCCGCCCTGGTAACGGTCGGCTATGTCAGGCCGAGGGAGCCGCACAATGACTTTATTCCCATACTCCAAAACTCTATTATTGCCGGACCCACCTAACAGCCCGGTCCATCGTGTTCTAAAGCTTGTTATGTAGTGACATCCTACCCACCCTTGGTTGCTCGCGTTCACGTCAGCCATTTGCATCAATAAACAAGAAATAAAAGAAAGACAGAGTAAATCTACGACTGCGATTGTAGGGAAAGTCGTTGGCAAATTACGCAAAAGCCTCCCATGAGACGTAAGGTCGCAAAACCACCATGGAAGACGTTAGTTATATCGAGCTTCCACGGCGTCCAGCAGATTCATTCCGCAGCAACTGACATTCATGTTCGCTGGTCTGAACGAAGACGCCATGTCGTCCAGCTGGACCGACTTCAGCTACTGAGTCGGAATTGGAATCACGGGGGGCCGGGGGCGGGGGGCACGCAGCTCACACACGCCGCTGGGAGGATGGAGGACGAGGATGGAGGACGAGGTCGGAGACGCTGCACATCTGCTGAACATTGCGATGCATGAGGCGGACAATTAAATGTCAAAGTGTCATTGTGATACGGTTTCTTGCTTCTAAAGACGATATCTACTACAGTAGGTGGTGACAAGAAGGGTGAGTGGTAGATAATGAACGTGATGTTGTTGAGATCAGTAAAATGATAATGAATAAGAGCATTCAGCAATGATGCTGTTTGACAACATTCAACACACATCTGCTGGCTCTCTCCTGCAGCGACCTGGAACCGAAGTTAGTGAGAGTCTGGGGAGTAGTGCCGTTCCCCAGCCTCGAGGCGTGCGTCGTTACACTTCCGGCATGATGACTGTGAGATGTTTGAATCACCTTCAGAAGTGATTGAGTTTCCTCCCGTTGCTTGGACGGACATTTGTGGGCTTTTATGACCATCATACACTTGCTTTCGAACACGAGGTTTCCAGTGTCCCTCATTTTACAGCTGCCTGACGCGGTTGGCACACAGCGCGTGACTCACACCACGGGAGTTCATGAGGTCTGTAATCACTGCATTGCGCAAAACAAAAGCTTTCCATTTACCGGACATCATCTACCGATGAATGCATGGAGTGGGGGCCTGTTGCTCAATCTTACCGACAACCCGTGTGATGCAGCACTTCACTACCGGGATCTTCTGTGTTGCACTCGAGTTACTTTCGCACTGGACATACCAATCCACGACTTCGTCAAGTTCTTCCATTTGTCGGAGGCCTCCATCATCATGAAGGAATGCTGCAGAGCAGCCACGACCAGTGTTGTTGAAAGTCAGCTGCCGATGTGCAGCAGGCACGGGGGCATGTGCACAGGAGACACGACCTCGAAGTGCATGTCCCGCTCACAAGCGTCTCTCCAGTTCGATTCGCCCTGGCACCCGACCGAGTAGTCATCAAGCTTGTCATCGACCTTATGGACAGTCAGAGTGGCGACCTCCACTGGGGACTTTATAAGGACGTTTGCTGTTTTGTTGGTTCAAGGCAAGACCGTGGATTGGACAGCTGCCGCCTCCTCGCGTCCACCAGCTCTTTCGTGACGTTGCCACGGCCACACGCTCTCGGGGAGGACCGACACGTGC
Source organism: Diplodia mutila (assembly GCA_022560015.1). Taxonomy (NCBI): domain Eukaryota; kingdom Fungi; phylum Ascomycota; class Dothideomycetes; order Botryosphaeriales; family Botryosphaeriaceae; genus Diplodia; species Diplodia mutila. The sequence goes on along the minus strand of JAFISB010000049.1, from coordinate 193,076 downwards.
GGTCGCAAGATGTGAATGTGACATGACAGAAGTGTTTGAAGCATGTGAGAGGAGCGCCAGCAACACAGCATGTGATCCAATTCGCAGTGATTCGGTGCGATATTAAAATGCTGTTTCCTTCCGGAACAAGAGTTGAAAATTGATCAAGAGCTTGCAAGTTGGCTGTCAAGCAAAAGGAACTTGTTCCAGATGCACTTTCGCGGGGCATTTCTGGTACACGCTTCTCACTGCCGGGTTTGAGGCGGCGCTTTCTAGACCACGGTGGCAGCTTCTTTCTCCGTGGTGGAGCGAGGTATCTCACCACCATTTCCTTCCGATGCTGCACAGCATCAACAAGCCCCTAAGATGTCTGACCATCACCGGCTCTCGATGCCGACGAGCATCATCCGATGTGGTACGACGACGTATCAGACAAGGGTTCGTTGATATCTCGGTTCCGGACCGACCACACCACCAAGGAGCAAGCAGTGAAGTGGTACCTCGGAGACTCCAGCAGAGTGTCCCCGGTAGTCAGACATTCTGCTGCCGGTAGTGCGCGAGGAATCACTGCCACAATCCCAGATCCTCCGAGCAAAAGATCTCTTTTAAAGCACGAGTAGAAAAGGAAATCCAGCCGCCGGCCACGTGCGTGCGGTGCAAACAAGCACAGCACAGCCAGTCACAGCCACAAAACACCATCCTGCCACTGCTGACACACGCAACCGCCCTCTCTCTCAGCCACCACCAACAGCCAGACCCGGCCTCACCACCGAAAATCCGCCCACCGGCCACACCAACCACACCACCACGACGCACGCATATATCGCGAGCCACGTCGACCCAGGCGCAGCGGCGGCGGCAAAGGCGCGGCCGCGTCCGCCATCCCTCCAGCCATCCCATCCAGCCGCGGGCATTCAAGGGCTCTTTTTGGCCAAAGCGTCCGACCAGCCTGCCTGCCTTGCCTGCCACCGACCGTCACATTCTGTCGTGCATAAGCCTAAAGATTCGGGTGCAGCCGAACCATGCCATGCCACTCCTTCTCCAGCAAGAGCCTCAAGATACGAGGGGGGGAAAGTTGGCATGGAAGGCCGCAAACCTGGCATGGAAGCACCGTCGAAGGCTTCGCCGGCTTCCAGAAGGCAAAATTTTCGCTTCGAGAAGGAGAAGCCTGCGGCCGGTCAGTTCGAAAGGGGTTCTAGCGCGGCGGGCATGTGGGGTTGGTGTGTGTGGGTTTGCTGGTGGTGTGGGTGGGGAATCGAGCTAACCACCCAAGCACGTACGAAATGGCGGTCTGTGTCGGCCGCCTTTGACCGGTCTGCGATGCACAAAAAGTTCCTCCCGCTCTTCCCGCGCTCGTGCACGGCGGCGGGCAACGAAGACGGGCGTTCGTGCATTGCGGAACCTTGGTTTTTTTTTTCCCTTCCTTCACATGCAGCGCGCTGTGGGGCTGATGAGTTGTTTGGCTCCTTCTCTTCTGCTCCCCTGGCGTGTGGACGACGTGATTCGTCGTCTCTTCCCCCGTCGGTGGTCAGGCGGGACGGGCGCTACTGCACGTATACGGAGGGGTGGGTATTGTAATGCACAACACTGTGTACTCAGAGGCAGAACCGTTCGCCCCGCAACGGGGACTGCGAAGGAAAAAAAAGCAAGGCGAGATAACGTCGTCGAGCGGGTCTCTCAGAACTTAACTGTGTGATGACGTCGGCGGGGCCGCTGTCAGTCGGTATCCACAGGCGACGACCGGCCGTTGTCAGAACACTCGATGGCGGTCCTCATCGAACGACGTCGAGTGAGAGCATGTCCCTTGCCGGTTGGTTGGTCCCCCCCTGGGCGATGAGAGTTCGGGGTCGGGCGTCTGTCCCTGGCCGGTGCCTGACGATCGTCCCGCAGCATCGGCCACTCGCTGACTGGCAAACGATGAGCCCGCCGCGGGGTAGGGCGTTTGCGTTGCGTGCCCGAAGACCAAGTCTCGAGATGAAGTGTCTCGACGAGCCCTGGCCATTCTCATTGGGCAGCCAGCCCTACTTTTCTCTCCTCTGGCCCAACGGCTACCTTACAAGCGAAGATCGCGGGCAATCAACTCTCGCTGTTGTATTGTTTTAGGGCGCGAAGACCGGGGGCCCCAGGCGTGTAGATTCAGACCGCGAAGATGAATTCGACGCCAAAGGAAGACGAATGCAGCCCGACGACTGGCGCTTGCAAGCCTCATTTGGGAGACAAAGAACCAGAACGGCTGCACAGTGCGGCCAATAGTTCGCTTCTGGAGCTGGTTCATGGGCCGGCTTGGGGATCCAGCACGTTTAGTGTCATCGTCGGGCTGGCAATTTTGATGATGGCCGGGAGTTTTTTGGGTTTGGCGACCACGTTGTCTTGTGGCGCAAGGTACACACTGCTGCTGTGCCGCACAGACCCCGCTCTCCCGGGAGATGCGCCACTTCGAACCGTTTCGTTCAACTCCGTTGGCCAAGGCGAAGTGTCCGTGGGGGGAAGCTTATCGCGAGTGCAGCGCTAAGTGCGGGAGGGGACTGCTCTTGGGAGAACGGTTGGCGGACAGAGGGAAAACGTGACGAGAGGCGGGAGGCGATGGGCGGTAGCGTAAAGCTGTCGGTGTCTGGCATGATGCGCGTGGACTGCCGCCTCGTGGCATTAAGCAAGGAATAGAATAGCTTCGGCGAGATTTGGAGATGGCGGTCAAGCGAGTAGGAAGAAAGGCCGGGGTGGCGGCATGTGAAAGTATAGATGTATAGGCGTGTGTAGCGAATAGGAGGATGACCTCGTCGCAGATCAGGGACGGATTTTCCTTGTCTTGCGGGCTGGGGCAACTCTGGCGACCCTTTTCCGCACCATCACCACCCGGGGTAACGCACCCCGCGAAAAGGAATCCCGTGTGGAGAAGGGTAGCCGGTGGGGGAGCAGAGGCGAAAAAGCATTCAGCTCTCGCGTGGTAGTGACGTTGAGCCACAGCGTCTCGCGTGTTGCACAAGGAATGCGCAAGGAAGATGCTGAAGGGGCAGTAAGAAGATTTGGAAAAGAAAACTACCCAGCATACTCGCAGTAGCCGGTGCGTCATTCTGCAGAGACGAAAACCAGGAATCCATGAAGACGCAAGACAAAGATTGACTGCTATCTACGGACATCGCACCGCGAGCAGAAGGCGTAGCTGTGCCTTATCGTCACCACGCAAAGATACACTGATTCAAAACTCGGTTAAGGGCAATCATGAGGTATGCCCAGCAACGATGTCACAGTTGAAGTCGCCGATAACGAATTTGAAATTCCTGTCCGCGGATCCGATGACGGTGTCTTGTGGACGTACCTTTGTCACAGGCCTGCAGATGGACGGGCACTGAAGATTTTCTGATCGGGGATTCAAATGAAGAATCTGGAGGCGCAGAACCCACGGTCAGCTGGCCGGGGGAGAGGGGTGCGCGTGAAGAGGCGCGGAATGCAGCTCGCGCCTGCGCCTGCGCCTGCGCCTGCGACGAACCCGCGTCCGCGTCAACCCGCGTCTTTCCAGCTCCCGTCCCGCATGCATCATCGCCTCTCGTCTCGACTCCGCTGCAGGTGTCGCGGCACCCGCGCGGCATCTTCGGCCTCGCACCGAGCGCCTACATGGAATCGGCGAGGCAGACAACAAGGCGGCAATGACCGGATGACGAAGCGGTAACGATGCTGAGCCCTCCGCCCTCCGCCCTCCGCGCGTTCCGCAGCAGCGCGACGCATATTGCGCAATGCGTGTGCAAGAGGGCAGAGGGCTAGAGCCAGGCAGCAAGATTCCGTATGAGGCCGTAGGTCGGTCGGTGTAGGTAAGGTCCCGTGGCCCGGCGACGCGGAGGGACAGACATTCCGGAGAAAGCAGGCAGCGTGACCACCTAGCCTCAATATCCGCAGTCCGTAGACACCCGAACACAACAGCATCCCGCTTGTCCTTGGCAAGATCAGAGATCATGCACGGCATGCACAAGCCGCCGCCTCCGGTGTGCTTTTTCCTGCGCGTTTCCGCCTGCTGCTCTCCCGCCGCGTTGACCCACGCCATGCTATGCGCCGTGTCTATCCGCGTCGCGTCAACCGGACGGACTCAGCGGTGGGTAGCGGACGACGAGGGCCGCAGGCGCAGCTGCCGCGCATCGCGAAACACCCCAAAGCGTGCACCTGAGCAGCCTCAACACCACCAGAACGAATCCCAACCACCCACCGTGCGGATTACTAGCAATGAGTAAACCCGCGATCATCCCCCAACCCCTCGTCGTCCCCCCACCCGCTCCTCACCATAATCAGCTGAGGCTCAAGTGCATGATAGGGTAGCAGAGCTACAGCTACCCCTCCAAACCACAGCCCAATCACCATCCACCACACCCGCAGCAAATCGCCAGGTGAAGCGGCAGGCTGCCTGTCTGCCCTGCCAGTGCCTGCCCCCGCGCAAGCACGGACCACTTCAACCCCACAAAGCGCAGGAAGCGGCCCCCATCTTCACACACACAACACACACACCGCAAAGTGCCACACGCTCTTAGCTCCCTTTTCCCATTCTCCCCCGCGCTAACCCTGCCTCACGCCCTATCCGGCAGTCCCTCGTTCGGGCAATCCGCCACCCCGAAAAGGCATGTACACGGTGATTGGCAGGAAGGCAAGTCGCCCACCTACTCTCAGAAACGACCGGCCATGCGCACTACTGCAGGACATATAATCCTTCCTTCACATAGCAAGGGACCAAACTCCACTCCACTAAGCGATTGCGACACCGCTTCGATAACGCAAAATGAGGCTGTCGCCGAACCGACCGGTCGACGTTAGCCCGCATTAGCTATCATCGACGGACCCTTTTCTCGGTGGAGGTGGTGGTGGCGGCAGCTCTTCTCTGAAATGGCGGAGATTGCGACATGACACGACGGATTGCCGCGCTGGCCGAACCGCCGCCGCTGCAGGAGCCGACGAAGAGACAGGAGCCGACGAGGACCGCCGTCTCGATAACCGGCCGCGGCAGAAGGCAGAAACGCTAACGCGGGGGGAGAGGAGTGGAGGCAGACAGACGGCGAAAAAGGCGAAGCAGAGCAATAATCCACGGTTCACGTGGCTGGGAGCGAAAATGGGTCGGTCTGTTTCAAGCCAATGCAAGGCAGATTTTTTTTCTCCCCTTCTCTCTCGCTCTCTCTTTCGCCAGTCGTCAACACTTTTTTCTGTTGCCCGCCGCGCGCCAGCAGCGCCGGCAGCGATGGTGGTGGCGGCGGGCGCGGCAGTGGCAGTGGCAGTCCCGGTCAAACATCGAGATCGAGGCGCAGTCCCTTTTTTCCATTGCGCGGCCGAGCGCGGCGGTGCGGTGGTTGGCGACGAGTCTTCGCCTAACGCACGCCTGGGGTGGAGGAGAGTGAGGGCTGCGCGGCGCTCTGTCCGGCCAATGAGACGGCGTTTTTCTGCCGGCAGTAAGTGACAACAGAGTGCGTCGTCGCACGCGAACAAGGCAGCAGCAGAGAGACGGAGCAAAAGACGAGCAGAAATGCCTGCAGGCGATCGTCACTATGAGAGAGGGCTGCCGTCCCTTGGCTCTCGCTCGCCGTACCTGCCTTGCCTTTTTCCTTGTGTGTGCGCGCTGTTACTGCCAGGTTTTTTTTTTGTTCGAGTCGTTTTTTCTTTTTCTCGTCTATTTGCTGTTGTTCCTGTTTCTTGTTGGTTTGTTGCGCACCGCCACCCCTTGTTGCCCAGACAGCCAGCCAGCCAGAACTCCTTGCGTGTCGCACACGTATGCCCTGCTCATGCCCGCCTTCGATCAATGAAGCCCGATGGGGTCGCCTGTAGGTTACGAAAAGCAAGCACGCAATGCAAAAACCTGCGAAAAGCTCAAACAACGATGACGACCGCGACGGGGTACGGGGGGCGAACGATTCGCAGTAGATCCCGCACTTCTTCGCGTACGTCATTGCTTTGCCAGACGTACGTACATACCTCACGAGGGTTCTCGACTCGCGGTGATGAGCAAAGCAAAGCAGAAAAAAAAAAGAAGAACGCATCCATTCTTCTTGCCCGTTCATGCTGTCGTCATCGTCCTGACTCGGATGCCTGCGGCGCAGGTTGCTTCCCGATACGTACCGCGTACCTGAGGTATCTATGATGGCACCGCGTGTGGCGTCTGGACCACCCGACCCAGGGTTCTTCGGCTGCCCGCGGGGGTTCGGTCGTTCGGGCATCCGGCCGGCGCGAGCGAGAGAGCGACCAGGTGCCGCGTTCCGCGCTTCTCCTTTCGTCGACACATGTGCCCAGCCCAGCCCAGCCCTGGTTCCGCCGGACCCCAGATCCGACGCGCTGGGGCCTGGGCTCTGGGCCAAGTCGTCGTCGTCGTCGTCGCAGAATGGCCATGTGGATGCGGTTCATTGCTTTCCCATTCGCTTTCCCCTCCTCCGCCGTAACTGTAACCACGGATGGGCGTCTCATTCATCAGCAGCAGTGGGCGGTAGGGCGCGAATGTGTCATCTGCGATCGTCTTGTGTCCCATTATTCGGTCTCTTATTGGTTTTCCCTTCGTCGTCGTCGTCGTCGTCGTCGTCGTCTCGACGGGGGAGATGATTCCGAGTTGCCCGTCGCGCGCGCGACGGACGGACGGTGACCGGTGATTGTCCGGACGAAACCTGGGATCTGCACACCACCCACTGCCGCGGGGCGACGATAATCATATCCGCCAAACGCAAAACTTATCCGTAGGTATCCAATCCGTCGAGGGAAGGAAGGGGCGGCTTGGCAAAAGCGGCGGACGACGCAAGGCCCGGAGCCCCGGCACGCTCGCTCTACAGTAGGTACCTGTCCAATTGGCGAAAAAGGGTCCTCCTCTTCTTCCGCTGTTTGTGTTGTGTCTATCATCTCGTGCACGACCCTCTCTTCCCCCGTTAGCTGTCAAAGGTCGGCCGGAAGACCCTCGGTCGCCACTCGACGCTGCTTATTCGCTTAGCTGCAAATCACCTGGCACCGGCCTCGAGTTTTTCATCGATGGTGGGGGGGCAAATCTCCATACATGTCCTTGGCGGAGGAGGGAGTGGAGAGAAGCGCCGGAAATAATAAATCTCTTTCATCGCAAATGATGGGGGCCGGAGGCTGCTGCCCAATAGGCACTGGGGAGATGTCAAGTGGTGAGGATGAAGCGGAAAAATATTTATGGGGCTTTGAAGGAGGCTCTGCAGTAGCTTTCTGCAGGGCGTATGCCGTCTAGACGCGAAACGGATGTTAGTCGCGACTGGCGCGCTGTTCGGCTGCGAGAGTCGGTCGGCCGATGGCATGATATTTCCTGCGACGGAGCAGACGGACGGCAGACGAGACTCTTTTTCTGTCGACGACCGCCGTTGCATTGAAAACGATGCCTGAACAGGAAGGACGGTGAGGGGCTCTTCGCGAAGCTAGTGCAACACCATGGATGGGAAGAGACATGCCCGCCTCCGCTCGTTGCTGTCGTGCCCGAAAATTATACAGGTGCTGCTTGGCAACGGTCACGATGGGATGAATGCTGGTGTTTCTGAACCGCCCATCCATGCACAAAAGCCTTAACTCCGTCATCCAAGCTCCGGCCGTACCTCAAGTCCCTCCGCCTCCGCTTTCAACGGAAAAGCAACTTTTCTGTTGTTCCCTTATGCCCGCCTCCAATCGCCGTCCCGGCTAGTCAACATGATCGTCTCTCTCCGTTGGTTGCGCTCCCTGCATCAGAAAATTCATTTCTTGTGGAGTCTCGCATCATGAACGAGGCGCAAGTGATCACGCCGGCGGGCAAAGGAAAAATTGCAACGCGCGGGTACCCACTTCATCACGGTGCTACACAGTAGATCACATATCCGCCGCGGCGGAGGCACGACCGAGGCATCGCCATTACTAACCGAGCCGGCCGACGCATCTCGGTATCGTGACTGTGAAAATCAAGATGCCGTGAGGCAGAAAAAAAAAAGCCTCTCATCTTCCACGCCGTGCCGGCGACCAGATCTGAGCTCTTTTTCTTCCCTTCGACGCCGACCCCGAGACCGCCCCGCGCCGGCGGCCGATCTCGGGAGGGAAGGGAGGGAGGGAGGGAGGGGGGAGAACGACAGCACACACACGCAGCGCACAAAGGGCAACTTTTGCGGGCGGGCGAGAGACAGCAAAGGCGAGCGAATGACCTGGAAGTCTCTCTTTTTTCCCTCGCGCGTGAATGGACGCTTCGACGGCATCATCTGCCTGCCTGCCTGCCTGCCTGTGCCTGCGTGCGTGCCGGTTTCGTAATCCGCACATGTCTGCCTGTCTCTGTCCGCTCGTCACAATGCGCTACCACATGTTTCATCATCATCATCATCATAGACATAGGCCTGGGCCTGGACTCTTCTTCCTTCTTCTTTCCCTTCCCCGCGGGAACTGTGTGGCCAGAACGGAGGGGAGAGTCATCGACGACGACCTTCGATTCGTCTCGTCTCGTCTCGTCCCGTCCCTCTCCTCCGCGGAAGACTGCGGTAGACGACGACCGAACCAACGACAGCCTTCGGTCGGCGGCCGTTTTCGCACACGCCGTGCCCATGCCATGCCCGCCGTCTTCCGGATGGAGGGAGCGGTATGTGGGAAATAAGTCATTCGGGTTTTTTGGATGATTCATCACCCGCCTCGCAATCGCAAACCCGCACCTGCATATAGCGCCCGCGAATTGCGAAATCCCGCCGATGTAGTAATCCCTTTGGCGCGGGCCCGAAAGCCAAGCCACTCCCCCCCATCGCGAACGGCCGGAATGGAACGGGTGCGGGTAGTCAAAACAGCAGTAGTAGCAGTAGTAGTGTAGTGGTTAGCAGTATGCAGGATGCGATGAACGGTGAGCAGCAGAACCAGCGGGCGGCCGGCGGCACCTATCCCCTCGGCCATCCACCATGGCCAGGCGGAAATGCAGGGCATGCAGCGCGGCAGCAAGGCGATGCTGTGTGAGGCAAGACAGGCGGCCAGCGCGAAGCGGGGGCGTGGCGTTCCGTCCGGTCATTTTCCTCGTCGCGCGCGCGAGTAATGGAAGCGCGCGGCGCGCAAACGCGCGAGAAACGCCGCCGCGAAAAATGGCAGCGTCGGCAAAAAATCAAATCGTCGCGCAAATGAGTAGTGGGATGGATTTGTGTGCGTTGGTCAGCTGGCCTTTCCTTTCCATTGCCCGCTGCCCGCCGACACCGCCCCTTCCGTTTCGGAATGTGTGGTAGCGCGCCAGCGGCTTACGCGCTTCTTGCTCTCTACAGCGTTGTTGCTGCAGGTGCGGTGGGGCCGGGGGGGGGGCCCTTGGTCCTTTTTTCTTCTCTTTGGTGGGAGTAGTCAGCTGCGTTGGCAGCTGCAGGTCAAGTAGGGCCCCCATCACATGCTTGGCTTGGGGGCTCTCTCTCTCTGTACGACTTGTGTGCGTTGGCCTAAAGGGGGAATAAGCTGCGAATGGCGGTGCGGTGCGATGCGATGCGATGCGATGTGATGCGATGCATTTCACAATGAACCACAAGTTGGAACAAGGCACGAGCGAGAATGATTGGTTTTGTTTTGAGTGATTGTTTGTCATTTGTTTGTAGGTAGTGGTGGTAGGTGGGGATTGGTTGCTAAGCTAGACTTGGCTGCTGCGAGCTGGGCCTCGACCTTCGACTGTCTTTGACAGGAGGGAGAAATCCGCTGAGCTGCGAAGGCGCGGAAAAAAGAGAAGAGTGGAAACATGACCCTGCGCGGAATTCTTCGTCGCGCATTTCTGAATATCCCCCGCCAAATGAAAATGCTGCGTAAAAGGAAAATAGGTATCAAGGACAAACGCCGGGACTCCATGCTGATGATTATTCGCTTCGCTCATGAGGCCATAAACAGATACAGGAAGGAGACGGGAGACAATGTGCATCGCTCAATAGGATGTTATGAGCGGTGCGTTTCGTCGTTCGAGAAAGTAGCTTTCTCGTAGAAAGGCTGCTTGATCGGGTGTCGTGGGTAGTTGCGACTCCTTGCTGTCGAGGTATGCTGTTGTTGCGATGGCCTGCTTCTCCTTCTCGCTGTACTCGATGGTAGGCTGAGGCGGTGTTGTGGGCGTTGCGTCGTCGTCTGAATCCGAGTCCTCTTCGTGGACGAGCTCGGGAGGCGTTTGTTGCGATGGCGAGCGAACGAGAGCGTGCTCGTCGTCGAACTCCTCGTCCTCGTAGTACTCGTCCTCCTCCTCGTCATCCTCCTCATCGTCGTCGTCCTCAAGCTCGGTGGTGGTGATGCGCACCGGCGGCGAGGGAATGCGCCTGAGCGGCGGGATCATGTCGAAGTCCTCGGCGTCCTCATCATAGTCGGAGTCGGATTCGCTGTCGGAGATGATGTCGTCGTCGTCCTCCTCTTCCTCCTCGTCGTCCTCCATGACCTCCTCGTCGATGGTGTCGGCCCACTGGATGTGCCTCTCGGCACGGGCGGCCTTGTTGACGGTCTTGTTGAACCAGGCCTCCTGCTCCCGCTCGGCGTCGGCGAGCTCGAGCATCAGGGAGTCGAGAAGGTTGGCGTGGCCGACGAGCAACCTCAGGTCGTGGTCGCTCTTCTGGGCCTCGTGGGTGAGCTTGGTGCGGGCCGAGGCCGCGATGTAGTAGGTTTGCGAGAGAGACATCTTCTGCTTCTTGGCCGGCGGTGCGGCGGTGGGGAAGTAGGAGCGAGTGGTCTCAGCCGAAAAAGGCTCGAAGCTTGATTGAAGTCGTAGATGCGAAGGCATGTTGAAGATGTGCGAGCGTCTTTATGGTGTGAAGTAGTGCAGTGTGCCTAGAGGGATGAGTCAATAAAAGCGCGAAACTCGGAGCGGCTATGACTGGGACGTACGTATGGGGATGCAGACCGCGGGCGGTGAGCAGGGCGGCGGGAAGGGCCGGGCAGCAGGGGTGTGCGTAGTAGGCGTGGCTGCAGTGATGCGATGCGGAGAGTGTGCCGCGGTGATGATCGTTGTTCTTGGTATCGAAGTCGATGTTGGAGGTGTTGTGGTTTGTGGTGGACAGAGGGGCGGGTCTGGCGGTTTACTTATGCCATGCCTCAGATTCCCAGACAGCGTAGATGACCCCGGCGTTACCGTCGTGCGTGCGTGCTCACCGCCGCGAGGCTGATGATTGTCTCCGGGCCCGAGCTGTAAAGGCCGGGCCCCCCATGCAAGTGCACTTATGCGCAGATCGTCGGCTTACACAACACCCCGGTTCGCACATGCGGTGCCCGCGCTGCCCGCCCGCCCTCGGCCGCAGCCCGGCTTGTCGCGCTCGTCGCCCGAGAAGCCAGCGCACCGCCCGGAGCCATTGTCTGCAAACGCTCCGCAGCCAGTCCGTCCGGCTTGCGCTGTTTCAGCAGGAAACAAAACAGCCACGCCTTCAAACAGCCCCCACGGGCCACTCTCATCTCGACTGCGGCAATCTGCTGGCGACACGCCGTGTTTGGGCGGCGTCCGCCGTGAACTCCGTGCCCGCGTGCCTCCTTGCGCGCTTCAATCTCAGGGTTGGCGCCTAGTTTGTCAGCTCTCAAGCCACAGCCCAGCGCTTTCATTCCTCCGCCCTTTCTCCAGGCACCAAGAAGTGCCCTGCCAAGCTCCTTGTGCGCCCCCGTTCCAGTCGGCCGCTGCAACTTCCGTCGGTGCGTTGGGCGGTCCGCTTGCAGGGTCACAGTCGCAGTCGCAGTCGTAGTCGCGGTCGCAAGCCGCGGGATGCGGGCTGCGGGCTGCGGGCTGCTAGACTCAAACCCAAACCTTGCTCATCATCCGTCACCGTCACCGTCACCGTCGTTGAGTCACTCTGAGTCCCGCGGCCGGACGACGGATTTCGGAGTTAGCTTGGGTGTTGAATTTGCTGCCTGGGGCCGGCCAGCCGATCATCCGGAAGGTTCTGTGGCTCATGTCGGCTGTCGGAGCGACTTTGTTTGCGCGGCTGTTCCTCATCCGGCGCAGAACGCGAGCCCGAGAGCTGCCGCCCCGCAGTCGATCGACCGGCGCTTGGCACTTCGTACGACCAAGGGCTCTGTTCTGTCCGCAACTGCGCGCATCTCGTACCTCGCATTGCCAATAAATGAGCTGCTGCCCGTTCCGGCGCGCTCGCATCGCATACCGCGGTCGCGCACTCCGCCGCGGCGAGTCGCACGCGCGCATGCCATCTCTATCGCACAAGCACGCAATTGTTTGTTAGTTATTCGAAGTCGCCGGGCGTGGTGCTGGACGGCGATTAGTTATTTGCGAGCGGACTGCGTCATGGTCCGGGCTCGAACGGGCGGGCTTATCCAGTAACTCCAGGTGGATGACCACATTGTCGGCTCGTAGGGCTGGCTTACACATGCGCCATCCCAGCCGTCGGCGTGCTCGCTGCTGACAAAAAGCGACGAGCGCCCACACATAAGCTGGAAGCAAGCGCCTGTTTGAGCAAGAGCGGTGTTTGTCAGGGCGGCAGCCGTCATGGATGATTAATTCCAGCTGCACGCAACACCACCGACTCCCGCTAATTGTCAGAATGACTGACGGCCTTTTCCAGAAGCGACCGCGCGCAGCTGCCGGCCACGCGCTGTAACCCTTCGCGACCCGCGTGTCCAAATTGGGGCATCACGGTGCCTGTGTTCGTGCGACGGGCCTCCGCATATGCACGCAATAACCTACCTATGCTGGGGAACGGCCATGCGGTGAGGTGCTCGCCGCACTCTGCCCTCCTCTGCCCTGCGTACAAGAAATACCAGAGTAGGCATCTTCCGCAGCGCCATGGTCGCACAGCCCCTTCAGTCGGCAACCCCGTCTCCCTCGCCGTGGATTCGCTTCGCCCTCGGTTCCGTTCCCGCTCGCTGACCTCGACGCGACAGGCCGAATAACACCACGCCAACGCCGTTGCAGAATCGCCACGATGCAACCTGTAAGCCTGGCAGAGCCCTGATGAGGCTACAAGGCGCGGCTGTCGCCCAATCCAACTCGCCCTGGTGTTGGAGCCGTGGCTGCACTCGGTGCCCTCGCGCCTGCGTCTGTCGTAGGGCGACGAAACGAAAGCGAGCGCGGGTCAGCTCACCGCTCGGGCGCTGCGCCGGCCCATGTCGCCGTGGCATCGCGCGTACCTGATCTCACGACGCGATCTGGGCGTTTTCTTTTTCGGGCTCTTTTTAACCCCAAGCGCAGCCCGAACAAGCGCCCGTCGCGCGCGCCGCCGTCACGGACCAGGCGGTGGAGCGGGCGACTTGAGCCTCAACTCTATCAGCGCCAAGCCGCAGCCCATCCTATTTTTCTTTTGCTCGCTTTAATGAGGGCCCGCCCGCTAGCTCTGCGTCTTGGTTTCTCGTTTGATTGCCAAGGCAGCTTTGGGCCGCGGTCAGGTGGGTTGTTTCCTTCCTCTCTCCTTTTTCGCTCGGGAAGCGCGCATCGCCGCGGCGGGAACCTGTGCGCTGGCAGCTCATCGCGATGGTCGCGTCGCCGCACCAGGGGAAGCAGCGTTATGCAAGTCGACAGGCCCACTTGTGCGCTCGACCGCGGGGTGTTCGGGAGGGAAGCAGGGAGCGCGGCGAGCCAGATCAGCAATTGTCCTCGACAGCACAAGGGAGATCTACCGGAGCGGTGTGGTGTTTGCGCGTTTCAGTCCGGGGGCGGGAAAGCGGTTGGTACGACAGGTGTGGTGCTCCGACGTGGCACTGTGGAGACACCGGTCAGAATCCCCCCATCCTTCTTCACGCAGAATAGACAGGCGGTATAGCCGCCACTGCGGTACCTGCGAGCTGTTCTGCAGCGGCTAAGCCTCGTGCCTTGCCTCCTGAAGCCTGCAGCCGCGGCCCTTGATGCTAACACGATAGGATCTTACTTAGCGGTGCAACCTCGCCGCCGCAGTTTGCCTTGCCGCCCGCGTGTTTCGGCGCTCGCTACTCCCACAACACCTCGAAAATTGCCGAGCACCGTCACCGTCACCAAACATCGACGACATGTCGACCGGGGCGCCGGTGTTTGGGGAGCCAAATCTCAGGAATAGCCAGTCATGCGCCACGCAAACCGCCAGCACAAAGATTCTCCGCGCTGCCTCGGCCTGAAAATAAACCACCACTTTCACGCGGGCTGCCTTGGGGCAGCGTTTCTGCTTCGTTGCCCGCCCCGCGTTAGCGAGATTCACCAGGCCGTCCGACGGGCCTCTTTCATGCGCGTTACGGACTGCCAGGTTGTTCCCCCGCTCGAATGGCGACACCGGAGAATCTCGATCGCGTCCTTCATATATCAGAATCCAGTCTGTTTCCGTGATTGTTTGGAAACCTTGCTATGCACATGAGATGGCATCTTCCGTCGCGCCGGCGGAGAAAGTTTGAAAAACGAAACCTTTCCAGCCTCGAGTCGTTCTCCCACCAATCTCTCAGGATCCTGGCGAACAAACATCGTCGGGGTCTTCAGTTATGCGAGACCATGGATGATCCCATGCTGGATGCTCGGAGATCGAGGTCGACCTCCATGCCGCTTGATTCTTCGCCCCTTTCCTGACCGTCTCCTCTCCGCCCGAGCAGCTGCTAACCACAGGACGTGATTGCTGCGTCCCAACTAACCCGCCGAGTATCAGAGCGAACGCGACGCCTCGATACGCTTCTGAGACAGCAACCCTCCACGGCCACCAACACCTGATTGTCTGCAAACATCGCCCAGCCACAATGCGGTGACCACACCACGCGGTTTCGCCGTGTGTGTGCACCCCCGCCTTCCCGGCCGGCACGACATGCTCTCGCTTGCCAACCGAACAAAACCACGCAGCCGTCGTCGTACCACCGTCTTCGTACTCCTCTTCAAATCGACCGTCTAGCCGTGCGACGGGGGGCGCTCTTCAGACGCCATGCGTTGCGTCGGAGAAACGGATTATCCCCAATCGCAACCGTTGCGACCACGAGAGTCTCAGGACGCAAGAAAATCAAACCGGCTGCGGTTGCCTCGACGCCATTTCGGAAATTTTGCGAACTTCTCGGACACCGATTCGGCCGTTACGAGAGGGCCTATTGCACTGATGGGGATTGCAGACCAGATGGGCGACGACGGAACGCGCTTCAGATACGTTTTCGACCGTGGTATTTTGGCAATCTAGAGCGAACACGACCCACCCCGCGAATTCTTCCGTGGCACCACCCACTCGCGAGAGTCTGCCTTGACTTTCCCCCCGCTTCAACGGCCGAGAACGTAGCGTGAGACGAAAACGCAATCGTCGATGATACCGAAGCCGAGAGAGACGGGGGAAGGTCGACGCCGGTTCGAGCGAGCGAGGATGGGGACGCGGGACGCGTGGAACTGCCAAGGGATTCCTCGTGGAACTTTCTGGGACCTTTTGACGCAAACGCGTACGCCTTCAAACGCCGGCCGGGCTTTTTCGTCCTCGCAGAGAAATGCCGAGTTGGACCTGGACCGTCGCGTTCGACGCGACTCTTCCCTCTTCTCCTCCCCCCCTTCTTCCCTCGGTCGGACTCAGCCTCCCTCGGTGCTCGGCGGTCGGATTGGAAACGTGACGGCTGTCTCCCTGTTGCTGGCTCCCCGACGTCGCGTTGCGCCAAGGCACAAACTCGTAGGAGCTGCGGATCGATTTTACGAGGGATGATCGTGTCTAGGCCGTCGTTCTCCCCCGCCCGCTGAAACCGCTCGGCACGACTGCTGCAGGACGTCCGGCGTTGGCGAAGTCGAACAGCTGGACCGGGCCGTTGCAAGGACTGCGCGCACGCACCCGGTCAAAAGGCACCGGAATACGTGCGGCGATGATGACGATGGTGACGGATGCGTGCGTACACGTGGACGCCTCGGTCTGGGCGGTTTTTTATGCGGTCCGCGGAGACGTGCGTGGGTTGCTCGTTTCGGCCAAGCACGGCGGCGGAGGAGGTGGAGCTCGCGACGACGCTTGAGAGCCGTGTGGTTGATGTTCGGACTGAACCGCGGGTCCCCGTCGTGGAAGGTGAGTGGTCGATGAGGATGTGTTGAAGACGTGTTTCCTTCGCAGTAGGGATGCTCGCCGTTGCGATCTCGAGCAAGGATACTGCCGGTACCGCGGTCCTTGAGCGATGCGAAGAGACGCAATCAATGGGGAACATGTGGCTTTGACCTCCCGCCAAGGTGCACAGTGCGGGTAGGTGGGGATATTTCATAACTGGGTTGGAGAAAGAGCTTGGAAGTTTGCTGGAAGTGTTTGGGGCTGCGAAGAAATTGAATATGAAGAATTTTGCAACTTTCTGCCGAGAGACTGGCTCAAGAACTACCGAGTGACCTCTGGACGGGTGAATGCGCTGGAAAGAAGAACGCAAGATTCGAGATGTTCTGGCCACTGGATCTGTTATGGCAACCAGCCAACTGCTTACGGGTCGCTGATGGGCCATGGGAGGATGGAAGTCAGACGTGTGCGTGGACCGTCCAGCATGACTGCGCGACACTTGAGGCAGCATTGCGAGAGCTGGATGAGCCAGTGAGAGTCAAGTAACAAGGGGGCGGGAAGAGCATACCGCAAGTGTACGAGGCAGCATGCATTTGAGCGTGTATTGGAAAACGACCATGGAGTTGCCACCAACCATTCCTCGTCCGTCTACCACCACCGGGAGATCACGCAGCCACCGCAACTGTTGCCAACACGTCAAGACCGTGTTCAGAGATGGCCCTATCCTTCGCCCAACCCACACTGTGCAATGCCGCAGTGGATGACAGAAGAATCGAGCCCTCCCGACCTTATTTCGCCAGAGATGTTGTATCCTACTTCCCTAGCTAAGTTGAATACAATATCGGGACGAATTCTGTCCGCGTTTGAGGCTCACGTCTGCGCTCCGAACATTGGATTCAACTGCCTATGTAGGATACGTGTGGCGTCTTCAGCGAAGCACAGAAGGCGGAGGTCTTTTGTCATTGGCAGTGACGCTGCATGGATGCGGAACGAAGTCCGACGCATTGGAGGCGGTGGAATCGAACACCTGACTCCGGAACACAGCAGTCCGACGTAAGTCGACACCTGGAAGTAAGGTCATCGTCCGAGCTACTTGTTTAAGCCTCGCAGGCCAAGGCGTTTGTCAGTGACATGGAGAACACTGGGACGTGTGGATACAGAGAGCCGAGGGCACGGCCTTTACGAGTAGATGGTGGATTTGTAGGGGCAAGAACACGCGTTGGAAGATGCCGTCGCGTTTTCAAATTGACGATGCGCTGCCTCACGAGACGCTGTGGATCGTGTATGGAATCCGTGATATGGCCCCCAATATAGTAACAGACGTAGCAGACTTGATTGGCTGGCAATGAGAAACCAAACTTAGAGAACATTAACGACATTATGACGAAATCAATTGTGTGTCCTCTCCTCACCCTTCTTCATTCCTGCAACCCCTCCACCATTCCCCTCCTTTCCTATCAATCTGCGCCTTGTGCGTTGAGAGCTGCTTCACTTGTCGTACCCGTCCTGGCCCTTATCATGTTCTTGACGCTCTGATCCTTGAAGCTCCTCCACTCGTTGAATCCCAAACGCCGAGAAATGATCCGGGGCTATTTTGAACAAAGTCTGCCTGTTCTTGACGTTGAGACCATCCAAGTTTGCTCCTCTGTCGACTAGCAGTCCAGCAAAGCTACTGTGTCCTCTTCGAAGCGCGTAAGACAAGGGGGTCTCACCAAGTCCATCTTGAGCATCGATAGAAGCGCCATGATCAAGTAGCATCTGTATAATTTCCCTCCTCTCCTTAATATCCTTGCGAAGTTCCCCATCCACTACGGCGATTGAAGCAGTCTCCTGGAATCCGAAATTGGCATTAACATCAGCTCCGTGGTCGAGAAGCATCCGAACAGCCTCTGCGTCTCCCATAGTGCAAGCGAATCCCAAAGCAGTCTTCTGGAATCCGAAATTGGCATTAACATCAGCTCCGTGGTCGAGAAGCATCCGAGCAGCCTCTGCGTCTCTCATAGTACAAGGGAGTCCTAAAGTATTTCCTACGCGATAGACTTTGACATTGTTGTCTACGTCATGGCCAAGTAACATCTGAAGAATGTCACGTCTCTTCCTCGTAGTAAGAACTTGTAACTTGTCCATGGAACTGGCGTCAGCTCCGTGGTCGAGAAGCATCCGGACCACTCTAGTGTTTCCCCCTGAACAAGCGGCGCACAAAGCATCTCCGTAGAGACCGCCCTGGACATTGACATCTGCGCCATGATCAAGTAACACATGAACAATCTTCTCGATACCAACTTCAGCGGCAGCTTGCAAGGCCGTTCTACCCCATACTGTTCTGGCATTGACATTGACATCAACACCATACTCAATCAGCATCCGGACGATAGTCCCACGGTTCCGGTGGCATGCTGAATGTGAAGTGGTTCTCAAGCGAGCATCTTTGCTGCTATTGTTGAAATCGCCTTGGGGTATGTCTTGATATTTGACGAGATTTGTCTTGTAATATGGGTTGCCGGGCTTTGACTCCATAAGATATTTCTCGTTACCCGCTCTCTCATCGTGATTGATTCCTTCACACAACAAGCGCTCGACTGTTTTCTGAAGACCTAGCGCAGAAGCAACATAGAGAGGAGGGCACCCATAATAGCGAAAGTAAGAGTGCCATCGTTCTTGCTTTTTTCGATCCATTGTAGATCAAAAACCTCAAAATGGAGTCGTTGGCTACTTCTTCCACTTGTTTTGCAAGTCTGATCCATTCCGTAATCGAGAATCGTGCGAAAGACGTAAGATCATCCTCGCTCAAGATGGTGGCGATTGTCGTCCCCAGATATGTAAGGCACACTGCGACGATGTTCGCCTTGGACGAAACCACGTCGAGAATCGGCCGCATGACTGGTATCTGTCTTACAGTGACAAGATAGTCCCGGACAGATGAGTGCGCGATGTGGAGAAAGATTTGGCTGTTGAATCGGTTTTCAAAACCCCGACTTTTTTCGATGTCCCATAGCAGCTCGTCATGTGCGAAACCCTCTTTGATCAGACTGGGCATCAAACTCGACAGAGGGTTCAAATCTTTCGTCCTCTCCTCGGGATCGATCGATCGATCAAGAGGTGCCTTAAGGTTGACGCTTGTTGCGTCAAGAACTTCCTCTCTCGTCAATGGACGACTGCAAAACAGTAAGAACTGAAGGATCCGAAGGGCATCGTTTTTATGCTCGTCCGGTACACCATCAAGGCTTCTGTCATACGTCTCATTCAGCCCTTTTGGTAACGTAGCAAGCGCCAGTTTGATTGCTGAGGGTGAAGCAAGTTTCCCAATTGTATCGAGCTGTAGGGACACCCAGCGGAACCTGTCAATTTTCTGTTAGGCTGAGCGTGTTGGGGGATGTTCTGACAATATCTTACATGGTACCGGCTTCGGCTATAAGCTTTTCCTCTACGACCTCCAGGATGGGCTTTGTTTCAAATCTTTCTCCGGAGTCCGATGTTTGAAACCCGGAATCTCTTCCCGGACCAATTGCTTCTTCCGGAGCCTTGTCCTGAGTTAACGCAGGCTGTTTTCCATCGTTGCGCCATCTTCCAAACGCTTGGTCTCCAGCGAGTCGCGTTCGAATGTACCTGGATATATCCGCTTTGACTCCAGCAGTGGCTTGGTCCAGGAATAACCTGCCAAGCTCCAGATTTGGTGAATCGAGCCAGTTGATTATGTCCTGCTGATCGCTTCGACTCGTCATAATGATCCGAAATTTGTTGTTCTCAGTCCGCGCATATCTTATTTGGTCATGCAACCACTTCAGCAGCCTTTCCTTTTCCTTTTCCCCACTTTCATCAAGCGCGTCGAGAACGATCTGAACTTGATCTGTTTGCTGCGCCATTTGGTTGAAAGTCTCTTCTAGACTTTCCATCGATGGCAGTAGGAGTTGATTGGAAGAATAAAGTCTCCGCAGCGGCCCTTTCGGTCCCTGTGGAGTAGAATAGAGTTGCCAGATGAGGGAAGACAGGACGTCAACGAATGTGTATTCCTTGCGGAAATCGAAGAAAAAGTATAAACAGAAGTCTTTCTGCCTGAGCTTGCCTATGATCGTAGATGAAAGCACAGTCTTGCCACACCCGGAAGCTCCATACAACCATAGGTGGCTGGGCCTACGGGACAGCCAGTCAATGTAGGCCGTGTGCTCAAAGAACCAGGTGTTCGTCTCGTTGTGGTCGTTGCGCGCTTCTATGGCCTGCTTGAGATATGCTGGCTGATCCGATAGTCTCAGCCATTCCATGATCTTTCTGTCCAATCCTTCCTCGGATATATGACGAATTTCGGTCTTCACGTCCTGTAAATCTTAGATGAGTTAGACAGGTTTGTTTGGTTGAGCAATGGTGTATTTTGAGGGGAGAGACTAATGACTAACCCTGGCGAACTCCCCGAATAACTCCTATGATCTCGCTGGCCTCTCTTGATGAGTGTACGTGACTGGACTTGAGCACCTCAAGCAGCTCTTTTGCGCATGCAGCAGCAGTCAAGGCAGCATAGTCCTGCCACTTGTCGTTCTTGTGAGAGTCGGCATAGTCGCTGACGCCTCTGATGACCAAGCAAGGGAAATTGTCCATAAGACCAGCTGCTTCCATTTCAAAGCAGAGACACTCGCCGCCGGAGGTGTTCTGCTTCAGCCAGTTCGTCAACTCATCCCGTGTTCGGGAATTTTTGATGACCTTGTTGCCAGACGCGATTAGGCCATAATGGATTCTCGGGATTGCTGGCTCCTCACGACCATCCCGCTTGACAGTCGTGAACTCACGCAAGAATCGGAACGGCAGAAAACCGAAGATCCACCACGAGGAGCCCGAGCCATTGTACCAGGCCTTGAACAACGTATCCTCGCACGGTCCTTGGTAGGTGTAAGTGGAGGTCCGAAATTTCCTCTTGATCTTTGCCGACGCTTCTCGGATGGTTGTGAGCAGAGTCGAAGTCTCTCCTTCGGCTTTGAAGTAAGCCACGGCGCTCAGCAGCGCCTGGGGAGGGCTGTTTAAGCTTCCGCAACGGCGGGTTCCGCCTGCTTCTTCCTTTCCGAAGTCGTATTGAACCACGCCGCCCGTTGTTCCGGCTCCAGGCGGGGCGCTCACGACGACGTCGCCCAGCCGAACGTCCGTGTATTTTCCAGCGACGGAAGGAACGCCGCCGCCAATTCCTACCATCAGGCCGAACCTGATGGAGGGAACGGCGCTTACCATCTGCGTCGCAACATGAGCGGCGGTCGTCGTTCCGGTCTTTCCCATGGGAAAAGTCACAACAACAACATTGTGCCTCGCAATGCGGCCCCAGACGTAGTGGTTGATATCATCGGGTCTCTCAATGAAGTCGAATGGTGGGTTGTGCCTCTCGTCAAGAGTAGCAATCGCCGCTCGAAACTCCTTGTCCAGTGCGGTGACCAGACCGATTGTGTAGTCGTCCTTCTGGAACGTCTTACGCGTTTCTGAAGGGGCACTCGTGTCTGGTTGATCGAGATCGTTGCCGTCAAAGCGTCGGACTATCGCTCCGGCATCTGCATTCTCTTCTGGTCCCGAGACTGAAGATCCACGCGAGTCGTTGCGATCATAGCCGGAATGAGATAGGAATGGACGGATGATGTGGAGTCCCAGAGCGATGAGGCCGATGATGGCTAAGGTTTGCTGAAGGTAGCCCCCGAGCTCCGTAAGAGCCATGTGGAGGTGTCGCGAGGTTTCTGTGGTGCGTAGCGAGATCCGAGAACAACTGAGCGTAGGTAGAGCAGACAGGCAAGACGTTGCACCGAGAAAGAAGTTGCGGGAGAAGAGTCGATAACAACGGGACAGCAGGCTGAGGTCCGGGGTAAACGGAGGCTGTCGCGTTACACTGCAGCCAATAGGTAAATGACCTTCGCCTCGTGCGCCACTACTACGCCGCTTTGACCCCGAACATGCCGTGAGCACTTTCGAGACATGACTGGCCGCAATGAGACGATCTTGAGAGATATATATCCTACCTTGATGACGCTCAGCTGGAGCAGATTCCACTGATTCTGAGTCACTCACCAAGGTGCATTCGCGATCAAGTTCGTACGGCGAGATGATGCCTGAGACTCCGTGCTTTCTCGTTCCGCGCTCTTTGATGACGGTCTCTTTCTCAACACTTTTGCTTTGAAGACGAAAGTTTTGGGAGATAGGAACCAAGTTGCGCGCCATCAATGCATCAAAATGATGATTTTCAACACAGACGTAAGGTGGTGATGCTCAGAAAATATCCGCGGTGTCCAAATGTTTTCCAATCCCTGACCCGTTTAACTTGAACGAGGACATTTTCCACAAGAACAAAACAACGAACAAGCAGTGGCATTGTCGGAAGCAAGTTAGGACCATGTAGTGTGAGCTTTGAGAAGCCAGTCCAAGGCTGAGAACCAGATCCAGAATCCAAAGGCCAAATAAATACAAAGAAAGAAAGCGGGGAGCTTTCATGTCGGGTACGAGGTGAGAATACTGATGGTAATGGCAGCTGCAGCCAGGCAAAAGCCATGAGCCCGCGTGACTCAAGCTTTGGGGCAGGGAGTGGCCCAACCCGTCACACGCGGTTGCTGAATGGGCACACCAACCTCGTGCTGGAACAGCGCGGGGCGTGACCGCCAAAGCGTCATGTGAAGAGGAGGCAGTGAATGCACCAGTGACCTCGTCCGAGCGGAGACCGCGGAGAAATGTCTTATAAATCCGTTCGATGGAAGTGTTTTCCGGAGGCATGATAATTTTAACCTTTTGGAGACAAACCACAATCATCTGCATCCGACTTTCCTCTCCGGAAGCAGGAGGAATGGATGTGGAAACTGGTCGTTGTTTTGTGTGTCCCGGCTAGTTGCCGGATTGCCCATGCAGCCGTTGTCAGGCAATGAGTGTCGAAGGCCGTTGATGAAGATCTACAGCAGATACGCATGATGCAGCTCTCCACCACAAGAGATCAATATTGCCTGTTGCTACAGGGCACTAATGCCGTCACAGAGAAGATATGTTGAAACCATACAGGCAAAAACGAGTAACCGATGGTTTGTCATCAGGAAGGGGGAGTCGGTGGCTCTCCTTCTATGCACGTGTCCCAGGTCTTTGGAAGACAGTGGCACATCGACGAAGAAGAATCCCGAAAGCCCAAGCGACGCTGTCTTAAACACTCACCGGGAGCTTCGCCTCCTCACAGCCACCTGCCAGCCGAACGAAAAAAAAAAAAAACAGATCACGCACGCAACGCTGCTGCGTTGTCCGCGTGGTCCCTGCCCCCGCCCTCGTGGGGGACCCTCGCCTCTTCCCAAACAAGCCCCCATAAAAGACGACCAACCCACCACCTCGAGAAGGTCCATCACACTTGCAACATTCACAACGGTATACGACGAGCGATCTTTCGACTGCGGGTCACTCTCAAAGCAGATTCAATCACTCTCTTTTTCGTGTTCGCGGAACACACCATACAGCCAACGAGACTCGGCCGAGACGTCAGTCGCATTCTGCTTACGGAGCTGGCCATCATACGCGCTTGGTGCTGCTGAGCTGCATTGCGGCAAGATGCTGGTCCGCACCGTCAAACGCTGACGATGGGGAATGGCGGAGGTGGTGCTACGAGCGCTCTCGATGACCGCCGTAGATGTACGGGCGGGAGGGAGACAAAAGCAATCAGTGGAAGCATCATGCCTCGGTCACCGGAAGTAAAAGTAGCCGTTTTGGATGTTGTTACCAACACGACAGCGAAGCTTGAGGTCCAGAAGAGGGGAAAGCCATCCATTTATAAAGCCCGAGCACCAAGAGAATCCGACAAGGCAGCAGCAGGGCAAGCCCCGTGACACGATCACATTCCGCACAGCACCATAGCCCGGACACAAGCCCCCATCGACCTCGGATCCAGAAAGCCAGCGTCCCACAACCGCCCCCCTCCCTCCTCTCCCTCCCCCAACCTCAAACCTTCACATCCCCCCCAAACCCCACCGGCCTCCTCCCCGGCTTCTCGGGGAAATGCGGCACAATAGCCAACGCCTTGTACAACCTGCCCATCCCATTCGGCCCCCTATCCACCAACCGCCTCGCCCCCATCTCGATCCTCTCCTTAAACTCCCTCCCCCCTTCTTTACCCTCCCCCGCCTTCCGCGCCAACATCCCCGCCCGCTCCCGCACGCCCATCGCCTCCAGAAACGCCGCCTGCTCCACCGGCCCGTGCACCTCGACGCCGGGACTCGCCCGGATCGCCGCCTCCGCCAGCGCCGTGAAGTCCACGTCCGCGCTGACGTCGACCTGACCCGGCAGGGCGAGCGGCGATACGGGTCGATGGTGGCGGATGCCGCGCAGCGAGTTCGTGGGGATGGTGTCGAGCGGGCCGTAGTCGAGGACGAGGGCGGCGCCGCTCGGCGTGGGTTTCGTGCTCGCCTCCGACCCCTCCGGCGACGACGCGACCGATCCGAAGGCTTTTTTCTGCGGCGAGGAGGCGACGGCGGCGGCGCCGCCGATGCGCTCGGCGAAGTCGGCGGCGTGGGAGAGGGATTCGGGGGAGATCTCGACGACGGAGCCGGGATGGTTGAGGAGCGCGGCGTAGCGCGGCGAGGTGTAAGGGAGGTACATGCTGTGCGGCGTGGGGCCCTTGCTCTTGGTGAGCTGGAAGTCGGGGACGGGGGTGGCGTCGCGGAGGGAGAGCGGGGTGTTGAGGGTGGCGTGGGTCGAGTTGGGCGGGACGGGCGAGACGAGGAGTTCGTGCCATTCGTTGGTTTTTTGCTTTTTCGGTTGTTTTTGGCGGGCGGCGACGGCGGCGGCGATGGAGGCCGGGTTGGTGAGGTCGGCGGAGGCGGCGGGTTCGGGGGCGGCGGAGGTGGAGGTGGGAGGGGGTGGGGCGACGCTCTCGAAGATGTGGATGGGGAGGGCGTCGAAGAATTCGTGGGCGACGATGAAGGGGGTTTTGGTGGTGTCTGGGCGTGGTAAGTAAGTGTGTGGTGGACTCTTCGTGGGGAGTGGAGGGGTTGGTGTACCCTTGGGGACGAGACGGATGTCCTCGGACCAGACTATCTTCAGGTTGGAGTACTTGCTGGTGCTTTCATGACCGATGTCCGTCTCCTTCAGTGGAGCATCTCCGCAGAGTAGCTTGTGCTGGGCAGCGCGCAGGGTTGGGCTGGCCTCGATGAGATAGACCGTCTCGATGGCGGAAGACATTGACTTGAAATTCCGGATGGCCTGTACATTGTGAGCTTCCGATATCACCTTCTGTGCGGCAATGGGGCAATACCCGCAGCATGTCGTCCATCAACGTGCCTCTTCCCGGGCCAACCTCGATCAGCTGCACCCCCGAGCTTTTTCTGCCTTGAAGCATCCATTCGGCGACAAACCACAACCCAACAAGCTCTCCAAATATCTGCGAGATCTCAGGCGAGGTGATGAAGTCTCCCTTCTGGCCGAATTGGTCGCCGCCTTCGGGTCGTGAGGTGTAGTAACCGCTGTCGGGCGCGGTGAGGACTTGTCGCATGTACGCGGCTACGGGGACTGGGCCGGTCGTCTGTCGGTGGTCAGACCCCTTGCATGATACTGCAAGATGAGAATTGAGGCGCAGAACTCACGGTAATAGCTTCAGTCAAGGTCTTCGCCAGCGGCGTCGACCACTGGCGGCCTTCATTTGGCGAGCTGGTGGACGACCATCTTGCGCTGAGACAAGTGGTTCGCGGCGCGCACAGCTGGCGGGATAGAGCGCGACTCAGGATGCGGGATGGTGCTCTCGCGGGTATGCGCATGGTGGCGGGGAAGTGGCGGGCGGGGAGCTCTGACGGCGCATGGTTGTGATGGGGTTGGAGCTTGGGAAAGTTGCCCGCGGCGCCGGACGAGCTCCGCAACACCTCCGCCGACATCATCACCAACAACACCCCGCCACCCGCACACGCTCGTTCCCACCCCGTCAATTCGCCATGGCCGGCCAGTCGCGATGGGCCGATGAGGAGGAGGATGCCGAGATCGAGGCCCAGCGCAAGCGCGAGAAGGAGGAAAAGAAGCGCCAGAAGGCCGAGAAGCAGCGCAAGCTCGAGGAGCAGGCCCGCGCCGCCGAGGAACGCCGCAAGCAACAGCAGGAAGGAGCTGCCACCGACCAAGACCGCCCCGCAAAGAGACGAAGAGTGTCGCCACCGGGCGACGGAGATAGCCCGAGACGGCTGCTGCGCTTCGCCGCGCCCGGCTGGGGACCCTGCCGCCGCGTCGACAATTTCGAAAGGCTGAACCACATCGAGGAGGGCTCGTACGGCTGGGTGTCGCGCGCCCGCGAATCCGCCACCGGCGAGGTCGTCGCCCTCAAGAAGCTGAAGATGGACAACCTGAACGACGGCTTCCCCGTCACCGCCCTGCGCGAGATCCAGACGCTGAAGGAGTCGCGCAAGCACCGCCACATCGTCGGCCTGCGCGAGGTCGTCGTCGGAGACACCCTCAACGACGTGTTCCTGGTCATGGATTTCCTCGAGCACGATCTCAAGACCCTGCAAGAGGACATGGCCGAGCCGTTCCTGCCGTCCGAAGTCAAGACGCTGATGCTGCAGCTGACCTCCGCCGTCGGCTTCCTCCACGACCACTGGATACTACACGTATGCACATGCCCAACGCCCCTTCTGCGAACCTTGCTAACTTACCCCGAGCGAGACCTCAAAACCTCCAACATCCTCATGAACAACCGCGGCGAGATCAAAATCGCAGACTTCGGCATGGCCCGCTACGTCGGCGACCCGCCCCCGCCCGACCTGACCCAGCTCGTCGTGACGCTCTGGTACCGCGCGCCCGAGCTGCTCCTCGGCGCCAAGGAGTACGACGGCGCCATCGACATGTGGAGCGTGGGCTGCATCTTCGGCGAGCTGCTGACCAAGGAGCCGCTGCTGCAAGGCACGAACGAGGTCGACGAGCTATACAAGGCACGCTTCCCCTCCCCCCACCAAACCCACCCCATCTAACCCACCCACCACCAACAGATCTTCAAGCTCTGCGGCCTCCCCACCCCCCACTCCTGGCCCTCCTTCCGCCGCCTCCCCAACGTCAAAGCCCTGCGCCTCCCCCGCGACCCGGACCCCCACAGCACCACCTCCCTCCTCCGCACAAAGTTCCCCTTCCTCACCGCCGCCGGCGTCGACCTGCTGTCGTCGCTCCTCGCCCTCAACCCCGCCTCCCGCCCCTCGGCCGCGCAGGTCCTCGAGCATCCGTACTTCCGGGAAAACCCCAGGCCGAAGGCGACGGAGATGTTCCCGACGTTCCCGAGCAAGGCGGGCCAGGAGAGGGGCAGGAGGAGGAGGGCCAGCCCGAGGGCGCCGGAGAGGGGGCGGGCGCCCGGGTTGGGCGGGGGTGATGCGAGGGAGGTGGTGGATTTTAGTGGGATTTTTGCGGGGAGGGAGGAGGGTGGGGCGGGGTTTAGTTTGAAGTTGGTGTAGGGTTGTGTTGAGGAGGGGGGGTGATGGGTGATGGGTTGGTCTGGTGGGTGGGTGGGTGAAGTCAAAAAAAAAAAAAAAGACGGGAAGAGTGAAGAGACAGAGGGGACTTGTGAGTTGATTTCGAAGACGAAGGAAACGGAACATTTGCGGAACAGAAGCTTGGACAAGGAAGAAAGAGCGCCGAGGATGGGCGTGAATATGATACCTCCAATAGTGAAACATGGATGAGAATCACGATCAGTTCTGGAGCCGGATAGGTACCTCCATGTGACTCCGACACGGGACCCTGTGCCGCACAGGCGGAAGATGAATTGAGGCTGGCTCCTGCGGTATAAAAATGTCCACTCTCGTTCTGAGAAACCGAAGCAGCCAAGGTATACTAGCCAAGGTATACCGAGTACCATGAGCTAGATCACTACTAACACCTATCGCGATAATTTACTGCCGTCTTGTCTTGCGGCGGTCGGTCGCGTTGCAAACAGCCTGAGTGAGTAAAACTCACCTCAACAGCATCACGATGGTTGAATGATGCAGAGGCACATGAACGCGCGCTGATGAACATCACCGCTGTCCTCCGTTCACGCAGGAACTACAGGATACGCGGACTTGGAAAGTTTGCACGCGCGCGCGAGTGAGTTGGTTGATGAAGAGACAAGGGCCGGAAACGAGACCGCAGTGTCAACAATTGTGACGTTCCAGGCACCAGTAAGGTTTATGGGCAGAACCGGGATGCGCCTGATATCTTGACCTTCGATGTGGAAAACGTAGAGGAAGAGGAGGAAGGACGGAGGCTTTTATGTGGTGGCGGAGGGAGGGCATTTGGGTCGGCCTCGTGGCTGCTCATTGTTCGCGTACCGAGGGACTGTGGCGGTTAGCTGGCGCACATGCGTCCCTCGCACTGAGGCACAGTTCAAATACGCCCCCCTTCCCGAGCTCGAATCGTGCAACCAGTGAAGCCTTCTGCTTCGGAAACTTACCCATTCCAATAGTGACCAGCAAACTTCACTTGTCTGCGGGAGCCAGACTGCACCGCTCACAGCACGGTCATCCGTGCCGATCATCACCCACGCCTCATGATGACGGGCAGCATGATGAGTTGTTGGAGCAGCGCAAAATTTGCGCGAAGGCATGCTTACATGTGCGAGGGAGAAACAGAGCGGTGGAGTTCCAAGGCCAAAGAGCGAGACCGCATTTTGGGGGTCAGTTTCCGGCATACACAGTTTTTCGTGCGGTCTTGGGCACCGCATTGGGAGTCTCTGTAAGATCCAATGCACCGTAGACCTCACAGTTCGGCGGCAAGAGCACGACATTTTATGCAGAAGAGAAGCCGGCATCTGCGCCGTGGCCGACGCTCCGCGCTCTCCCGCCGCCCGCCCGGTGACCGCTGCGCTTGTCTGCGGGCAATGCGGCTGTGGCGGTCGGCTGGTTGTTGGTGTGCCACCAAGTGTATAAATGCGCTCCCCCTCAGACTGGAGTTGGGCTTTGTCGGCAATGAAGGCTTTCATGCCTTGATGACTTCCTTTGGTGCGATCCCAAATTTACTTGCGTCGTGGACTTTGCCGTGAGCCAGACAGAGTGCAGCGCTCATCGGCACGCTCATCGACATCGATAATCACTTCTGCCTCATGTTGATGAGCAACATGGTGATCTTTTGATGGAGCGCATGGATTCATCATGTTCGCGATGTTGGTCCGTAGACATGCACGGAAGAGTGAAGGAGTAGTGACAGCCTCAATCGCCCAGAGGGAGTCTTTACGCATAGCGCTGTCGCAAAGACGGCAAGGAAGTCGCGTCAATCGCGCTCTTGATTGTCTTTGTTGCCCCGGCGCGTTAGCCAAGTAGGGCGAGAGACGGCGTATGGCTGTTTGCAGGCATTCTGAGCAGTATATACTCCTCCGTTAAGAAGCTGTTCCGAAGGGGCCACGTGCGGCTTGCAAAGCTTGGTCCGCAGCATGCGGAGCACACAACCGCGGGACAGCAAGCGACCCATAAATACTGCAGAGAGCGGAGGCTCCGATTCTTCTTCAGCTTCGTTGTATCGGCTAAGGGGCCGTAATTCGGCGCTGAATGGAGGAGAACGACGATAACGTCACTTTTGGTCTTCCCAAGAACTCAATATACTCGGCCGAGTATGCTGTTTCCCAGGACCCCGCTAACCCGTGTCTCGCAAAACCCTCTTCCACTTTTCTATCATGGTGATCTTCAGCACCTTCGATAATTGATGGTGGGAGCCACCATTCATCAGTGCGGTGCTGCGTAACTGAGGGGGAGAAAGGATTCCCAAGTGCCGGAGTTCATATGGACGCCGAAACAGCCGGCAAGTGAGTACTTGGAGAAGTAGTCCAAAGCCGGAATACAGCCCAGCTGTGCTTCGGCAGTGGGGAGTATGAGCCGACAGGTGCGGAGAAAGTGAGGCCGACGAAGCAGGGGCGGGCTTTTATGATGGATGCTTCCTGAGGGCGACAACGGAACCTCGATGTTGACTCTCGTGATGTGATGGCATCGGCGAGATTGCGCTGCCCTTAAAATACTAGGGCCGGCTTCGCTTCGACATCGCGCACTGTTGAGCTCTTGCAATTGGAGTTTCTTCGTCTCTGTCGAAAAGAACATGGTCGCAAATATTTACTACTTTCGGTTGGCTTTGGTTGTGCGGTAGACATATGCCTCACATTCAAGCGTGTTGCACTGGCTGGCTGATTCACTGGCTGACTGTTAGCATAATCAAAACATGATCGAGTGCGCTATTTTGTTTCGATGCTGAATTGCATCAAATAATGCCCCCATCATCAACAGTGGAATCAAGAAAGCCATTTTCGCCACACAACACGAGTAAGGGCGGCATATGGGATTCCCAATTAGAACTGGTATGATTTGCCGCCTTTTCCATCTTACGGAGGAATGAGTGAAGCTATCTAATTGCTAATCTAGCGAGGGCACACATGCAGAGCCGGCTTTCCAGTCCGGTAAGATATGAGGTCACGTAGAGGTGGTGAATACTGCAAGCTCTAAACCTAAGGGAAGACGTGTGTGTATTCACAATGCACCTTCAAACCCCAGTAAGCAAGCACGGGCCAACAGCGGAGTACCAGTACTTAAGCAAGGCGCGTCAGCCTCACCACACTTCCTCACTCTTCGAGAGTTCGTGCATCGGACACCTCATCAAACGAACTCCCCTCCACATGCATGACCGTCAGGCATGGCGAGCTCCTCACCGATCGTCTTCCGCGCGCGAGGGTTGACGGCGGACGGCGGAGACGACCAAAAACTCGGCTCAGCCTTGTCGACGGCGATCCTCTCCCGCCTCAGCGACCACGAAAAATCCCACATCGACTTCTCCGTCGCCATCACCTCCTCATGTTACGGCTCGGGGAAGAAAGTCGGCCTGGTCACTTTCCGCGGGGGAGTCCCGTCGTTCCTCTCCGCCGCGTTCGAGAACCCGCTTCGGGAAACCCAGATGGAAGTGGGCGAGGCCGACATCACGTTCGACTGCAACTTCTTCGATTTCACCCAGCTGTACGACCCGGAATTTCCGGTTCTCGCGGAGTGAGTGGGCTAGTCTTGCTTGTTCGTGGTCTGGGATGCTCTCGCTGACGCTGCGCAGCGTCGTCGCCATAACGGGCCTGGACGGGCATGCGTACGGCTCGTGGAGGGGGAAAGGCGAGTTGTCGCGGATGTGGCTTCGCGACTTTTTGTCCAAAGACCTTCCTCGATGCCGTGTTTTAACTTACGGGTACAACTCGAAATTGACCGGCAAGAGCCGGGGCCTCGAAAGGATTCTCGATTACGGAAGAGGCTTCCTTGAAGAGATAAAACTGGTCAGGAGTACGGATGAGGTAAGCTACTCTGAATATGGTTGATCCAGACACGGTTCTCATCTGCCCGCAGGAAATGCGTCGACCCTTGATCTTCATCGCTCACAGCTTCGGTGGGCTTGTCCTGGCCCAGGTGAGAGACATCACGCTATACCCACTTGAGGACCGGATTGCTTATGTTTACTAGAGTCTTGTCCAAGCTGTGCTCTCCGTAGACAGGGCAAACAAGCTTGTTTATGACGCTACTTACGCCATTCTGTTCTTTGGCACTCCACACAGAGGTCTGTCTGTTGATGATATCCGCGGGCTGCTATCGGATCAAGATCATCCAAGACATGGTCTGCTTGATCAAATAAAATCCAATTCAGACTCTCTGGTCGATCAATTGGGCAACTTCAAGAACATCATCCACGATAGGAAGATTGTGAGCTTCTATGAAGCGGAGCAAACGCCGCAATTGGCAAATGTGGGCACCCGAGTTTCACTTTTTACTTGGGTATAGCTAAATCAATATAGGACGGTACTGCCGGAAGATGGCAGCGCACGGGCAGTTTTGCTACGGCCGTCGGAATGGATTCGGCCCTGCTGAATTTGCCAGACCACATGGAAGAGAAGATACCGCTATCTTCCAACCACTCGATGATGGTCAAGTTTGATTCAAGAGATAGCAAAGGCTACCAGATTGCCATAAGCCGCCTTCGGAAGTTCGAGAAAGACGCAGGAGCAACGGTCGCTGCAAGATTGGGCTCGGATATGCCACCTCGACTCCTCCGAACGCATACGGAGATGAAAAGGACCATGAGCAACTCCGTGGAATCAGTTGATTCAGAAATGACCATGCAGCCGTCCAGCTGTTGCGGGACTCGGCCGGAAGCCAGCTTCACCCAGGATGACCTCGATTCTCTATCCTCAGAGGCGTACCGGCTCTTCACTTTACTAAAGAGGAAGGCATCGAGTACGGATCGTAGCCTGGGAGAGATTGAACAGCCCGTGTACAGCTTCAAATGTGCTCTCACTCACCTCACAAACAACCTGGGCCTTGTCCTCTCAGGTCCAGAGCCACCGGAGAAGCTTCATGCCATGATGACGGTATTCGCGAGAACACTGAAGGAACTGCATAAAGTGGCCGAGCATGCCTCAAAGGAGCTTGACATCAGTAAAATACGCACCGACTTGGAGAGTCACTCCACAAATGTGCAGAAGCTACTGGATGATGTACTGGTGTGAGTCTCAGCCGCCTCTGCGCACCCCCTCTCCCGCCTTTTCCCAACGAGATTGTGCGGCCGGGCAGATCACTAAAGCACAGTCCAGCAACCACTCCAAACGCAAGTTCAGCACAATCAACCGTGAAGCTCAAGGTGCCTCTGGGACTATGCATCCTCAAAAGCGGGTAAAGAGACAGATCGCCACCTTTTCAACCGAACCCCATTATAAACCTCCAGAGACGCACCCCCAGCCTACCATAAGAGCTTTTGCGATGTCTGAATCGAGCTTCGGATCAT
Organism: Diplodia mutila; assembly: GCA_022560015.1. Classification (NCBI taxonomy): domain Eukaryota; kingdom Fungi; phylum Ascomycota; class Dothideomycetes; order Botryosphaeriales; family Botryosphaeriaceae; genus Diplodia; species Diplodia mutila. Next base: position 160,551 of record JAFISB010000049.1, on the reverse strand, counting down.
CTCTCATGGCCATGCCTCGGGTGCTTTCCGCTACTCGTGGTCCGGCTTCGACTTGTCCGGCTCCGCCTTCCGCGATGGAAGCTTCGGATGATATCGCAATGTGTTCAGCTGACAACGGCGAAGCTGCGCCAACGAAAGAGCTATCAGAGGGCTTGGCCGAAGTAAATATTCGACGGAGAATTGCCTCTGCCGGTACCCGGGAGAGATTGTCAAGACTCACGGGGACTCGTTCGGGACGACATATCCCCGTGGATGCTCTGGGTGCCACGACCGGAAGAAGAAACGGAACAGACCCCGTCTCGCCCTTTGATTGGACCGAAAGGCTGTCGACCGCATTGCCGCTGCGGCCGGCTGACGCACGCCAACGCTCACGAGAGTTCTCCGGCTGGCTGCGCAGACTTAACAATCACATGTCCGGACTGCCCAAGCATGCTCGTTTGAGTTTCAGAAGGGATTTGGAGGAGAACGGGCGGTTCCTCGGCATCATCGAGCAAGCACGCAACGAGTACGGAGAATCCGCCTTCGTCAGGAAGGAAATCCAAGTCTACCAAGATGACAAAGAAGACGACATATAGTACTGCCCAACAAGAGACATGCATCTACCAACCCATCCTCGTATCTTTGAGGCCTCTGAACTACGTGCAATGCAGTCGTCCGTCAACTGATGCTCGCAGCCCGAACATCACAATCTCATGTCTTGAAGCTCTCTGAAGCTCGGACGCCCATCTTGAACCTCAAGCATGGCGACAGGTACGTTCACTTTGTACGTTTCCTCCCCGGGGAGGTTCATCGGCGCCGCAAACCCCGCCACATGCTTGACTGCGCTGCCACAGGTCGGACAACGCTTAGTTGTGCCGTAAGCCGTAACGCATTCGCTGCAGAACTGGTGATTGCAAGGGCGTATGCTGCACAACGGTATCAGCAAGCGAGCCCGGCCGGAAGCAAAAAAAGAGGGGGGAAGGTGGGGGGTGTCTCCAGGCCCGTCACTTACACGCAATCGCACAGCCTCCTCTCGCAAGTCGCGCATTTCGTCGGCTTGGACGGATCGACATCCCCTCCCTGATCCTCCGACGCCATGGCCTCTCCATCAAGCGCGCTCACGCTCTTGACGGCGCTCAAGACTTCCGACGGTCCGACTCGGTTCTCTGGATCTTCTTCGACGGCCCAGAAGGGATGACCCGCGTCTGCATACGCCTTGGCCGTGACGGGCGTCGGCGGCGGGACGATGTGCGTCGCGGCCTCGAAGGTCGCGGCGTCGAAGATCTGGACGTTGATGAGCCTGGTTCGGGCTTTCTGCCAGTGAGGACCAGGAGAAGCGTCTTTGTAGATGTCCTGGACGAGCTTGCCGCCGGCGGCGATGCCCATGTTGCGCAGGGCGTCGGCGGGCGTCGACTTCCCCGGTTCGTCGTCTGATCGTCCTGCTTTCCCTTCCTCTTCCCTCTCCAGGACGTGGCTGGATTTTTTCGCCTTGAACAAATGGCCTGCTCCTGACGCCGGGGTGGGAGTTTGCTGCTCCTTCACGTTCAGTCTGTGAAGTGTCGGAAGATTTGTCCGGACAGCCACCGGGGGATCCGCTTGGGCATACGGGCCAGACTGTACGGCTGCTAAGTCGGTGAACGATACGGATGCTAAACCGTCAGACTTCCTTTTCAAGCTCCGTATCGGATCGTCGACATACGACGCCTGCAAGCGCCGTCGGCCATCAGTCTGCAGCACCGGAGGCTTTTTCGTGGGGGGAGGGCGCACCTTGAGCACAAAACTCCGATCGAAGTCCTCATCCAAGCACTTCCCGACGAGATCGGAAACCGTCGGTTCGCGACGCCGGTGGTCCCACTCCATCGAGACCCCGGATCCAACGGCGATGCCCTCGTCGTGCGGGCTTTTGCGGACATCGATCTGGCCCTCAAAACCCGGCAGCGAGAACCGGGTATCCGTGTACACCCCCCTCGAGACCCGCGGGGTGACTTCGATCTGCAGCCCGCCGATTTTCTCCTCGCCGGTGATCTGGCCTTCTACCGTGTATCCGCGGCCCACTGGCGGATGGTGTTAGCTCGGTTCGCGACGTGACTGGGGTTCTCATACATGGCATGGCCACGAACTGGCGGACGACGCCGGGCTCGACGAGGATGCCGTCGACCCAGTTCTGGCCTGGTACGAGGACGTAGTCCTGGACGTCGGAAGGGTCCTGGATCGGGCGGCCGGTGATGGCGTTTATCTCGCCGAGGTTGATTCTGACTGCGTATTCGGTGGGGCCGGCGCTGTCGAGGTGTTCGAAGGCCTCGAATTCGATCCACAGGGCCTCGCGCTGCCACATTGGAAAAAAGACGCCGCCTTTGGCAACGGTCTTCTCGGGGAGGACGTGGCTGAAGGCGTTGACGTTGAAGAGGGGGAAGGTGCCGTTGGAGGGGGGGAGCGGGTGGATCCTGTCGTCGTCCGGGAGCCGGCTTTCCGCGTCGTCTTTTGTCAACGTGTTCGGGGGGATTTCCGTGGTGGTTGGGGGCGAGTGCTTACATTGTTCGGTGGAAGCGGATCTCGAGGTTGTCGTCGACGATGAGCGTCTTCGAGGCGGCGGTGCCGGAGGCGCTGAGCTTCGCCGAGACGGGGCGTTGGCGGAAACCGAGGTCGCGGAAGGCTGCGAAGGTGTCGGTGAGGTTGATCTTTCCTTCGGCGAAGTTGGAAGGGCCTTGGACGACCTCGACGAGCTTTTGCTGCTGCGGCGCATTGATTGTCCCGTGGACGCTCAACGTTTTGGTGCCATCGGCATTTTCTAGGGAGAAAAAGTCGGGGTCCGCAAGGTCTACATGGTTCAGCGGGCGCAGACGTGTTGAGACCAATGTCGCAACATACCTGGATGATCCCTGAGGAGATGGCGCAGATCAGTCTGTGGGCTGACGGCTATTGAGACGACCTTCTCTTGTGCGTCGCCATCTTCTTTCTCCCTGAGGCCGTTGATTTCGAGCTTCATGTTTCTAGATGTCAAATGAAAGTTGAACGATCCGTGGTAGTGTTGACAGTAAGTTCTCAGCCTTATCTATGAAGCACAAGGCTGGCTAGGCAGCAACCACCAAATTAAGCGAGGTCGCTAAACTTTCTCCGTGCGTCTTACCCTCTATTCAATCCTACGAGTTATCTTTATGGTTGGATATCTAATTAATTTTAGTGTAAAGAACAACACTCGAAAGATGCACAAGAAAGATTACGCAACGAGGCACGTCTACATTATTCGTTTGGCTTTTTAAGCTCAGGCATGCTCAGAGGGGATCATTCAACTCATGCAGCCGACCCCGCATATACACGCAACTTCCAACGTCTTACGCGTGCGGCACGGGCCGCGCATTCGACAGCCTATAGATACCTTCGATTCATCTAGCGAGAAATGTAAGTGGGGTCAGTCAGCCTCGTCTCATGCAATCTCCATCAGCCCGCAAGACCCTCTTCTCTCCAAACCAGCATATCTGAACACCCGTCATGAGTGACCAGCCTCCGGCTCCCAAAGGCTTCCGCCCATCAAACAAACCCGTCGTCCTCCGCGCGCAGAGTCTCCAACGCAACGGTGCCACGGATGAGCATCTCCAGTCAGCCTTGCGGGGGGAAATTACGGCAAGGCTCGAAGAAGGTGAAAAGGCAACTGTAGACTTTACCGTGGATATTGTTTCGTCGTGCTACGACGCGAAGAAGAGAATCGGTTTGGTTGATTGCCGCGGCAAAGTCCCCGCGTTCCTGAAGCCAGCACTCGATAAGCCCCCTGTGCCGCCCCAAATCGACGCCGGCGAACTGAGAGGCCTTACCTTTGATTGCAACTTCTCGGGTCTGACACAACTCTACAACACGTCTGGTGACATCAGCGCCGAGTAAGTGTGCAAAGGCTTGAACACTGGACTTTGTAGCTTATTGATGGCGATGCAGCATCATAGCAATTACCGGGCTTGCCGGCCACGCATATGGGTCCTGGAGGGGCAAAGCGGCGCTGTCGAGCATGTGGCTCAGGGAGTTCCTACCAAATGAACTCCCAAATTGCCGCGTCATGACGTACGGCTACAATTCGAGTCTCATCGGCGGCAACCCAGGCTTGCACAAGATCAAGGATTACGTGAAAGACCTCCTGGAGCAGATCAAGCAAGTCCGATCCGGTGAAGAGGTACGCAGATGTAGATCAGGCCAGACAACTGATGGGGGTTCTGACAGGTTGCAGGAAATGCGTAGGCCACTCATTTTCATTGGTCATAGCTTCGGTGGTATCGTGCTCTCTCATGTGAGTACATTCGCGCACTTGTGGGTTCACATACTCACTTGGACAGACTCTGGTTAAAGCCAAGGAATCACGCAATCCGAAAGACAACAAGATATATGCGGCAACCTATGGCATGCTTTCTTCGGCACCCCGCACAAAGGTCTTTGGGTGGACGGCTTTAGGGAAATTTTGCCTGATGCAGATCATCCACGAAACAAACTACTGGATCAGATCGGCGAAGGCGTGCGTCCATTGCTTGACCATCTGGAGAACTTCATCAACTGCATTGACGACCGAAAGATTGTGAGCTTCTATGAAGCAGAACAGACACAGCAAGCGGTGAAGGTATGTGCATTAGCTAGAGAGCAAATTACCCACTTACGCTTGTAGGATCTCAAAACTGGCAAGTTCAGGCGTGCAGGTGACTACGTAACCGCTGTCAGCGTAAAATCCGCTGTTCTCGGTCTGCCAGACAGCATGGAGGAAACGTTCCCGCTCTCTGCCGATCATTCCATGATGGTCAAGTTCGATTCGACCAATGACGAAGGATACAGGCATATCATTGTGAGGCTTCTGCAATTCACGAAAGATGCGCCTCAGACAATCGAGGCCCGTTTTGGTCCAAGGAACGATAAAGCGAATGCGAAAGCTACGCCTTCCCAGCCCTCATCAGCGAGTGCGCAGGGGTGTACAGGACTTGAACCAGCACACAACACAGCCAAAGAATGGACAAAGACACTATCTTCCTGTTTGCCATCGGAACCGAGCATGACGCAAGAGAAGTCGATAGAGTTCAAGTCCCACTTCCGCCAGCTTAACTCTTTCATCGCCAATATCCGAGCAGCGGATGATCGTGTGGCGTTTCGCACGAGCCTTGAGGCAGACGGGCAAATCTCTGATGTTGTTGCGCGGGCAAGGGTCATTTTCGAAGAATACAACCAGGTGATAAAAGAGTTGGATAACTACGAGGACGATTGAATGTCAGATACTCGAGCAACAAGTTGAATTTCATTGTATCAAGCTTTCCGACATTTCTGAATTGCACAGTACAAAGCCTACCGCGACAGCTGCCTGTAGATAACGATCACAATCTCATCTGTGTCTCCTCCACAGCTCTAAACTTGATACGATCATCAAGAACTTCATACACTTTGACGGGTACACCGGTTTTGACCCTCTCGCCCGGAACCATGGGAAATCCTAAGCCTAATTTACGTTCAAACTTCCTTGCGCAACTCGACAGAAGGCATACTTTGCGGTCCTCGACCATTTCAGCGCAGTTGTTACAGAAATGATGACCACAAGGCCGAATGCTGTTGTCGCTGTTGTCAATTACGCACCCAAATTGACACCGATATGGTTTACTCACACGCAAGTGCTGGGCTCGTGGCCACAGCCGCTCAGCCCCCCAAGATATCCGTCGTGATCCGCCAGGCTTCCAATTCCCTCCAAGCCCCTGGTTGCATCTGTAGGCCTGATTCTCAGGCTCGGATTCTCGTCCAACTGAATGAGCTCCAAACCACGCCTCACGTGTTCTCGGAGTGTGATGGGGGGCGGTGGGGCTTTCATCTTGGTGACAGCTTTGAAAGTCCCCGAGTCGAAGATTTGAATGTTGATCAGCCGAGCCCGGGACGTGTCCCAGTCTCTGTCCTGGACTTTGTATTTCACAATTTCCTGTGTGAGCTTCCCACCGGCCGCGATACCCATAGATTTCACCTGCCCTTTTGTAGTGCTTTGAGACCTTATATGTTCCGCGCCAACACCATGATGCTGTTCTTGGTACGTTGGGTCTAAGCCTTTGGGGGGCCTCGTATGCATCTCCCTTCGAGACAATGGTGGGTCAGCCGGCTTTGATGATGGCAGCTCAGCCGTTGCCGGCACCGGCACGATAACTGGCAGCGGCGGCGGCGGTGGTTGTGCAAACGACATTGGTCCCCCGGGCGCGTTTTTCATAGGCCCCGGCCCGCCTCCAAATGCTCCCCCGCCTCCATGTGCTCCCGCGCCTCCAAATCCTCCGCCACCTCCTAATGGTCCCCCGGGCACCTTTCTTCCAAACCCCAACCCGCCTCCACAAGGTGGAGAGCCAACTAGCATCTGCTGTTCCCTTTTCAGAATTACTTTCATCTTTTTCACACGCGTGTGTCCCCTTCGCACAGAAACGTTCTGCTGTGCCCCCGCGAATCTCCATTCTGCGTTGGTATGCCTTTCTTCTTCTCTCACAGAACCTAGCAGCGCATCTACCAATTTCTTCTGAAAAGTCAGCAGTGAGTCATATTGCTTTGATGCGCTTCCCGTCTTCCCTTTCTTTCCCGAGGCGGTGGCCCCCTCCAACACCTCTCTAAACACTGGATCGGAGGATGGCAACGGTGTCGCAGGGCACTTTGACCAACCCGTCCCCACAGGATCAAAAAGCCAGCCACGGTAGCTACATCCTACTGGTCTCGTTGGGCCGTCCAATCGCTGTGGCAAAGGGCGGCTTGAGCTGGCTCCGGGGCGATGTTCAGCCTTTGATGCTGCCGGGGCACCACGGACGCGCACATCGGTTTCCTCGCCCCTGCCCTGCGGGATTGCGTCCCTCCTTTGTGGTTGTGGCGCGCGCTTGGTGAAGACAGGGGCGTCTGCGTTATGGGGTGGACGCCGGGCCGGAATTTCGCCAACGACTTCGTCGGAGAACCCATCCGGCATCTGATCCACTCCTCCCTTGCAGGCCCGCTTGAACACCAGAATTATCTCTCGCACCGATTTTGATTCCCCCGACGCTTTCCGCACGCTCTTGTCAAGGACGGGTTTGACGCACTCCAGACTCCATTCAATCCCCGGGTCCTGTTCCGCATCCCGAATCTTTACAAAGCAGCTATCTACTGCAGTTCTCTGTTCGGGCATTGGCAGGGCGTTGTATTGTTCGGACACCGAGAAAAGCATTCCGGATGAGGAGCTACACGCACGGCGCACGGTTTGATGCACTTCTTCACCCGAGTAAGGAAGGGGCGTTGCTGTGTGGCGGGACCATGATCGGACACGACCCGGTTCATTCAGGATTCGAATAGTCCAGCCGTGTAAGGTGGGCGATGGTTTCGGAGTTCGTTCTTTGTTGCCATGGAGGGTTTCCTTGCTTGACGAGCCTTCCGAGGCGATGGTCTTCTCGGCACCGGGTTTCCATTCGTCAGGAGTGAGCGGATCCCCTCCGTTGTGAGCCGCCGCATGCTTGACGAACGAGTCCGTCGGGCGGTCGTATGAAGCCTTCACCGCAGGCCGTCAGCACACGAAGTGGAGCATCGGCATCACGGACGATTTACCTCCAGGACGACCACGCTGTCTTCATTACCTTGCGTGCAGTCTTTCACGATGTCGCTTATCTTTGGGTTGCCGCTTACCAGATCCCATCCCATGGGAACAGTAGATCCGGCGGCGAGTCCCCAGCTCGACGGGCTGGTATCGAAATGCGAGGGCCCGAAATGGGGCAACAAGAATTTCGTGTCGTGCTGAACGTGGCCCCGCTGCGGAATGACCTCCATCTGTATGCCACCAAACTTCTCTTCACCCGTGATTTGCTTTTCGAAAGTGTAGCCGCTACCCACTGTCACAGTATGCATGTCAAGGGCTGTTAAAGTTCAAGGGGGCAAGGGATAGAACCTACTTGGTACAGCGACGAATTGACGTACGATGCCTGGCTTAACAAGGATCCCATCAATGAATTCCTGGCCCGGAACCACAATGTAGTCTTGGCTGTCGGAGCCTTGATCAATTCGACGCCCACTGATACAGTTGACGTTTCCGAGATTTACCCTGATGGCATACGCGGAGGGATTTGTGCTGCTGGGCTTTACGGCCAACTCAAATTCGATCCACAATGCTTCGCCTACCCACATTGGGAAGAAGATACTGCCTTTGGAGGCAACATGTGGTGGAATGATCTTGCGAAATGCTTCGGTATTGTATAATGGAAAGGTATCTAGAAGTCGGGGAAGTGGGTATACCTGACCATCGTCGTTGACCGGCCTGGCACCAAGGTCAGCATGTAGGCTGCTCGACTCATGCTTTACTTACGTGGTTACGTGGAAACGAATCTCCAAGTTTCCATCAACTTTGAGTACGCTGGATCCGATGGTATTCGGAGGGTCCAAATCCGCAGTAATTGGTGATTTCTGAAGATCTCGAAATGTCGAGAAAGTGTTGTTGACATTGATCTTCCCCTTGAAGAAATCTGACGGCTCCTCAACGACATCGATCAGCTTGTGAGCTCGAGCCACCTCGACCTTATCATCGAGAGAGATTGCGTTTGCTTTGTTTTCTCTTCTGTAGACTAGCTTCTCGGGCTTTTCGAGCTCTGTCACCGTCAGATGTTGTCTGCGAACCTGCCTTACGAATTTGATTTGCATACCGTCCAGTCCTTGGAACAGGCTATTTAACTCAGTATCAGGCTTTGCGTCTCGAAAGAGAACCGGGGTGGTGATGGGACGGCCTTGAGAAGAGACCTTTTCCCTGAGATCAGGGCTTCCAGTAAATCAATTCAATCAATTCAAGCTTTCTAAAATGTCAGATTGGGTCACGATTTGATTTACTTGAATTGGCAATTTACTAGTAGATTGGGTTTAAATTGTGAAATTGACTTACAAACCGGGTGAATGAATTGAGTAAATAGAATAAAAATACGGTTTGGAATTTGAAATTGGGTCAGATTGATCAATTTTCAGATTGACTGGGAGCCCTGCCTGAGATTGGTGATCTTGATCTTCATTACTTTGTGAGCTTCTGTCGTCTGTGATCAGCAGGCAGCTGCAAAGAGAGAGAAAATGACGCTGGAATCCTGAGAATCTCAAGCTCATGATGCGAGGCTGAATCGCAAAGAGTTCGCGGTGACAATAAACGAGCCAATCAGGGTCAGCTGTCATCTGCATGTCAGAGTCACCAAGGCTGACAGGTAGGGGAGCCCGCTTATAAATCTATTCTAGAACTTAAGTCGATTAAAAATACATACTATTGAGGACGGAGATACTTTTGAAATGGCATGAACGGTGGCGTTGAGAATTTGACGGATGCAGTGGCTTGCCATCCACGCTCACCTTTGCGGCACGGGCCGCCAACAGTACCTGCGTTCCTTTCCACATCACCTAAATATCCCTGGAGGCGGGGCTGACATAATAACTCAGCCTTGTTTTCATCGTGAAGAGACTCCGTCTGTACATTCACATGCGCTGTAATTAATGCATTCGCAAATTCGAGTATTGAAGACGAGTCTGTGGGTTCAGACGAATAATGGTACGCTTTGATGTCGAATCCAAATACGAGGCGTTCAGAAATAGGGGAGTCTGTAGCATTTCCGCGCTGTGAGGCTGAGCGGCAGCACCTTTTCAAGGGGGTGAATTGAACCTCGGCTTAAGGTAATGGAAACCAATCAGAGTCAAAGCACTGCTGCATGCGAGGCTGGAAAAGCAGTTGGTGGAGCACTGCTGGAAATTGGAAAGGGCTCCGCTCTTTGTCGAATAATAATTCAGCTACGATAAACATCGTGACCCGCCGACTCTTGCAAGCCACGCTGCTTAATGCGGACGGGTTTTCTCCATGTTCCAACATCTCAACCATGCGACACGGACTGTCGATTTTGCGTGTGCATTTCTATAAACACCACGTGCTCGTGACTGGATTCTGGCGACGGTGCCGACATTGGCTATCAGTATTTTGAAACCATTCTCCCACGTAATCAAAGTCAGGAACCGGTGAACAATATCAAGTTATCCGACAAAAAAGCGACATCAGTGCTTGCTCGGCGACAAAGTTGAGGGGATAAAATAAGGTAAATCCTCGGCGAGCACACTACTCGTTACCCCTTTGAGTATCAGCCTCGGATACGCCCGCCCTTGGCAACGTCTTCGCCCCTTTGGACAGGGTACAAGCAACAAGGCCACCCGTCCGTAAACTTTGCATCGGTTTACGACCCACTCTCGGCCTATCGTTGGCCTGCTGGACGCTTTTCTGGCAGTCGAACCTCGGTTGAGGACCAGTTAAGCATGCAAATGCCAGGGGTTCCCCGGTTTCTGCTGTCCGCAATAGATGAAACCCAGATGCTTTTGTGCCCGCCTGAGAACAGTGATCGACAACATCTTCCGCGCTATGCCGATGGTGCTGTCTGTAAGCGAGACGCAAAACACTGGTCCCAATTCTGGAGCTGGCCACCTGGCGCTTCACCCCCATTGCGTGTAGGCAACTCGGGCAGACTCAAGAAACGTCAGGCGACATCCAGCACACTAGCGGAAACGTTAGGCCAGCAAACACCCACCCCTGTACAACAACCTGCGACACCTTCCGCGTTGATATAGGGTTGCAATGCTTAAGTTCAGCGAGCTACACTGCCTCATACCCTGTCGTGCCGAGGCATCGAGGGCTGTATTCGGTGATCCTCCAACATGGCTCAGGAGAGACAAGCCAGTGTTCCGAGGCATCTCTGCCTTAGGTCCCGTACTCAGAACGAATATAAAGCACCAAGAGCTCGCCATCATACCTTTCACTTCATCCGACAGGCTTTCTCGCGCCGCTCACCTCTCCCTCACATTCGTTCATTCCAACCAGCCCCGAGCTTCCCGGACGCTCTTCCATTCCTTCCACCACCCACTCGCTCAAACCGCAGACTTCCAACCCCCCCCCCCCCCACACCCCTCCCCACAACAACCCAGCAACCCACCCGCCCACAATGAAATACACCACCACCATCACCACCACCCTCCTCACCGCCATCCTGGCCACCTTCACCGCCCTCACCACCGCCTCCCCCGTCCCCCAGCTCACCGGCGCCCAAAACGGCGCCACATCCGGCACCTGCGCGCCGACGACCCTCATCTTCGCGCGCGGCACCTTCGAGCTCTCCAACATGGGCTCCGTCGTCGGTCCGTCCCTCGCGTCCGACCTGCAGAAGCTGCTCGGCGACGCCAAGCTCGCCGTGCAGGGCGTCAACTACGCGGCCGACGTCGCCGGCATCTTCGCCGAGATAGCGGGCGGCTCGGGGACCGCGGCGATGCTGGCGGAGGCGCGGCAGGTGATGGCCAAGTGCCCGGAGACGAGGGTGGTGCTGAGCGGGTACAGCCAGGGCGCGATGCTGGTGCACAACACGGTGAAGAAGCTGACGGACGCGCAGAAGGGGCGCGTCGTCGCGGCGGTGACGTTTGGGGACCCGTTCAAGAGCGTCAAGCTGGATGGGGTGGCGGCGGAGCGGTTCAAGACGTTTTGCGCTACGGTGAGTGGTTTTCTTCGCCCTTTTTCTTCTTCTTCTTCTTCTTCTTCTTCTTCTTCTTCTTCTTTGTTTGGGTGATTGCGGGAAAGCTGATGAGTGCGGTGTTGTTATAGGGCGATCCGGTTTGCGGGCTCGGTGGCGTTAGTGCGCTTTCTGGCATGGTTTCCTCGGGCGGAGATCAGTCGAGCAGCATGTTGAACCATCTGGGTTATGGTGCCGACGCTCCTGCGGCGGCAAAGTTCATCCAAGGCCGACTTGGCGCTTGAAGCGTCTCGACGGGGTATTGTGGAGGTACTGCTGGGTCAGGAGGCGCTCGGGTCGGTTGTTGGTCTGCAATTGATGGCTGCGCCAGTTTGTGGGCCAGGGGTCTTTTATTCGATTGTATACTTTTATCACATTCACTGGAAATATGATGCATTCAAGGCTCTAGAGTGCGAGTGCAATTGTGCCGTTGATCGCCTGAGTCGCTGGGTACGGATACACGATTCCATAGTCAGTTATGTAGCCTGTGAGAGGAAAAGGAAGATGGGTAGAGAAGTTGAGTATACCGGAGCAACGAGCCCCGAATGAAGTCTCATCAACATGCATATCAAAAACTCAGAGCCCGTGGGTTGTAGTTTTGAAGAATGCCATTTAACAATCTGCGAAACTGAGGGAGTAACAATGCAGCGAGGCCATTCTGTTGCACCCAAACAGCCACCAGACAACGGCTACTAGACCTACACTGCCCCAAAATGTATCACGGCTTTTCAGCCAAACGGTCAATACTCCTTTCACAAGTGTCGTCCCAGTTGTCCGCGTTCGGAGGACTCAAGTCCACAATGGGACTCATCACACCCATCAGGGTAACATGCTGCAGCCGAGGAACGTCAAGAGGAGCCGTCCTTTCATAGCCACCCTTCCCTACGCCTTTTACAATGCCGACGCCACCGACAAGTGCTTCGCCGGTCTCACGTGCATGCTTCTTCTTGATGCGCTCCTTTGCCAGAGCGACGGAATCGCGATGAGCCCATGGATTGCTGACGGGAAACTCGTCGGGTTTGCGTTCGGACATGAGAACAACCGAGTCGCGGTGGTTGGTGAGAAGAGACGTGGCGTTGTCGGACATGTCGGAAGTGTTCGAGAGGCTTGACGGAGAGCGAGCTTGTGATCTGAGACGATCCGATGGCGAAAGAAGCTCGTTGGGCCGAGGGCTATAGTATTCGCCTGTATAGAGGAAGTCGTCGGCGTATTGACGCTGGTGGGCCGCGGCAAGGGGGTCGTGAGTATTGTCGCTGTGCTGCCGTCCGGGTTCGGATATATCAGAGGAAGAAGAGGAATCAGACGACAACGATCTGCCTGCATGTGCTGTCTCTGTTTCGCTGCTGCGACGGGAAACCAAGGCGGAAGAGATCGGTGTGGGACGTTCCGTGTTAGGGGGAGCCGTGCTAGGTGAAGCCATATATATGGCATCACTATCGTCGTCCATGGTGAACGGAGGTTCATAATCATCCTGGTAGACTTCAACGTAAGGCTGAAAGTGAGGGTGGCTCCTGGTCGTGTCGAGAGCAGTACATTCTCGCGCTGCGAAGGACCATTCTTCAAGCTTCGTATTGACTCGATCAAGACCTGTGGGAAATTCTGTCTGCGGAGAGTCTTTGTCTGGGCTGACCGATGTGGAATCCCCATCAGAACTTTTGAGGTGATGAGAAGGTGGTTCATCCCAAAGAACGTGGTAAGAGCCATGGCCGGATTCGATCAAGTGCAGGCTCGGACTAGGAGTCGACGGGCCTGGGGTGAGAGGCCTGTTTCCCTCGCTCTGAGGAACCTTCATAACATGGACGTCCGTCAGGGTGGTGGCCGTGTCTGCACAAGCGCTCTTCATCGATGCAGCGGATGAGCCTGAAGGACTGTCATAACCAGATGAAGAGGAAGCGTGCGCCCTTGTAGAAGAGGGCGTTCGGAAGGCACAGAGGTGCAGCGGTGATGTGCAATCACGATGTCGGCGACGAGTTTGACTGGATGAACTAACACCGCTGGCCTCGGATGTAGCTAGAGAGCTGGACGACGAACCGGCACTAGGGATGTTGGGGACAGAACGCAAGGAGCCAGCACTATCTTCCGAGGTCGTCCTTACAAGGGAGTCATCTTCAAGCTGGGAGCGGACTTTGATATGGTGACCGACACGGCGCAAAAGCGATTCGGCACCGGCGTCTCTCGAGGCTGATGAATCCCTTGAGCGAGGTCGAGCGAGCCACAAAAGTGTAGAGGAGCGTCTCCGGACAGGACCGGGAGCGGTGCGGACTCGTCGAATCGAGCTTCCGTCTGATGGGTTTCGAAGGGGTTCTCGGTAGGAAGACTTCCGCTGCTTGGCTTTGTCAATGAAGGCCTCCAATCGCTTTATCCTTCGGCCCCGAGTGACTGGATCATAAGAAGCCGAGTACTGGCGGACGGGCCAGTGGGGTTTGGACTCGTCCGACAACCTTCTCGGCAGGTACGCGCGCTCGCCAGGCGTCAGCAGAGGAGAGGTTTCGTTGTCAATGTCCGGGGCAGAAGCAGCGCGTTTGTCCACATTGGTGGCCTCAAAGGGCGGCTCTGCAACCGGCGACCCCATTGCGCGGCCAGCTTCCCCCTTGAATTGCTTCTTGAGGACAAAGACTCGAAGTAATGAGAGGAAATGATAGGCTTGAATGCCGGAAACGAGAGGTTGAAGGATGTAGAGGTCACCGACGGGAGTAGGTGGTGCAACAAGGAGTTTCAAGCCAGGGGCGAGAGGAGCACAGGTGAAAGGAAGGACCAGCAAGGAGATTAAAGAGAAGGAAAGCTCGTCACTCGATGGTGACCAGCACTGTCGTTCCTACCTGTTCCTGCAGGCCGGCGTTGTGCTCCGCGACACCCGCGCGACTTCCGCATCTCGTCGGGTGTCACGTTGAGCCATTCATCTCGCCAATGTTCCTCGGTAGCAGCGATATCAGCACCGAGCAGATGGTGCAAGTCAATGCATTGTGCAGAATCCGCCATTGACGGTGCAGCAATGGCAGCGTTGGCGATGGAGCTGACAAGCGACAGCTGGGGTCTGGCGTGTGGGGAAAAAGTGGGAGCTCGGGCCACCCACCTTCGATCTCACCAGCTGGCATCCGCCCTCCCCCAATGCATCCCCAGATTCTCCCCCTTCCGCTGCCCAACCTAGCCCAAAATGAGGAGCACATCACTCGACGCCCTCCTGCTCCTCGGCACCGCCCTCGCCCCCGTCGTCTCCGCCGCTGAGTCGGCCCGGCCGCGGGGTGTTGGCCCCGAATGTATGTAAACACCTCGCCGCTCCACCGCCATGAGTTCTGCAATCCCAAGCTGCAGCACCGCCATACGCCAATTGACTCACGCCCACACCCCACGCAGTTGCCAAATTCTACAAAGATGCCGACAAGTTCACCTGCATCTCCAACCCGGCCGTCACCCTCGCCGTCTCGCAGGTCAACGACGACTACTGCGACTGCCCCGACGGCTCCGACGAGCCCGGCACCGCCGCCTGCTCGTACCTGTCGCCCTTCTCGCCGCGGCACGCCTCCGACGCCAACGCCGACGACCCCAACATCACGCTGGCGCTGCCGGGCTTCTACTGCAAGAACAAGGGCCACCTGCCCGGCTACATCCCGTACACGGCCGTCAACGACGGCATCTGCGACTACGAGCGGTGCTGCGACGGCAGCGACGAGTGGGAGGGCGTCGGCGGCGTGCGCTGCGAGGACCGCTGCAAGCAGATCGGCGCCGAGTGGCGCAAGCAGGACGAGGCCCGCCAGAAGTCGCTGGCCGCCGCCAACCAGCGCCGCAAGGAGCTCGTCGTCGAGGCCGGCCGCCTGCGCAAGGAGGTCGAGGACCGCCTGCAGACGCTGCGCACCGAGATCGAGGGCTCCGAGATCAGGGTCAAGGACTTGGAGAGGGAGTTCGCCGACGTCGAGCGCCAGGAGAAGGCGAAGCTCGCCAAGAGCGGGAAGAAGAGCGCCGGCAAGTTCTCCTCGCTCGCGGGCATCGCGAAGCAGCGGGTGGAGGACCTGAGGGAGGCGTTGACGAGGGTGCGTGGGGAGCGTGATTCCAGCCGTGATAGAGTCGCGGAGTTGGAGCAGATCTTGTCGACGTTCAAGGAGGAGTACAACCCCAACTTCAACGACGAGGGTGTCAAGCGTGCCGTCAAGGCTTGGGAGGATTACGCCGCTCGGGATAAGGGCACTGATGGTGATGCTGCTCACGACCGCGACATCGATGAGTACCTCAAGCCTGAGATTGAAGGTCTCAACTGGGAGGACTTCGACTCCGACGAGAGCGGAAGTGATGTTTGTAAGTGCACAATTTCTCTGGGTGTGTTCAACACTCCTGGCTAACCCATGCGTAGTGTACAAGTTTGAGGAATTGCTCCCTGAATCCATCCGCCCATGGGTCGACGAGAAGCTTAGAGCTCTGCGTCAAACCCTCGTCGACAACGGCATCCTCCCTGACGATGATGCCACCGCGGCGGCGGGCGAGTCTCAGGCAGTCAAGGACGCCAAGTCGCGTCTCACCAGCGCGGAGAACGACCTCAAGAACCAGAAGAAGGAGCTGGAGAACCACGACAGCGACCTGACGACGGACTACGGACCGGACGAGATCTTCCGCGCGCTCAAGGGCCAGTGCGTCAGCGTCGACTCGGGCGAGTACACGTACGAGTTCTGCTACATGGACAAGACGTGGCAGAAGCCCAAGAAGCGCGGCGGCAACACCAACATGGGCAACTTCGTCCGCATCGAGACGGTCGTTGTCGACGAGGACGTCGGCCCCGACGGCAAAGGGCTGGGCGCCGGCGAGCGTATCGCGCTCAAGTTCGAGAACGGCCAGCACTGCTGGAACGGGCCCAACCGGTCGACCACGGTCATCTTGGCGTGTGCCGAGAAGGACGAGATCTGGAAGGTTGCCGAGGAGGAGAAGTGCGTGTATCGTATGGAGGTCGGCTCGCCGTCCGTTTGCACCCCGGCTCAGAAGCAGCAGCAGCAGCAGCAGCAGCAGCAGCAGCAGCAGCAGCAGCAGAAGGCTGAGGAGCAGCGCGATGAGCTATGAGAGGCTTATCACTGAAAAAGAAGAAGTGCAAAGCCAACGCAAAAAGTTGATGAAGACTGTGGCTACCTAGACGATCGCTGATAGATGGTAGGGCTGTTGTCAATACGCATTTGTATTTTTCTTGGCGCTTTTTACTTTGGCGGAGCGTTTGGTCATTCTCTTGTACGCACACGAATTTGTCATGAACACGCAAGAAAAAAAAAATAGTGTCTTGGTGTGGTGGTCTCATGTCTCGCTATGCCTTGAATATTGACGACGAAGAAGCTGGACAGATACCGCGAGAGAGCCATTGCTCGCCGTTACGCCTGTGCCTCACCACCCCCGCGATACGAGCGGTGCAATCAAACGCGTTGCCCACTCACGATACACGATCGGGGGCTACGGGGCAACAGATGCGGTCCATAAGATCATGCATTATGCCTGCTCTTATCGACAAAAGACCAGGTTTCCCTCTCGCTAAAGGATATTTTAATTCTCCATCGGACTTTTTGCCCGCGCGGCACCCGATCAACAACCAGAGACGGGGGATAGCGAGACTAGCGTTTTTCTAGAAAGCTCAAGCGCACGACTGCTGCTACTTACCACTACTACTACTACTTTTACCACTTGCGCACCGAGCCAACACGGACCCCCTCCCCCGCCCGTCTAGTTTGCTTCTCGTACTCACCAATGCCTTAATGACGTACCCCGCGAGCCTAGAGCCGCGCGGGGCCTGATCCGGGTAGGCAGCCGCTCGAGCGCGCGATCCCCCGCGCTCTCGCTCGCTGGCGCTGCCACGATCGTCGATCGGGCGTTGGATACGGATGGCGCTGGAAAGAGCCGTTTGCGGGAAATGCCCGCTTGGCGCTTTGTTTGTCGCTCGTGTTGCTGGGGCTAAAAAGTAGGCGCGGGCAGGAGTCGTAAGCAGGTAAGCAGGTAGGTAGGTAGGCAGGTACTTAGCAGCGCCAGCGCCAGCGCCATTGGATCAGCAGCGACGCGACGCACAGCTGGGGCGATTGGGAAGGCCGCGCGCGCGCGATCGATGCGCGGCAGTACCAAATGCAGATCGCCGGGCGTGGCGGGTCGTTTGCGTGCGCGGTGTGTGCTGTGCAGAGGGAGAAGATCGGTGGGCGGAGATCGTGATGTGCGTGCGTGCGATTGCGTTACGGTGGGTTGACTACTCTAGGCTTCGCGGAGGACCCCGTTTCACCCCACGTAGGTAGTGGAACTCAATGTTGGGATGCATTTGTTCGTTTTTAAAACTCACATTCACGTCCAGATACTGGATTCAACTACCTACGTATGTTGGACGCAATATATTTGGCGGAATAAGGTCGGGAGGGCCGCGCTCTGCTGCCTGCCTGCCTACTTACGCGTCGTTTGTTAAGTCATGCAGGTAGGTAGGGCTGTTGGCGTTTGCTGCGGGATTTTGCTGCTAGGTAATTACGGTAAGAAATCGTTGAAGAGATCGCATGAGCGACACTGCTCAAAATTTTCTGCCCCCACCTCGCATGTGTATAGCTCTCTTCATTCGCACAGCAGATCGAGAGCGCCCTACATCCATTCTCACTCTGCGTCAAGCCGCGGCTAGCGGCGCGCCAGTCGTCAGTACATAGCAATGGCAGTTCTGCCATCACCCCAACGCCAGCCAACCAACCACAAAGCAAACAGCCAGCTGGCAGATTCCCGCGCCTACATACCTATATCTCGGGCGATTGCTCGGCCTACACCTGCAACATGCCGCTGGTGGGGTGGGGTGCGGTGCGGTGCGCTAGCATCCTGCCTCGTTTGCCAACCAAACGTCGGCGCTAGCCAGCAAACGCAGCCCTACGATTTTTGTGTTTTCTCCGTGTGGTGGACTAAGGCAAGATGGTGCGGGCGTAGCGCGTGCAGTAGCGTTGGGGGTGCGCTTGCGTATGTACTCCGCTCCGCTGCCGGGCGATGGCGGCGGAAGCTGCTGCAGGGGCGACATGCGCCGAGCCGAACCGTGGGTCGTTTTTCGGAGGTTTGATGCAATGCGCAAGGCTGTTTTTTTATATATATATGTTTTGAGAGAGGTTCTGTGGGTGGGTGAGGGGGCCCTTTTAGCTGGCTAGTTGGTGGGTGGGAGGTGGGGCGGACGATGGAATAGAGTAGCTTTCGTTGTTTCAGGGTTGGCTTTTCTTTTTCTGCGCCTTCTTTTCTTTTTGTTGAAAGCGATTGAGTGGTCTGTGTTGCGCAAACAATGTGATGGTGCTTCTTGTTTGCCCAATCATCATGGGATTTTGCGATGCTGTGCGGTGGACAGAAGGAAAGAAGCTTTTTCGTTTGCCTGCTGATCTGAGCGATAGACGTCGATCTGTTGCTAAGAAAAGAAATCCAGTGGGGGCCGCGAGCAAACCTCATCTGCCCATATGTTTGCTTCCTTTGCAACGCGGATACTATGTTAATTGCTGTGAGACTGTGAGGGTACGGGTGCAATTTAATGTGCAGATGATATTCCAGGCGGCTCATCTAAATGACTTTCCGGCAACATCAAACTGAAGCTTGCCGACGAAAAATAGGACTTTTTCAGGCCCTACTTTGTCGCCAGAAAGTTGCCGCAGGTCCCCGCACCTAGGCTGTGCATGCAGATCACGCAATGTACCGGAAATCGCGCCATCTAGTTCTAAACCTGGGCGATATCGGCACCACGTCGACCGATGAACCGTTACTATCTCATATATTTAATGATTCACGGAGGGCGGTCCGAAAGACCTGGTGGAGAACATAGGACGGTCGTACCAATAAGCAGTCGATCGATCGTCAGGTTCTGGTACATGAAAGGTTTATAAAGCGGGATCGTAATCGTGAAACGGCTGGGCGAAATTATGTCAAGAATGACGCATTCGACCATCTTGCATGCAGTTGTTGCTGGACGGACGGGTGCCGCTGCGATGCTTCCGAATTGAAGCCGTGAAATAAATTAACCATGACTTCGACATGAAATCATGGGACGGAGAAGGCCACGACGGTCAGGCGCTCCGGTGCTCACGCATCTGGCCCAGATACCCGCGCTTCCCCGGCCAAGCGTCTACGTCAAACCGTTGGTCCTGACGGTAAACGGGGCGAACGGCGCCGTGGCTTTGGCGGGCACTAGAGGCGCTGGGCAAGAGCGGTCGATACGAGTCAGCACGGAGGGATCCTGAAGCAGGCTAGATGGAGGGTGGCGTTCTATGCTTTGCCCTGCGGACTCGCGGACTGCAAGGCCACGGCAGAGGGGAAGTGTAATCAAAGTTGCGGTCCTTATTGGTAGTACTTGTGTAAGCTGTCGGCATTGAAGTGTCGGCGGCAAGGGGGCTCGAGCAGCGAACCATCTCGCATGCATCGACTGCAGCTGCTGCACACGCCTTGCAGACGTTTATGCACGCGTGAGCTGAGGCGTGAGGCGCACCAGCTGACAAGAGAGACGCCACGATGATGGCGGCGGCGTCGCGTGTGGGCTGTGTTTCCTCTGGGATGATGGCTGTCGCAAACCCCGCGCTCCTGTCTCACGATGCTACCAAAGCAAATCTTAGCAGCGCCGGCTCCGACGGGCCACCGCACCGCCCACAGCGTCCGCATCCTTCGCTCTTTCTTCCTCGTCGTCTGCCTTGCACCGGTGGCATTGTGTTCCGCCACCGTAGCGTTCAATGCGCGCTATAGAGGCTGTTGGCTGGTATAAGGGAGGCGCCGAAATAGGAGATCGCCCTCGGTTACAGTGCCGAGGGCGGCATGTTCCGGAAGCTGAACCGACCAAAAAGGACAGAGACCGAGCCAATTGGAGATGAAAAGGGGATTCGGGTGAAGAAGAATAGATGAGCTGTGGTCATGGTGACTTGACGTGGTTGCCTGAACGGGTTCAGCACTAGCGAGAAACTGGTCCAATCAGGCAAACTGGGCCGCCGACGGTCTTTCTATTATAGTAGCTTTGCCACTTGGGTCTGTCAGTGCAACGGCGCTGCTCCGCACGTTTTTTCGGAGCCGCTAGCATGGCAACTCTTTGGTCCGGCGCTGTTTTGAAGGACCCTCCACCCTGCGCCCAGCCTTGGCCCGCCGACCAGCAGAATCCGGGTCCCAAACTTTGATGACAAGGACAGCTCCGTGACAATTGACTAATACGAGGGTGAAGAACTGACAGCAGAGCCGGTAGGGCTCGGAGATCAGCGCCGACAAGAAAAGTTCATATATATGAGTGACGTTGCAGGGTGATTAAGGCGTGGTCTAGACGCCGTGACTGGTGTTGCGAGAGCGGCTGCCCCTCAGCGGGAGATCCACTAGGACGCTTTGCAGCGTGGCCAGGGGTCCATGCGTGTCGCACGCCGGATATTGAGGCCGGCTCGATACTTGAAACAGGCAGCTGGCGAATCGCCGCGCCGCCCTGGCAGCAGATGCGGCGGCAGCGTGGAAGCAGCGTGCTCGGCGGCTGTGGGCTCCTCAGCGAGCCTTGTCAGCCAGCCCAGCCCGGGATCCGCGCATCGTGTCAGACGTTGGCCTTGACCAAGCCTCGATCGCAATTTCAGACAGGAGTCCGCCGCAGCGGAAGCTGGGCCAGGATTGCCGGGAGCGCGCGATTGGCGTCGCCTTGTGCGCCGTGCAGCTCGAATCACTGTCGACGATGTCCTTCGTGCGCCGTTGTGGTCGCCTCGGTGGCGGCGGATGTGGGCTCCTTTTCGCAGCCCAATAATGCAGGTGCGATGCAGCCCGCGCCCGCAGCCGCCGTACCTGGCTGTTCCTGGCGCTGTTCCTGGCCCAAACTTCTTTCGGAGAGCCGCTTACAGAATCGCAGGGCGGCGGCGAGATAGCGATCACCTCTACCGCCGAGCTCCCCCGCGGCTCTCCGCCAGCGCACCGTGCAGCGCTGCAGCCCGGGTTGGTGCTGGCCGGGCGATGGCGTGGGCGGCTCGTTGCGCCCTGCAGGCCACAGTTGTTGGCGACGCGATCCCCTGCTTTTCTGCTGGGTTGGCGGGCTTGCGGCTGGGGTGCGGCCGCGGGAGTGGTTAGTCCCTTCCGCTGCTGGCCAGGGCCTTGCCTCGCCTAGGAGCCAACTGATCATCTTCTGTACAATAGTTGTTTTCCTTCTAGCTGGCGATCTGTGACCACACTCGTCGTCCAGCCGCGCCCGACTCGCCCGCTCTCAGCCCGTCCGCCGGCCGTCTCGGCGCTGCTCTCCCAGGCGCCGCATGCCGGTGCTCCCCATTGCCGCTGCGTCGACCGCCCGCGCGGCATTCCGCTTTGGGCCTGCGGGCGCGAGTCAACGCCCACAAAACACTGTCGTGAGCGGGCTCAAGCTTCGCCCCGCGCCGGCGGCAGCCTCCAGTTGGCGGCCGTGAGCCCGATCGGCCGCGTGCCATTTAGTGCGGTATGCTGGGTTGATGTGGAAATTGTGACAGCAACCCCTTGCAGGGCCCGTGCTCAAATTGCCCTCCTCCACCCTGCGCGCCCGCCCGCCGCTGGCCCCGTCGAGCTGCTGCGCTGCCGCTGCTGCATCCAGGACTTCGTCTTTCTTTTTTTGTGGCCCTGCGCTGGTCCGCGCCTTCGCTTCACCAGCTCCCCCAAGTTCCAAGCGCCGCCTGCCGACGCCCAAGCCGACGGCCAGAGATCAGGAGCCCGCACTCCTCCCGGCGCACATCCATTCATTTCGTGCATTCCGGCGCTGTTG
Organism: Diplodia mutila; assembly: GCA_022560015.1. NCBI lineage: Eukaryota > Fungi > Ascomycota > Dothideomycetes > Botryosphaeriales > Botryosphaeriaceae > Diplodia > Diplodia mutila. The sequence goes on along the minus strand of JAFISB010000049.1, from coordinate 138,393 downwards.
CCCAGCAGTCAATCCCAGATTATTTGATTGCGCCACACCCGAACACCACGCCAGGACATATCCACAGCCCTGCGCCGCCGCGTGCGCTCCCGAACCACCTCACCACCGCCCGCACCACCGCTCCCTTTGCTGCTTCCACACAGCGTCCGCTCGTTCAGCCCCGGCCCCGACCTCCACGACCATCCCGTCCCACCTTTCACCCCGGAAAGAAGCATATCGCACTCGTCTCAGTTCGCATTATTCTGCATGGCCGCTGCAGTGCAACGTCACGCTCTCTACAAGTAAACACCTCGCGGAGGAAGGACGCGTCCTGCAAGTACGTCGATCTCTCGCGGCCACATCATAAAGCACCCTGGTCGTCGCTTCGCCCAGCGCTGCCAGCTGTGCCGCCTGCCGCCGGCCTACCCTGCCTGCCTGACGCTGCTGACCATTCGCCCAGCTCGCGCGCCGCGCTGCGTTGTCAAAAGCCAACCTTTGGAATCCATTGAGAAGCCTCATTCGTACGTACACTCTCCGCCATGAACCAGCCGCCACGGGTGTCGGCCCTCTCGCGGGCCAACTCGACGAGTTCCACCAGCTCAACGCGGAGCAGAGTATCTCTGTCCAGCATACGCGTGACTAACCTGTACAAGGCGACCATGAACCGTTTCCTCACACGCAAGAAGACCGAGGCGGCCCTCGACGGCGCCGATGGCCCGCCGCCGACAAGTAAAAAGAGCAAGAAGGGCAAGAAGAACAAGGAGGAGGAGCAGCCCAAACCCCAACTGGACTTGTCTCAGGCTCTACCTTCGACGGACAACTTTCGGACCAGCCTCCTTATGCCCAACCTTTCGGCGCGATTCAGCATGCTCAGAGAGCAGGATGATCCGGAGTCGAAATTGGGTAAAGCAAGCGACGATAGCGTCCTCTTCTCCAAGCGCCAGTCACGGCTAACGGACTTTGGCTTCAATCCAGCAGGCTTGACGGATATCGCTGAGGTTGCCTCCATCAACGATTCCATTCGGCCTCCCTTCCTCGCCGGAAGGTCCGGCTCTGTTGACTACGGTACCGATGACGGTGATTCTATCCACAGCGGAAGCGTTATGAACCGGTCACGTCCCGGCGAAGGCAACGTTCTTTTTGGTGGCCGTCAGAAGGTCTACTTGGGTAACCGAGCCTTGTACGATGATGATGTAGGAATGTCGGCATACCAGCGGATGCGGGCCGAAGAACGTCGGAAGAAGCGTGAAGAAGAGGGATATGAAGATGGCCAGGATGAAGAGGAGGATGAAGAGCCAGAAACCCCGGCGCACGAACTCAATCATTCATCATCATTCTCAGGATCCCTTCGTCGCCGCGAAACCGCCTCTTCGACGGCTTCTGGAGCTGGTGCCCGCGCGTCCACGGCTGCAACTTCTATCGCCTCGCAGGGCGCGAGTGCCATTCCACCACCATCGGCATCCAGCCTGGAGCGCACTGGTACCAAGGGCAGGAGACTTTACGACCAGGGTCTCGACAGAAATTTTATGGAGGGAAACTCTGCAATCAGCAGACTCAACTCTCTTCAGAAGCAACGGACGATAACCACTGGACGCGCAACTCCCCCCCTTACACAAACAAGAAGTGCAACGAACCTCAGCGACCGCTTTAACCGCGGTGTCCAACATCGTGCAGCCAGCCCGCCACCGTCGGCGCCTTTGGCCAACATGGCAAGCTTCAAGGCAGCGATAGATGGTGATTCGCAGCAGTCAAGTCCTGTTGTTGCAACGTCCTCTCCGACCAGCCCCTTCCCTCCCATCAGTCCATTGGATGACAACAGCCCGCTCGCCTCAGCTATTCAGCCGGGAGACCGCGGTAAGGCGACTGCCATGGGAGCATTTCAAAAGCCAGCACGACAGTTCGACGAGACCCAGTATTTGCAACGGCAAAAGCAGATGCTGCAAGGCCGGGAGACTCCACCACCGAGAAAACCCTCACGCTCGCCGTCGAGGGCTGTTCAGGAGAGGCTCAACAAATTCGAGATGAAAAGCAGGGATTCCGAGGTGAAGTCAAAGCAGCCTCCTGCTATGTCCAAGAACGTGTCGGACGCACGGAAGAGACTCGACGCGCTTCGCACCGAAATCGACGCGGATCTGGACGACCTCAGACCTTCATCTGATTCGGAAGAGGAGCCCGTGAAAAGGGTGGAAGAACGTCCTAGCGGCAGCCGCTCTCGAACCAACTCCAGCAGCGTGGTGCCGCCGGCTCCCATGGTCCTAGCTTCACCTCCGAAGCGTATGGAGTTCCCCAGCCCGGTTTCACCGCCAAAGCAAGCATTGCCTCCCACGCCAAGATCACCGCCGAGACCGACGCCGGCTATGAAGCCAGCTTCTCCACCCAGGAGGACTCCAGAGGAAATGATGCCTCCCGAGCCGGCATCACCTGAAATGCCTGCGAAGAAATCAGCCTTCTCTGTTTTCCAGCGCGCGAAGCAGCAAATGCAAGCTCAAGCTAACGAGGAACCTACCGAGGAGAGCCCCAAAGGGCAACAGATGACTTTCTTCTCTTCCCGCAACTCGAGCGACGATGAAGATGACGATTCCGTGCCTGAGGTCCAACCTTTGCGATCTCCCGTGAATCGAATGGTCTCTAGGCCAGGGAGCAAGCCGCAAAGCCCCGTTGCTTTGAGAAGCAATCAAGCGTCTTCTGCATCGCCGTCCCTTCGTTCGCCCCCACCCGTGCATGAACATCCTGCGTTGCGTTCATCTCCTGGTCTTGCTTCTTCTGCCTCCCGCGCTTCGGAGAACATGCTGCAAGCCCTCAACTCACCGCACGAATCAGAGAGCAAGTCCTCGGTCTCCACTATGGTCAAGTCTGATGCGACGGATCTGGACTCTCCGACCCTCGGCCCTGAGAACGGCGGGCTTAACGGTATGATCAGGCAGCACCTGAGAAACCAGAGCCAGCACAGCGGTGTTTCTTCCGTGTACGACAACGACCGAGAGGATGACGAGGATATTGACCACAGCAAATCCACCCACCTGACGGCCGGTTCTATGATCTCCGATACTCCAGGCCATTCTAGCTACAGCCACTCAAACCCTTGGGATCTGGAGGATCTGGATGGTGGTTACTATGGTGAAGCGGATAGTTTGAGTTCCGTCAGCCCCGTCGACAGGTCTCAGACTCAGCCATTCCCCAGATCCGGTCCCAACACCGGACTGCCTCGTTCAGAGCCTCCGAATGAAGAACAGCCGGACCGTGATAACGTTGCGCCTTGGGAGCAGGAAATGAAATCCAAACACAGCAGGAATGTCAGCCATGCCACTCTTGCGGAACGCGAGGCATTCCAGAAAGATCTAGAGGACAGGCAGAGGGCTATCCAGGAGGCGCTGAAGAGCAAAATGGATGAAAGTCGCTCTGGCAGCCCAACACCAAGTATGGGTGGGGCTATGAAGGCGTTCGGCATGCTCCGTGCCAAGTCGAGCCGTGATACCCTTGCGAGTCGTCCACCTGCGAGCTCCAAGGCAATCAACATGCTCGGAATGGGCGCGAACGCCAGCAACGCTTCTCTCTCTCGGACGAGCGAGGAGCACCTAAAGAAGCAACGCGAGAGACTAGCAAATAGCCCGATGCCTTCGGACGACGACTACCGCAAGGAATTCGAAGATCGCCTAACTCGTGGAGCCAGCGGCAACGATCAGTCCAGCAAAAGCCGCTCTCCGTCCGCGAACGGTCAACGCAGCAGGTCGAACTCGCAAATTTCTGCTGTGTCTGGTCGATCCCGGAGTCGTACGGGTCGGCGCGAGTCCTCGGACCAAACGCCTCCCCCTATTCCGTCTCAAATTCCGAGGGCTAGTGTGCCCACTCCTGATTCGTTGCCTTCAGCATCACCTGTTGTCGAGCCACCGCCGAATGCTCCGGCGCTACGCATGCGAAGCAGCAGTAGGCCTTCCGCGCCTGGCTATTTCGACCAGAAGTCTTTGCATCCAATTCAGACTGGCCTAGCTAACGGCATGCCGCGCGTCTCGCCTGTCTCGGCCGGTGCTACGCCCCATGTCTCCCCTGGAATCGCTCCGGGTCGCTCGCCCATCGCTCCAGGTAGTAGGTCTGCTGGCCACAGCCCCGGAATCGCCCCGATAGCAACGAAGGCGGCCAACTTCGCCGCGCATGCGAACCACTCTTCTCCGGCCATAGCCTCGGCGCCTCTGCCCCGTCGCGCTGCTCCTCCGGAGCGCAAGAAGTCTATTGCCAAATCTCTCATTTCCGAACCCATGTTCGTTTCTTCGACATCCGTGGTCGACACCATCGAGCTTCCTGCAGGTGCTTCCCTGAGAAATGGCATGGGCGAGGTTCCGCCTCCTTTGCCTCCGATTAACCCTATGCGCCGGCGCTTCGGCTTTGGTCGTTCCGACTCCTCCAGCACCACGACCTCGGACGGCAGGCCCAGCACAGAAGATGGAGACAGCAAGACTCGCTCGAGGATGCGGAAGAATAGCAACCCATCGCTTTTCCGTACTTCAAACCAAAGCAATGACGAGCCATCACCCATGAGGGCACCACCGGCACCTCCGGTCGAAGAGGGTGCCATGTTCTAGAGAACAAGCACCTGCGCCACATTGCACAGCCTTGGGACCGTCAGATTGATGATTGATCGCCTTCATCGTTTTTCATTCATTTCTTCGCCCGATGTTCCAAAGTTGAACCGGCTCTTTTGCCTTTCACTTTTTCGCAGAGCGTGTATTGCACGATACCTCTTCTCCGTTGTTCAAACCGCGAGTTTGTCCTTTTCAGCAGGATCGCCCCTTTCACAGGGAGGCTACTTAAACTCCTCTTCGACCTTTTTCTCACTTTCTGATTAAATGTTCGTTATTCACTTCTTTGCTGTGGCCTCGGAGCTGCATAATACTCCGCGACTGCATCGCCCGGAGCTTATTACTCTCAGCTTTTTAAAAACAACCCGACACGCGTCCATGCGGCGTTCTTTTTTGAGACAGGGCGGTGATATCGGGAAGGTGTCTGTTTTATTGTATCAAATCGGGCGCGCCTGCTGCAATGTCACACATCGATCGACCTTTTCTGGGTGGTGGCGATTTCACGGTCTTTTTCTCCTTTTTTGCTTCGTTGTCTCATGTTTTTTTTTCTTTCTCTTTCCTCTCTTAATTGCCTTGTGCCTTTCTTCCACACGCAGATCGTTCTGGCGCAACTTGCCACACGGATAAGAGGACGAAGAAAAGACGGTTAACATGTTGCCCTGTTTGTCCATTTCTGTTGCAAATCGGTGCGAAAGATGACTTTTTGGGGGGCAGGCCCGAGCCCCCGTTTCCCCGCTACAACTCTATATTGTGTTTTGTTTTCTGTTTCTTTTTCCGGGATGGCGGTAGTATGGATGGGATGGGATGGGATGGTACAAATCGAACGCTCTGCCCGCGGGGCGAGCGAGGGAGGTGTTTCTCTTTTTTTGGGACGGAAAGGGGCAACTGCTCCTCCGGCGGTGCGTGGGAAACAATTTCATGGGCATGAATGGGGGAAAGGGATAGGAAAGGAAATGGAAAGGAAATATCAGCGGGGTCGTTTCTCTCCAGAGCTCTCTCTCTCTTTTTCCTCCTCGAACAAATAGAAGTTGTTCTTCTCTCCACGTTTTGTGTTGGTGCTGCGATGTCTTGATCCGTACTTGTGTCGTGCCCCTGTGTTGAGGACGGTGAGATTGCCGTGATGATTGTTTGGGCGGGATGTGTTGGGATGTGCTCGCTGCTGTAGATGGAGGCTTGGATGGACTTTTCGGGTTGCTGGACCGGATTCTTCGAAGCCTTTCTTGCTGGACCACGCCTTCTTTCTCTCCCTCTCCGGCACATGGGAAAGGTAAAAGCCGCTGGACCCCGAATCACTCGGCAGTACGATCCGTTCTTGCGCTCTATGTGCGGCGCCATGCCATGCCCCGCATTTTTGACTTTTGAGACGCTGGTGGCATGCTGGTGCTCGTCTCCGACGGCCATCACGAGCGATGTGGGTGGTGTATTTGTTTTGCGGGGGAAGAAATGAATGTGTCTCTTTGCGTGGTGCTTCGTCTTCATTCCTGTTTGCGTTTGGTCTCACCTGAAGCGTTAAGGAGCGTGTCGTCGTCGACGATTAGCGGCCTTCAGCACGCATTGATATACTGGAGCTTCCGAGTATCGTTTCGTTTCCATGGCATTGCGGATTTGCCTCGTCCGGTAGATGAAAAGAGCCCGAAGCGTAGAGTATGGTGTCACGATGGTCGTGCAAGTTAGTATAGTCAAGGGAGTATAGTCAAGGTAGTGGAGTATTTCGTGGGTACATAGAGCTATAGAGAATGCAAGACCGTAGCCGAAACAGCAAACGATACCAGTAAAACCTTCAATCCACACGAACACAACTGCCGTAATTAACGAGCATCTGACCGACAACAACCATACCACCAACGGCAGGCGCCCCATAAAGCAGAATTGAGAACAAACTAACAAAAGGATTTCCGGAGTAGTAGAAAGGGTACACAGGCGGTGCGACGTTATTGGAGAGAGATCCTATCGCCATATAGCCCAACGGTCCGACGAAAATACCCAACATCAGCCAGGTCATAGCCCAAACTCGTTGAGCTTTAGTACTTTGTCCGTTCCTGAAATGAGATAGCGGGCCGATGATAGCAAAGACAAGTAGCCCCGCATACGTGCTCAAGATCATGACAACGAAGAATTGAACCAATGCTTTCGTGACTTTGCGCTCTGTGTTTGAACCGCATCCCGCGTCCTATTCACTTGGTCTACGTCTTCCAATTCTTTGCCGGTGAATACCAAATGGTCCTCATCTTTGCCAGTCTTTAGTTCCCACTTAGGCGGTTCGGGCGTCTCTTTCGTTTCAAGTCTGCGATCAAGACGCTTCAAAAAGCATGAGTTCGGGGATTTCTCCAACAATTTGCCAGACACAAACCGGGATAGTTTGATTGCCACGTCCGGAGTTTGTCGTTTCGTTGAGTTATCTCTGTACTTTTCGAGGACTTTGACGTCAATGTCAAAGCTGCCTTTGAAATAGGATTCGAGGTCAACGTTGAAAAACTTTGAAGTAGGTTTTGAAGAAATTCGGATTTCGTTGTCTCCCCTCGACAGGATCTTCCTTGACAGTTCCAACTATACCGTCGAAAATCCCTCCGCGAAGCTTAACCTCCTCCATGATCCTTGTTTGGACGAGATAAACACTTGAACAAGTGGGCGTCAAGACTGATCCGAGCAGATTGACGAAGGACAGGAGCAAGTACGGAGTGACGGCATAACCGTACCAATCCAGCTGGTCTCCCCTGGTGTGATACAGCGTAAAGCTCGCGTATACAAGTTGAGCAATGGAGGAGAAGACGTGTAGGAGTATCACTATTTGTTCTCAGAATGATTCAGTCAAAAGCAGCCCAACGTTTTCCCTTTGAGCTACTTCCGCCAGCCCTATTACCCGAACCTCGGCGAAAACCAATCAGCATGAACATGGAACTAAACTCGTGAACAACCCACCACAGCCTCAGCATCCCCCTCCACCTCCCATCCCCACCACCCCTCCGCTCAAAGCTTAGCCCCACCCCTCCTCCGCCCCTCCCACCGCGGCAACCCCTCCCACCCCTCCCATCCCTCCCCCTCCAACATCGGCACCCTCCCGCCCCGCACATACTCCCCCACCCCCGCCCCCAGTCCCCCCTCCCCGTCAAGCAACTCCCCCACCCTCGCCAAACACCTATCCAACGCCCGCCCCTCCCTCTCCCGTATCTCCCGCCCGCTCGCCCACCCGCGCACCCGGTTCTCGACGCACCAACCCGCGCCCCTCGCCGCGACGCCCGCCTCGAAGAGGTCCAGCAGGTCCGGATCGACGGCGCGGGCCAGCGCGCCGTCGAAGACGAGGCGCCAGCCCAGCGCCGAGACGAGCGGGAGGGCGAGGGGGAGGATGGCGGTGGAGAAGAGGGGGGTGCGGTGGTGGGGGACGCTGGGGGAGGGGTTTTCGGCGGCGATGGAGGAGGCGATGGCGGCGGCTGAGGCGAGGAGGCCGGCGGAGTAGAGGGATGGGAGGGCGGATGGGTGCGGGGTGGGGGGCAGGGCGTAGCGGGCGAGGAGGAGCTCGGATGTTAGGCCTGTTGGGGGAGGGGGAGGTTAGTCGCGGTCGGTCGGTTGTTTGGGTTGGGTTGGGTCGGGTTGGGGGTGGTGGTGGTGGGAGGGAGGGACGACGGTGAAGTGTTGCAGGTTCGGAGGGGCTGGATGGATGGATGGGTGGATGGATGGATTGGCGGATGGATGGGTGTACGCATGTGTGTGTGTACTTACGGATGCTCAGCGCCAGGACGTCGCCCTCGGCGATGGAGTTCCCGCGCATCTCCATCTGCGTGCGCACGACGTGGTTGTGCTCGAACAGGCCGCGCGCGCCGCACCGGTCCGCCAGCTGCACCAGCGACTCCTGCGCCATGGCCGTCACGCCCGCCTTGAACGCCGCCGCGATGCCGTGCTGGACGCGCGGGTCGTCGGCCGCGGCGGCGAAGAGGGCGGCGCAGTGCTTGGCCCCCGCCTCGAAGACGACGGCCTGCGCGAGCGCGTGCAGGATCGGCCGCTGCTGCGTGCGGAACGCCATGATGGGCATGGGCTGGCCGTCGGGCCCCGTCACGGTGCGCCGCTGCGAGTACTTGGCCACGATGTAGGTGGAGAGGCGGAGCTGCGGCACGTATATCATGGAGAGCGCCAAGGAGCCGACGGTGACGCGGTGGAGGAGCGAGAGGAAGTGCTCCCGCGCGGCTTGCGGTTTCTCATGCGAGCCGAGAAGCGCTGACGCGGGGAGTCTTTTGCGGTTGAAGATGGTGATGGCGTGGGCGACGGCCTGCGAGGCGGCCCTGCGCGGGAGCTTGATGGAAGTGACGCCGTCCTCCATTTGGGAGCCGTTGTTGATCATTGTCCAGAAGGGACGGACACCTCTGTCCTCTCCGCTGATGACGAGCCGGGCGAAGACGACGGCGCCGGCGGGAACACCGCTCTCGGGCGTAGATGGCGGCATGTATTTTGCTGCTTGTTTGTTGGGCGTGTGTAGCTCGTAGCTGCCATCGGCCTGGAGCGTCGCTGTGGTCTCCAGGTTGGCCGCATCGAGGCCGTGGCCAATCTCTGTCAGCATGAACTGACCGACGATGTCGAATCGAGCCAGGCGATCGAGTAGAGGCTGTAGGTTGGGCTGTTTGTCGACGTATCCTGCCAGAGTGCCCATGACGAGGTTGTAGTGGATAGTGATCAACGTCATGGCGGCACCAGAACCTGAGAGGATGTTCTCCAGGTGGAAGGACCAAAACCGAGGAGTGAGGTTCTTGATGTCGTCGACCGTAAGCCCTAGAATTTGTTAGCTGTGGCTGATTAGCTCCGGAATCATACCAGGCGCACGGTAATGTCTGCAAAGCAGGCGAGCTCTGTCGTACGCATTCTTGACTTCTTCGGGCGATGCGATCGGAGTAAAGCGGGTTTGAAATGGCTCCAATTGGAGGAGCTGCTCGGCGGCTGACATCTTGACAGGAAACGAAGCTCTCAGTGGAAGTGAAGAACTGGGCTGGTGATGTCTCGATTTCCATGAAGTGAACTGCCTGTTAAATACTGCACTTACTACCGCTCGAGAATGGCTGCATTTTTTGCTACGGTCTTACATGAAATACAGGCAACTGAGACATACGATCCTTTCGATCCGTCAGTTGAGTTCATGGCATCACGTTCGCTGACCGGCTCGTCATTACTTTGTTGGTGGTGTGGGCCAAAGAACAATCGTTCGTGGGATGGAACGGAGCTGAAGGAGAGAAGCAACAACCAAGTTAAAGAGGGCGGAGTTGTGTATACTTTTTTCGGATTTCAGCCGAAGACTAAAAATAAGGGACCTGAAGTCGGGTGATGATGATTGGATCCCGGCTACGTGGTCGTCTTCCGGAAGCGAGCCGGTAATCCGTGAGTAGGTTTTGTCATTCGCTTACTTGATCGTTTAGAGATCCTTAGACCTCAAATAAGTTCTGCATCATTCAAAAGGGGCCAAGTGGTATTTTAGTTACACGCTGGGCCCCCGGGGTCTATTTTGTGTGTGACACGCAAACAAGATCCCGGCTGGGTATTTGCCAAAAAAAAAAAAAAAACAGCCCCTTATCTTCACGCTTATCAGTATACAGGGTTTGCAGACGGTAGTAGACTAAACTGAAACCTCGGGTCGGGCAGCCGACTCGCCTGCGCAACGACTTTGACGGTGCCCGGCGGGTGGTCGACATGGAAGATTTCGACGAAGACGTTCTTCTCCCGTTCGTGGTTGTCGTCGTCACATTGTCGTCCACCACGACACATGCATTTGACGAAGCCGTCGTCGACGGGATCACGGCGTTCGTTCAGTTCTGCTACATGAGAGCGGAAGACGGCACGGATGGTGGTCTCGTCTGCCGCGGGGAGGTAGAGCACGATTCAGTCCATCATTTCGGGCAATTTTTTTTGTCGGAAGGTTCCTCGGGGCCCTCCCGGTCGCTGATAATGTAACGTTTAATTTGTCGACGGCCTGCCGGGCACGGTCGTGAATCTGTTGGGATCCTGGCTGTGATGGGGCGGCAGTGACGGTGACGAAGACGACAAAGCCCTAGCGGCCCCCTCGGAGGGAGTCGATAAATTCTGAATCATCTGACATTTTGGAGGTGGCGCAGAACAAGGAAGAGTTGTAGAAAGCGGTATTTTGCAAAGAGAGGTTTGGCGATGCAATAAGAGAAATTGGCTACATGGTCGGTTTGCTTTTGAAGGAGGGAAGTATTTATGGCTGAGAAGGGGCCGATTTCAACAGGCAGCAGCTTCTGAGGTCGGCGCTTTGGTACATTGGCGGGTTAGGTCGCAGCTGTCGAGGACTGGGTTCCAACGATCTGCAAAATGACGGTAAAAGGGAGCCGCAATGAGTCGTCACGGTAAAGCGCTCTTTATAGAAAGACCTCAGCATTATTACTATTGCTCGCCGCAATTGCAACAGCTTGGCACAGTACAGTAAAGGAATGAAGGAGCGAAATTCTGTTACCTCATGACTGGACAATAATGTGACCGCTCCCACGGTACAGCCGACCAACGGCCATCGGGACCCTGCCCGCCAACCAAAGAAAAAGTCCAACGTCGAACGTCGCAATGCGATCGAAACGCGCCGGTCCCGTCGGAATCCTTTGTCTGAATTTTCTCTGAGCCTTTGATGAACAGCGCTATCTGAATGGGGCAACTTTATCACCCCTGCACATCACCAACAGGCCAACTCCTCCTCCAGCCTCACCGGAAGAGTCATGTCGCTCCGAAGCATAAATCCCTCAAAGCGGACGTGCGCATGCAACTCCTGGTTCAAACATATCTTTCATCATCACGCGGGACGCGCGGAAAGGTCCGACCCGCTTCACCGGGTGTGACCTGAAGACTTACTTACCCACAGTCCACTACCATGAATGCCCCAGGGCAATAGTGGTGCCCCATGGTTCATCGGAAAGGCTAGTTCTTCGAAGGTTCGCTGGCATACCGGATTCCGCGACGACGTCCCAATTTGCTCTTTTTCTGGGCGACTTGTCTTGAACTGGTGTTGCTGTCGGGAAAGCGCCATGTACTCGACCTCATTGTTGGTCATGAGTAGTCGGTTGCCTTGTTTCACCATGCTTGACGAGTGCGGAGGCCCTTGCGGCGGCTTGCTGCCGTCCGCGGAGCGCGGATGGACGGGCGCACACAAACTTGAAGGAGCGCAACCTTATTATGGATTTGCCTTGATCTCTATTATCAGCAATCCTGTGGAGACTTGGCAGCACAGCCGGCCCGGTTATACCGCGGTAAATACTCAAATTTGAACAATTCGCAAGTATGCTTTCACAACATCATACAGATCGAATACGACGCAGCGGCATAGCGTATCGTAAGGGGATCGGCCGCGTGCATAGGGATGCTGCAGATGACGATGCTGTGTACAGATGGGAGGGAAATACAGCCATACGTGGGTAAAATTGAAGTGATGCCGGAGTCATGCTTTTCTTCATAGTACCGCAGCAGCAGCTGGCGGGCAAGGCCCACGGCTTCCCAGCAGCAAAAAGCTGACTATATAATGCACACGGTTTGACTGTACTTTCAACCATCCAGCAGAACAACTGCTGAACATCTTCGATGGTCTAGTGGTGATGATTTCCGCTTGTCAAAGCATCTGCTCTAGCAAGCGCGGGAGACCGGGGTTCGATTCCCCGTCGGAGAGAATTGTCTTTTTGCTCTTCAGCCGTCTGGTTGGTGTAATATCTGGATGGTGGAGCAGGATTTTGAAATTTTTTTTGTGACCGGGACCGGATTCGGCAAGCCGGGCCGGCGCTAACCTAATTGGGTAAGTCCGGGAAGCCGGCTGCCGGCCAGACCCGCGGCACACGTGAGCGCGGGGAAACAGGGACCAGAGATGCAACGATCAGTGTGCTGTTGTTGACTGCGGCTGTATTATTTCATTTTTATTTTTTAGTTTTTGGTCATGCCTCGAAAGACGCCCCTGTGGCCATCATCCACTATCTCGATTCTAATTGAACGCGTAAAACGAATGTTCGACTGGAGGTGTTTATGATGGTGGTGGGCGGGAGTGTGGCGAACACACGTCTCGGAGCTAAGCCTTCGCTGACAGTTGACTCACCCTCGATGCCGAGCCGCTTCATACGTCCCCACATCACATGTATTTGCGTTGCCCGTACTTGGTCTCGAGCCGTAATTTGCTTCCAGGCTACTGTGGCATCGCCCGAAGCCCCGCAGAAACCATCATCGCCACAATCCCGACCATGCTCAGCTGGAAAGCTTATTCCATCTCCATGTCACCCAGATGCTCCGAGTCAGGCCTTTGTTGCAGTTCGGAAGAGCCGCGACGAGATGGATGCCCTCAAGTTCTGCGGATTGTTACTGTGAAGATCTCGGTGTACCCATCAGGCCTGGAATCCCGTAGTCTGCTGATCTGTCACTCGCCGCTGGTCACTGAGATAGTGATCGGCCGTACATTCAGCTCTGTCATTTGGAATGGGGCCTAGTTTGTAGATCTAGAAAGGATCGCTTGACATGCAGCTATCCACAGTATAGTGTATCGAGGGGTTTCTTGGCAATGACGTTATCGATCTTGACGCAACTCAACCAGGCAACAGTTACTCGGGACCGAGCATAAGAACAGCTCAAATCTGCCTGTAAGAAACAAGCGTAGACACCCAATCCCCCCTCGCCATCTCACCTATTTCAGTCCCTCTTCCTCGAAGGACCACAACAAAAAGAGAAGCGAACCAAAACCGCAACCATGCCCGTCACCATCCAAGTCGCCAACCACGCGGCCAAACCCTGGAGCGCCTCCCCACCCGCCCCATCCAGCGCCGCCCTCCTCAAAGGATCCTGCAGCAAGGAACACGCCAAAAGCAAACGCATCGTCCAAAGCTCCTTCGACGACGCCCACACCGCCGCCTCCCCCTCCCCCCACATCTCCGCCTCCCCCAACGGCTTCTTCTGGGCCGCCTACCACGCCTACAGCACGCACCACCACCTCACCCTCCGCCCGGACGACGTCTGGTTCGCGATCCTCACCCAGCTCAGCCTGCACGTCAACGCCAACGCCGAGGCGCTCCGCGCGCACTTCGTCGCGCACGCGGGGCGCAAGGAGCTCGAGGTCGTGGCCGCCGGGAGCGCCGGGACGGTGGATTTCGGCGCGCTGGCGCGGCGCATGACGGACTTGATCGCGAAGAACGTCGTCGATCCGGGCCTGCGCGACTGGGTGATGCCGGCGTTCAGCACGACGACGGAGGGCGACGGGGTGGTTGCGGCGGTGCTGTTCATGGGCGCGATGCAGAAGTACTTCGAGTACAAGATGTCGCTGATGTGCGGGATACCGTCCGTCACGCTGCTGGGGGAGGTGGGGGATTGGGAGATGATTCTCGCGCGGTTGGATAAGTTGGATGCGTTGGGGGAGGAGCCGGCGCGGTTTGCGGAGATGTTGAGGCCGGTGGTGAGGCGGTTGGTGCGGTCGTTTGAGGATCCGGGCGGGGAGGAGGTGGTGGAGTTTTGGAACACGATTGCGGCGTATCATCCGATGATGAGCGGGACGCCGTATGTGTCGGGGTGGCTGGCGGCGTTTTGTTTCTGGGACGAGGAGGGGAGGGCGAGAAGGTGTCGGGGGGAGGGGGAGGAGGGGAGCTTGGTGTTGGATGGCGTGTGCTACCCCACGGTGGATATTGACAGCGTGCCCGTCGGGTTCTCGTCGGTGCCGGTGCTGGTGGATGATAATGGGAGGCAGATGAAGACGACCATGGTGGCGGGGTCGGTGGGGATTCGGGTTTCGAGTCGGGGGGAGGAGGGGGGTGCGGCGGATGCCTCCGCGCCGCCGCTCGATACTGTGCAGCCGGAGAGCGGGTGGTGGATGTACGAGAACCTGGACAAGGGAGATGGAGATGGGCAAGTATCGGAGGATCCTGCCGCCTCACAGCAAATCAGTCCACCGCCACAGAGTCCGGTGTCTCCCGCAGGAACAGGGACGCAGCATCCTATCGAAACCGAAGAGGTCGAAATCGTAATGATTGAGACGCCTTCTTGAGGAATAAGCTGGATAGTTCAACGCTTTGAATACGACTTGCGACATACTACCGGGGTGTACAAGTCGATGGTAGATTGAGAAACCTCCTGTTTGTGTACTTAACCGGTCATCCAGATGGTCCCAAAATTTCTCTTGTTCCACAAAGCGTATTCCATAGGGACGTTGCCCTATGGTCCTTTCGGCGTGGTTTAGTAGGTGTAATGCACCGTGTTCTACCCACGTGAACACAGGCGTCGGCTGACCAGTTACGCAGTGGCACCAGCCACTCCTGCCAGGTCAGGGAATCTCATTCGCCAGCGAGTTGCACAAAGCCTGACCGCGGCCGTCGCATGTGCCAGCCAGACGGGATCAGTCCGCAGCACGCGCCGGCCGGCCGGCCGCGCGAGGCTGGGAACAGCGTCACGGCTAGATACCTACAATACAAGCTCCGACAAAGCAATGCAGTTCAAGAAAAGTGGACGTCTTCCATCGACGACGACAATGCGATCACAGCAAAACAGGTGGAGAACCCATGCGACGTGCACGGTGCCGAAGCGGCCGCTGTGCCGCAGACGCGAAGGTGCGGTGCGGTGGAGTGGAGTGGGCATGTGCGTTGCGTTGCCCAAGGCACAGACGGCTGCAGGTGCCTTGATTTGGGCGTGCGGGACAAGTTCGAACGTCTGCGAGCATGTGTACGTGCATGAGACAGGGGGGTCCTCTGCGGAAGCGAGCGAGCGAGAGCGGGAACGGGAGGGCGGGAGGGCGGGTGTGCGACGCGAGATGGGAAGAGGCGGAGGATGTGAGGCGTGTTGAGCGCGGCTGGATCAAGGCGCGCCGTTAGCAGGTCAGGCATCCAGCTCGGTAAGATGTCTGATTACTAAGGCATGTATCCCTGTGGATCTGTCACCGGGTTGGGTTGCACCGACCTCACCTCTGCTGCTTTCCTTTGCTGCCGGATCACTAGTTAAGTATTCTTGCTTGACAGAGCCAAGGTTCCTGGAGAATTGCTCTGTAGTACTGGCCATCTCATCCTGCATCCAGATGGCTCGTTCACTTGTCACTGATTCGCAGCTTCGCGGGCCGAGCTTCTTGGAAGACATCTCATCGGCAATATCACTGGGGCTTCTTGGTTTTCCTTACAAACCTCCGCATTAGATACGTGTTGGTTCACCGATCTACTTCCTCACAGCCGATGCTATCAATCATTAACTTTCTTGCTATCGAGACTCAAATGCCATGTATGGGGCTGAAAAGCATTCACGTACAATGATGCTTGTCGCTGATCACTACCTTCTGCAAAGCACGACCACTAACTAACTACGGCACGAAAGGAAACAAACAGTGACTAGGCGCAGTGTGCTGTTACTCCGAGAATGGACTCCATTCATGATGGGAAAGGTAGTGTCTATACATATCTGCCAACGTCTTCGTCGCTTTACTTGTATTCCAAATCGTCGGAGTGCATGAGCAGTGAGCGCTGAGAGAGCAAGATGCACCTGACAGGTTAAACGCCGTGTGAACAACCGCGCGCGGTCTCAACGCTCACTTGACCTGGACAGATTGTCGTTCAAGAAACCTCTTGAAGACAAGCACTTGTACGCCCGTCGTCACCTGACTCAAGGTTACCGATAGATACTCTGAGTTATTTGCCTTTGAAATGACCTCGTACTGTGTCTCGGCCGACCGAGACACAGTTTTCAGGTTCACATGGATCCCTGTCTGACCGATTTGAGCGACACTGCTGATGGTCGGCTTCCGTAGCTTGGAGTATTCACCAAATTCGACAGCTGCAGAAATTCAGTATTAAAGAAGCATGGTGGACTGCATCACCCAGTTCTTCGAGCTGCTTCAGCACACGTACAGCTCGACGGGAGCATCGAACAGTGACCTCAGGATAATATTGTGTCTGGAAACAGTCCAAGAGGAAGACGAGGCAGTAATTCGTTGTGGTCTTGACGTGCAGAAGCAAAGAGCGAGCTCGCTTTGTTGAAGAAAGTGTGCATAGGAGTCTTCGAATTGTTGTTTTAAGTCAGCCTGGTGGAATGAGCACGGATGGCCTCTCGCGAAATTTGTGACATGTCAAGTGACTGCATTCCCAAGGCGAATTGACATTCCCGGTGACACGAAATGGCCATCAGTACCATATCTTTTATCGTAGCAATTATATCTACTACTCATTGCGTGGAGCTTAGCTGTCGACCTGAGGTCAGCTTCGTAACGGAATCATACCAAGTGTAGCTATGAAGTTTCACTTTCTGGCTATGATAGAACGCCGATCATCATGTGCTACTTTTCTTTTCTTGCGAGCTTTACGAAAGGAGCCCAGTGCTTCAAATTACCCTCGATACCTTCATTACCATTACAACCTTATCTTCCGCACTGGCATCCGATACTGGAAATCATCATCAATAGCAAATGGTGATGGAAATCAGTGACAGCATCCACGCAGGTAATCAAACCCGGCGGAAAAGTTTCCAAATCGTGGGCTGTCCCACAAGACAGAGTCGAGAAACACAGCCGTCTCTGCAAAAAGAACATACCCAGGAGGCAACGAAAGGCGTGACATTTTGAAAGCAAAGAGTAGAGTACGGCCTGTATATAACACACGAAGCCAACAGCTCCCCATCCGGAACGATCCCGCCCTTCACCGAAGAACCCGCCTCACCACCACCAACCCCCTCCACCTCCCCACCATCACTCACTCACTCACCCACTCGCCTCCCCCACCGCCACCGCCTCCCCAAAATCCCCCAAGAAAGCCCACCGGCCCCTCCTCGCCAACCCGCCCCCCTCCCCCTCCCTCCACAAATCCAGCCTCCCCCTCGGCCAAACCCACTTCGCACCCTTCCCCCCCTCCCCCTCGTAAAACAGCCTCAACAAACTCTCATCATGCGCATTGACGACCAACACCCTCTCGTCCGCATCGAACTCCTGCAAGCCGCCGATGCTCCGGACGCACTCGTCGAAGTCGTGCGGGAGGACCTTGGACGGGTTGTAGAAGGGCGTGGTCGCCTTCTCGGGCAGGGCGGCGGCGGGGTGGACGGGGGCGAAGAGGGCGCCGGGGCAGATGGTGGGGGAGTGGAGCGGGAGGGGTGACGGGGCGATGCTGTGGGGGAGGGGGAGGTAGGGGGAGGGGCGGAACTGGGCGGGGTGGTGGGCGCAGTCCTGTTGGTTTGGGGGGCGTTTGTTAGTCGCGGGAGGGCCTTTTGTACGGGGGTTTGATGGGAAGAGGGGAGCCGGAGTGGGCGGGAGCCGAGGGCCGAACGAGAAGGGCCAAAAGCCAAAAGGCGAGAAGGGGAAGCGCAAGGGAAATGAAGAAACTCACCCCGCCCATAAACACAAACGCGTCCTCCCCACCCTTACCCCCAGCCCTCACCCTCGCCAACCCGCACAAATGCCCCACCGCATGCCCCGGCGTGTCCAACAGATAGAAACTGCCATCCCCCCACCAATCCCTCGCCCTGAACCTCCCGATCCTCAAGTCCCCCTCGTCCTCGAACCCCACCTCCACCAACTCCCTCCCCTCCCAGTCCCTCCCCACCACCGGCGCCTCCTCCACGCCCGGCCAGCCTTCCCCAAACGCCTCTTTAAACCCGGGCCCGACGACCAACTTCGTCGTGCTCCCAGGAAACCTCGTCACATCCCCCGTGTGGTCGAAATGATGGTGACTCCACACCACGGCCTCGACGTCCGCGGGCGCCACGCCGCCGTCCGCCAGCACGTCGACCACATCCCTGGGCCGCGTCTCGACCTCGCCCTCCCTCAAACCCATCTTCCCCTCCAGCACTTCGCCGCCGGGAGACGACGACGACGAGGACGAGGGGTCGATCCACCGCACCCAGAACTCGCTGCGCGGGTCGTTGACGACGCGCTGCACGGCGGGCGCGAAGCCGGTGGTGTGGTCCGCGCGGACGGAGAGGTCGAAGAGGAGTCTGCGGCCGCTCGCGGCGTGCGTGACGAGGAAGGCGTACGAGGGCCCCGTCAGGCGGTCCTTGCCCGCGATGTGCGGGTCGAGGAAGTGCGAGATGGGGAGGGTGAGGCGGACGCCGCTTTTTGTTTGTGTTTCGCGCCGGTTAGTCGAGTTGTTGGGTCTTGTGTTTATTTATGGATGTCGTGGTATTTTTTTTTTCTTTTCTTTTTTTCTTTTCCTCTCCCCTTTGTCAGACGGCGGCGGGGCTTTCAATCTTTCCATGTGCTGTGGTGGGAATCAAGAATGAGAGGGGGTTTAGCTTACGTATCGATTACGGCGACGGAGACGGTGGAGTTGGAAGACGGAATGTTGAGATTCGGCGGAGCCTTTGGCGTTGCGAGAAACTTTCCTCCGGAATCTTCATTGACGTCTCTAGTCATCCTGATTGATGATTTCTCTGAACGAGGAGGGTTGCCTGCTTCCGTGGCACTCTGAGAAAAGTCTGTGAAAGGTATTGAGAATTGATGCTGATGATAAGAGTCAAGGATCCGGCGATCTGTAGAGTATATATAGGTAATTTTTGATACAAACAAGAGTCACCACCGGCCTTCCACAGGTCGGGAGTCCGAGCCTGGTTAATGCTCAACTTCCGCTTTGGGAGATGCATCCGTCGGATCAATAAACCCTCCGACGGGGTGGGGATAAGCACAGGATGAGCCGCCCCTCGTGACGTCGGAAGGGTGATGACGGGCGGATTGACTTCCGTTTTTGTGGGGACGCAGCCTTCAGCTGGTTTTGGTCAGCCACAATTATCAACCATCATCAACTGAGCAGACAAGTCCGACGGACGGCTAGACGGAAACATACGGCGAGAGCAAAGTCAAGGAAAAGTTATGTTCCACGTCGGTGAGGACGATGCGCAACCCGTTCGCAGAAGCAATCCTGTGATTCGTAACATTTGACGTATTAACATGACGTCGTCCCGACATTACCCATCCTCCGCAATCGTCCGGCACCGAGATGTCATGCGCCTCGGAAGGAAAAAATGGAGAAAGACAAGATTGAGGAATATCAATGAGTGCATAGCAGGTATCATCATCATCGTGAATGTAACGGAGGGATGGACGGGCGACACTTACGCCCCCGTTTGCCGAATCTCCTCTTCATCCTTCTGGCTCAGCGCTCCCCTCTCAGGCATTGCCGTCGCCTTGACCTCCCTCTCATCTAAAATATCATCATCTCCCTTCCCCCTCTTCGCACGCTTCTCATTCCCAATCGCGCGATCAACCCATCCATCACCGCGCAGCATGCTCAACCCCTTCCTAACGGCTCCGCCGTTCACGGACTTCGGGTCCATCTGATACATGCTGTTGATGACGGCCAAGCTCGTGACGAACAGCAACACATCTCCGTTCTTGATGCCCCGCCACCAGCCACGCTTGACTCCCACTTTCCAGAAGCTGTCAAGGCTCAACCGGAAAGAGTACAAGAAAGTGGTGCGACCATTGTGGCGCTCCAAGAAAGCCCACAACCCACCCAAGAAACCGGCGAGGAAGAAGCGCTGGGTGGGTAGGAAGTTCCGTGGTAGGTACTGCTGGAAGAGGCAGATGCTCGCCCAACTGGAACCAATGGCGCCAGTGACGAATAGAGACATGCGGAGGATGGACTTGGCAAGACGGTTGAGAGCGGCAAAGGGGGCGTCGATGAAGGCCTTGTATCTGGCCAGCGAAAGGACACCAAAGATGACGGTGAAGAAACGAGCGAGTGCAGGGAAGGCTTGAATGAAATAGGAGATGTACGTTCGAGCGCACGACGGGTCCTGCGGGTGGAGAAGAGCACAGGAAAGGTTCTTGATGGCGGGGTGGGCGGGTGAGGTGATAGGAGATATGGCCGTCAAGGTTCGGGGAAGAGTTGGCTTGTTGGGGAACATGATCGGTGAAACGAACGGACTGAGAATGTTAGCTAGCGGCGCGCATGGTAGACGAGGCAACTTACGGCCAGCGCTGGCGAGCTATTTCGGCAAGGCTGTCGACCACTGCATATGTCTCTGGCCATGGGGCTTTCCCGGCATAGTGCGGCGGCCTGGGCTGGATGTACTGAGGCGAGTTCTTCATTATGAAGCGGCCGTACGCGTCGGGGAAGCAGTCCCGGTCGAAGGCAAATGCATGCAGCAATTGTCCGCACGCCACAGGGTACAACAACCACGACCCAAACCACCACGGACGGTTCTTGAACACGCCCTTATCCTCCAGCGCATTGTAAACGAACTCCAGCGATCTCGTGAAAACATAGATGGCGACGGTGATTCTGAGCTGATCTGCGGGGTATAGCCCGAGCCAGAAGCCGGACAGACTTGCGCCAATAGCCGGAGCGATTTTCGAGGTGAGAACTCTTGTGACGCGAGGGTTGCGGCGGCGAAATGGCTTGGCATTGTCTGCAAGGATGCTTTCCCGTAGGCGAATGAAGAAACGGTGCAGGATGCGGTGGAAGAAGAGGATCAAGCCGAGGGAGCTGGAGAGGCGGACGTTTCGCGAGTTCCAAAAAGGCACTTTTGCACTGAGGTGAAACATGTGTTAGAGCAGGAGGTATGCGCGATGGCTCGTGAGCGCTCACCGAACGGGCCTGCGGGCAGAGAGCAGGCGTGTGGAGACGACTTCCCATAGCTTCAATGCGGCATAGGAAGATAAGCCGAGGCGCAGTGAAGCGCGGACGGCAGCAGCATTGTAGTCATCGGTGGCTTTGACAATGGCCTCGTAGCGGCGTGGCGGAGGGGCCCGTTGTCGCGCAGCAGGGGGAGCGCGGGAGATCAAATACTGATGCAGGAGCTTGTACTCGCGGGCGCTGAGGGTGTAGCGGAGCGCGTTGCGTACCACCGGGTCGAGCTTGTCGGGCTTCCCGGAGGACGAAGCGGACGAGGAGGACGAGACGACGGAGCTCATGATGACGGCGGTGGCATGGCAAACCGTCTCACGGCGTCAGGAGGAGTGGTGGTGGAAGAGGTTGCTTGGCCGGGAGCTGTCTGTTGTCGCGCACGAGTGCCAGTGGTGACCTCGGCTCTTGCCTGAAGTGGCAGCCAAGCGCTTGTGACGTGCCGCTCATCATCATACATAACATTAGCGGCCAAGCTCCTCCCCCGGATTCCATTCCATTGCCCGCGCCGGTTCGCAACCAACAGCTGCGTGCAACCTCGGGGTCGAAAGATGAGGTCTGCGAAGGAGGGCCTGGGCTACGTCACGTGCGGAGTGGAGGAAGCTGTGCGATAAGATAAGGCAAGGCTGTCTCAGGCGCGCTATTGCTCTCGGGCTGGTTCCAGCGACTTCGGCGACGACTCGGCGCGCACAGCTCAAGGATGAGCTTGTTCAGCGATGTTGTTGGCATTGGCAAAAAAAAAAAGAGAAAGGATTCTCGCAATCCCACGAGGCATTGCACAGCAGCGCAGCCCCCGGTCGCGCCTTCGCTTACAGACAGGAACGCCACTGCTCCCTGCGGCTCCCCATTTGGCCGTCACTCAACGGAATAAGCCAGCCAAGAGCCCCTAAGCTCCCTAACTTGTGCAGCTCTTAGAAGAACAAGCTCTTCGCGCTGATTGAATATTGCACTGCCCGATGTTATGTGGAGCAGCACCCGCACCGGCTATTTGCGCAGCCCAAGGTCAAGGCGGTGTCGCTTCTCACAGCCCCCGAAGGATTTGGCCATGAAACCGTCAAGGCAGCCATGACAACGACACCCGTTGCCGTGCCATTCACGCTTTCCGATGCCCTCACCGCCCGGGCTGCGGCTCCCGGCTTGACCAGTGTGCGGCACGCCGTCTGCCGATCCGCAGCCCGTGGCGCCGCGTTACTATGAATACGGCCCCCGGCTGCCAGCGCAGACGGTGATTGGGCGCCGGTGCCTGAATTTGGGGGCCGCAGCGCCGCCTTTGGGGCCCTTGGGGGCCAGGATCGCCCAACAAGGCATCGTCGCTGCTGCCACTGCAGCTTCCACCAACTGTTATTCCTTGCATCGCCCCAGTGCGTCTGGCCACACGTAAATCGCCCTTTGTCTATATAACTTTCGAGCCACCCCGACCTGTCCTGCCGCATCAGCCTCCGCACCACACTCGTAATCCTCCGGCCCCCACCGCGCATCATCGCTTCGAAACGAGCTAGCCTTGCGCCGCATCCTATCCTAGCGTCATCATGGAGAAGCAACAAACTGGAGGTATGTCATCTCCCTCTCCCTCCACTCTTCCTCCTCCCCAACCAACTTCCACCACCATGGGTACCGCCGCCCCGCCGTACGAGGACGAGAAGCCCAAGGCACCGGCCGCGCCGCAGGAGGAGGAAAAGCCAGGCGTTGCACCAGCTGAGCAATCAGAAGAGAAAATTCCCGTCGATGTGGATGCGGCACACGAGCGGCCAGCTGCCGTGCCTGCCCCCATGTCCGACGAGAAAGTTCCCGTCGAGCCGCAGCTTGCGCCTTATCCTCACTCCACGGCCGTCGCGTCGTCTCCGGCCTTGTCTCCAGCCTTGTCTCCAGCCCTGTCGAATCCCAGCTCGCCATACCTCGCGACCGCCACCACTCCACCGCCACCATTGAGCACCATTTCCTCCGCAGACACTAACCGGCCATTATCAGTCGCCATGGGCCACTACCCCACCGACCCTTCGCAACAGCAGCCTGCGCCCATGTACCCCGACCACACCGGTTCCACCAGCCCCCACCAGCAGTACACCATCCAGCCAGACCACGCCTACCAGCAGCCGCCCTACGATCAGAACCAGTACTACGCCCAGCAGCAACAGCAGCAGCAGCAGCAGCAGCAGCACCAGCAGCAACAGGCCCCGGGCGCCCAGCAGTACCGCACCGCCACTCCCATCGCCAACCTGGCCCGCTCCCCCGCACCCGTCGACTGCCCTTCCTGCGCCCACCGCGCCCTGACCGTCACGAACTTCCAGGCCGGCAACACCACTCAGTGAGTCACCCGTCATTTGCGCCCTGCGCCACCAATCTCCCCCCAATTCATTCATCCAAACTCTCCCATCGAAAGTAAAGCTCAGAACCGTTGAACTAACATTTCATTTCTCCACAGCGCCTGGGCTTTCGGCGTCTGCATCTGCCTCTGCCTCGGCTGCATTCCTTACCTGATCAGCGGCACCAAGGACGTCCAGCACAAGTGCGGCAAGTGCGGCGTCACCCTCGCCACCTGGCACCGTTCCGGCAGCACCGAGGTGCACATGCACGCATAAATGCGTTGCTCCCTTTCCTCCTCTGCAAAACCATGTTCTAAGGAGTCAGCTCATTCTACCATGAGTTGAGCTCTTTCTGTTATCCCTCCTACCTTTTTTCTTCTTCATGATACCTCTCTGTACAAGCCTACATCTCTCTCCCTCTCACACGGTTGGAGCAACTTTTTTTTTTATCTCAACGCATCGGGGGAGAGTGAGCAGGTGGTTGGAGTTCCCAAACGGCGGCTATGTTAAATCCTGTAACGGTAGATTTTTTTCACGTATGAAGTGGCATGCCTCGATGCCCTGCGGCATGCATGGCGGCGACGAACGATTGGCAGCACATGTAATGTAGAATCCAGAGACTTTAGATCTCTCTCCCACACTACTACTACTACTACTACTACTACTACTACTACTACTACTACCTACTTCGCAACACCCACCCACTCCGTTCCCCTCCATCCATGTGACGTCGCTTCACGCACCCAGACCCTGACGCAAACGACAAAAAAAAACCCCCTTCGTTCCAAATCCCACGAAGCGGTTCCGCCCTCCCACGTGAGCTGTCTTTCTCCCTTGGGCAGGAAACGCCAAAAATAAACACCCCCCGCAAACGTCATCCGTAGGGCCAGCACTATTGGACCCCCCTTCGGCAAGAGAACCGCGGGAACGGGGTAAGCGCTTGGTTGCGCTTAGATGGCGCTAGGTACGTGTCGCCGTCTGCGGTTGCTGCGCTTAGTCGGTTGGTTGGTTTGGCGCGCTGCGGAGGGATGACGGGCGGCACGTGCCGGTGCATGTGAAGACGGACGTATCCACCGCTGCGGCACGGGCTTTATTAGGGAGAGGTTGGCGGGGTTGGCGGGGTTGGGATAGGGAGTCAGGTGGGGATGTGAAGCGTGAAGGGCACATGGATGGGGTTTGGGTAGGGAGGGGTGTTTGGTGTTTAAAAGGAGGCGGTGGTCGGCTGGGTTCTTGTCGACGCACACAGCTGGGGAAGTTGTCCGTGAAGACGAAGAAAGTTCTACACTCCTAAAGACGAAAAGAGTGAAAACCCACTTCTTTTCTCTCGCTCTCGCGTGTTGTTGACGGTTGTTGACCCTACCATTCTATTCCACCACGATGAACGGTATGAACGTGAACACCAGGAAGAGGAAACGAAGGGGTGCATCATCGT
The DNA here is from genome assembly GCA_022560015.1 of Diplodia mutila. NCBI lineage: Eukaryota > Fungi > Ascomycota > Dothideomycetes > Botryosphaeriales > Botryosphaeriaceae > Diplodia > Diplodia mutila. The sequence continues at coordinate 113,582 of JAFISB010000049.1, read as the reverse complement.
TGCTCAATCTCACGATGCAGCCTTTCCGCATGTTGGTGAAGATCTTCAGCCGAGGGAGATGCAGATGCGCCTCAGATCTCCACGGTCATGGCCAACGGGCCAAGTCCACCTTAGAAATGGGCGGAGAAACGGACACGGGCAAGTGACTTGTACCTCTCTAAGTTCAGCGGCAGTCAGGATTTGGATTACCCGCGTTCGGTGTTCCTACTACCGACCAGTAGAGAGAACGGTGCCAGAGAAGCGGGCGAGGAGGCAGCTTTATAGACCTCGCAGAGACACCCCGACGCAGGTCCAGCTGATGCTGCTCCCCGGGCTGCCGCGATGCGCATGCCGCCGCCGATCCGCTGCTTCGAGACGCACATGTCATCTGCATGCATACAGAATTCACGCATGCATTGGATCCTGGTCAACTGGCGGAGCCGTCAGGTTCGCGATGGGCAGATGACCAGCCATCCGTGAGCCCATCGGTAAGTATAAAGGGAAGACGCCGCTGAGCTCCTCCAGCCTCCGAAGAAGGCGCCAGGGCGGACCGCTTGATGCTTCGCAAGATGGCAGCAAGAGACTTGTGCTGGTTGCCCACTCGTCTCGACTATGGAATCACGCAACTGTTGCCTTGTCCGAGCATATGCTGGGCTCATGTGACGCAGGATACGCAGAAGCATCATCATGATTGAATGTTGACTGGCAGTATTTCGCGATAACTTTGGGCAGTAGCACAAAGTGGTCATGTACACCTCAACAATGCCGGCATAGGAACAAAGTGATGTGCGGGTGTAAGGTGATCGACAGTAAGCCGCTTATCGCATTCGATTTCTCCCCGAAAAAACAAGTGCCATGGTCTCTTCTTCTAGATCCAAGCTCTGTGCAAGCGAAGCTGGTTCCCGTAAACTGCGGGCTGGCAGGCCTCCCCTTTAAACGCTCGCCGCGGCCTCCCGCCGCACACGTCACGAGCGGCGCCTGATCCAATCCCCAGATCGTAGCTACTTCAACAAGGTCCCACGCGGCGAGTCCAACGCAGCGCGGGGCCACCCCGTGCGCTCGCCCAACGCACGAGGCTGCTTCGCCGATTCGGCGCGTGCGTCAGCTCGCCGCAGCCGCCGCCGCTCTCGCATCACAACGTGCCCTTCAGCAGCTCCAGCGCGGGTCAAAAATGAGGGGTGTCTATGGTCTTTCTCCATCCTCTCACCTGTACAGAGCTGTTGTCGAGAGCTGTGGCTTTGATAGATAATTGCAGCCCGGATCCACCATCGATACTTGTTGGCTCCGTCGCCGAGCGAGATCCGTTGTGCTTGACGAGTAGGCGTATCCGATGGAGTTTGGCAATGGGGAAAGCGCTGACCCCCAGCATTTACCACTTATGATGGAGAGCATGTTGTTGGATTTGCGTAGAGGAGCCCTTTTCGCAGAGTCGAGACTTCCGAGAAGTCAAGGGTGGTTTGGCTACACGCCTTCTCCGCGGCGGCAAGCACAACCAGTCATCTCGGATAGTTTCTCTCGTTGTTAGTGCCCCGATCCGTGATGCGCTTGCAACAAAAATACTGTAGGGGGGGAAGAGTACTTAAAAGAAGAGATGTTCAAGAGCGCCTCGTGATCTGTGTTCTCCCAAGATATCGGAGGGTGCGTGGATTCTGGCACATGTGATCGGCACCTGCGCGGGCAGCATGCGCATCCTGTAGAGTTGCATACGCAAAGCTTGAAAAGAAGGCTCGGTCAGATGGCGGATTTCCCTGGAAATTGCAGCGTGTCATGCGTTGTGGTTCCCAGTCTCGACCGATAAAAGTGAACATACCGCAGAGCACTTCTGCTATTCTTCTATAAGACAGCAAGATCTAGTAGAGCAAGTAAGATCTGCAGTAACTAAGTAGATACTGTGTTTCTTCTTTCCTTTCTTCTTGTTTCTTTTTGGATTGCTCGCTGGGACTATGGCAGTTTGTTAGGTAAACTCCGACACCTGTGATGTATAACATCATTCAAAGTTAATGGTGAACATAGTACTTAAAAGCAAATGAAGAGCAATACTGAATAAAATCAGCTATGCTGATAGAGGATGTTGGCGCCTAAGTCAGTATACTCCACTCCAAAGAGTATGGTGCGTTTTAGCTGGAGGTCTCTCGATTTCAGTGAGAGTGCATGTCGACTGCTGAGAGAGGTGAGACTGAAAGATGTGATACTTAAGTACGTACCCCGCAATGCATGCGGCGTGAACCAGTCAAGGGCATGCGGCGGTCCGCTTACGTGCATACGACATCCAGCGGGGCACATGCAGGGTCTACGGCATTTGCCCAATCGACAAGCGCCATGACTGAACACATCACTGTTCATGCATTGACACGTAGAACAACAGAGAGGGAGGAGGGGCAATAGCCACCTCAAAAGTTAGCAACAATCTCATTGTGGGACCATCCAACGTTCTCCTCAAGCTCGACAGAATCGTTTGCGACCTCGAAAATGGCGACAATTTCCACACTCCGACCCGACGGGGTATACGAGCTGGATCCAAAAGGAGATGTCATACTGCTGTTGGCAGTTCCACAAGATGATTCAGAGCCGGAGTCCGACCAAGAAGAAGAAGAGGCGCCAGTCCCCCAGATTGCTGAAGATGCAGCTGTAGCCGAAGCCGTAGAAGCTGCTGCGGCCGCAGAAGCTATAGAGTTGTCCCCAGACTTTTACACGCCGCTTCCGGAGGCTGAACCGGAGGCTGAACCGGAGGCTGAACCGGAGCCAGCCGAAGCAGCACCAGAATGGCCCACGGCCGAGGAGCCCGCTCCTGAGGACGAGCATCTGGAGGAGTACAAGAACTCGGCTGAAGCCCCTCCGGACGAGTATCCAGAGCCACACGAGGAACCGGCCGACCCCCCTTCGCCTTCACCTGAACCGAAGATCAGCTGGGGACAGCCACCACCCGCATCGCCGTCGCCCCCGCCGTCGCCCTCGCCCGAATCCCACACCATCCGCATCCTCGTCTCCTCCAGCATCCTCCGCCTCGCCTCCCCGCACCTCGCCTCCCTCATCTCCGCCTCCTCCTCCGCCGAAGACGACACCCACCACCCCACCCCCACCGCCTCCGCCCGCCCTCCCCTCGAACTGGACTTCACAACCCTCCCCTCCCCCCTCGCCTTCGTCATCCTCCTCAACATCTTCCACTTCCGCACGAGCCGCGTGCCGCGCGCCGTCGGCCTCGAGGAGCTGACGGCGCTGGCGCGGCTGGTCGACCGGCTGGGCTGCCACGAGGCGGTCGGGCTGTTCGCCGACGACTGGATCGGCGGGCTGCAGCACACGCTGCCGACGGACGGGGACGGCTTCACCGAGGACGCGCGCCGGTGGATGTGCGTGGCGTGGGTGTTCGGGCGGGAGCGCGAGTTCCGCGTCGCGACGAGGGTGGCGCAGCGGTGCGCGCGCGAGCCGCTGGAGCAGTGCGGGGACGAGGACGAGGACGAGGGGGGGTATCGTCCCGTGGGGAGGGAGGCGGTGGGTGAGTTGTTGTCCTGCTTTCTTTGCGTTCTGCGTCGCTCTGCGTCGCTCCTTCCCGTCCCCAGCCTTCCATCCCTCCTCCCTCCATCCCTCCCTCCAGCTGACTGACTGACATCGACACCCTCCCCCAGACACCATTAACAAAACCCGCACCCGCGCCCTCACCGCCCTCCTCCGCACCCTCAACGACCTCCTCACCACCTACCAGAACAGCGGCAGCCCCGGCTCCGCCGTCCGCTGCAGCGACGCGTGCGACTCGATGGTCCTCGGCGCGCTGACCCGCCGGCTGCAGGCCCGCGGCATCCTCGACGCGTGCAGGCGGTACCCGTACTTCAACGTCCCGGACGACTTCTCCGTGCGGAGCCTGGCCGCGTGGGTGCGAGCGTTGGAGTTGCCGTCGGTGCACGATGACAGCATGTTCCCGAACGGTGGTGGTGGGGGGGATAGTGTGCCGCCTGAGCCGGAGGCGCCGGTGATGGAGGAGGAGAGGCTCCCGTCGCCGGCTATGGATGATGTCGTGGAGGTCGTTGAAGAGGTCGCCGAGCCTCCGCCGGCCGATGATGATTGGGGTGTGTGGGGCACGTCGATGGTGAGGAAGAAGAACAAGAAGGGGAGGAAGGGGGGTGGGAGGAGGCACAGGGTTTATGTCGATGACTCGACGTCGCCGCCGCTTTACGACGAGGAGGCGCCGCCGCCGGCGCCGGAGTTGTGGGCGGCGGGGGGTGGGAGGGGGTGCGATCCATTGGCGGAGACGAAGGCGAGGGTGGCGGAGATCTTGGCGGGGTTGCGGGGTTTGGATATTGAGGCGTGAGGGGGTGCGGTGGAAGTGTGTGGGTTGGAATAGGGCCCGAAGGTTGTTGGCGAAATGGGCGAGGGCCTCGTCTTGAATCTGAGGGAAATTGAGCGTAGCGCTTATATATGTAGCTTTTGGTAAAGGAAAGTTCATCAAATTGATTCTCTCTTCCAGAATGCCAAGATGAAGATGGAACTGCAAAGAATGAGACAGCAGCCTAGCTCTACTTGCCTTTCGGCTTTCGTTTTCTGCCCCCTTCCTCGCTTCTCTTCATGTCATAGCCTGCTAGTAAGAGCAGAGAGGATACTGAAGCCCAGCAGGATTTATAGCTGAAATCGTGCGTCATTGACCTTTCGTGATGGTGTGCATGATCAGGAAGAATTGCTGGACTCCATATGACGTGAGAGGCCGGGAGACAGTGGAGGGCGAAGGTCCAGCAACGGAGTGACTTTTAATGTCTCAACCACAGAAAAGGACAGTATAGCTGTCGGTTTGCAGGTCCAATTACCATGGCGGCAGAGGCTCTGCTGTAGGAAAGAAGACGTAAGAGTGATGGACGGGGCTTTAATACTGAGGAGAAGCGATGCCAGTAGAGTCAAATGACGGCGAGTCACAAGATGACCGAGCCTTCTCGCATCTCCATTATCAAAAAACTGCATCATACTCACTTGAGTACTTGAATCATATACCCAGGTACATTTGTACGACACTGAAACTCGCATCGACATCCAGATATGCGCTTCAACTGCCGAAGAGTGTGGCATTCTTCGCGGATCTGACTGTTTTTCCGAGTAGTTGGCTTGTTTCTAGGCCAGTGGGGCGTATGGATCCACTCTTCATTTAGTTGTATGAAATGAGCAGCCGAGTGGTTGACGTACAGAATCAACCCATCCGCTCTTCCCTGCTTCGGTCGTCGGGTAAGTTGAGCTCCACAACACCAACTGGTCTCGGCTCTACGATTTCACCCAACAAGTGTCACGGCAGAAAGCCTCCATACACCTGAGAATCAAGCGCTGCAGCCGCCAAGGGATTTGTACGGCCTGGGCTTACTCTGCCCCTGCCAAGCAGCGGCCATGGCGTAGGCATCCTTCCTGCAACCTTATTCCATCAGCTTACAGGCGCAGCGCAATCTCAACGAAGGATCAGTAAAGGAGGAGGCCAAGAAGAGTCCAAGCCGTGTTCTGCGCTACGATGAGCAGTTTTTCTTTCTTCTGTCCCCGCCCCTTGACACGACAGAAAGACCTCATGCAGTCGTTGCTTTTTCCAGGACCCACGCGCATGCGCGCCTGCATGCGTGCATGGAGCAGGCCGACCCGTCGCAAATTTCTCGCGAAAAAGCCCGTCCACCTTCTCGTTGCCTTTGTAAATGGCTGGGAAGCTGAACAATTGACGAATTTTTCAGGAGCGGATGCCGCGACGGCGGTCCCTGCGCTCGTGGCGTGGAAGAAGAAAAGACCATATGTTAATGCGGACCGGGATACGCAGCCGAGGGTACCGCCAGATAAATGTACAGGCCCGGAAGATGACAGGTACGAGGTAAGCAGGATAAGGCGAGCGAAGGAGCTGCAGCAGCCTGCGGTATCCCCGGTCATGCTCTTTTTCTCTTCTCAGCTCGGCACGCATCACACCGCAGCAGCAGCAGTGCGCGCGCACGCACGCTGCTGTCATCTTTAGCTCCCCGGCCGCGCGGGTGCGGAGCAATCTCATTAGTCTCCACCATAACGCCGTTGAGGCAAAAGCAACGACGACAAAACAAAAACAAGAGCAAAGAGCAAACAAGACCTCTTCATTTTCCGGCCGCTTGCAGCTCGCAAACGACCCAGCCCTGTTCTTGCCTCCGGCAGCCCCCCCTTCCCCTCTGCCCGCTGCGAATCGGGTCTTCGCCGTAGCACAACGGAGCCACCGCCATTGTTGTATGCGGTGCAACACCGCGTTTCAACGCCCCGGATCCTGGTAAATCGCGCCACCAGAAGAGAACCGCTGGGCCGGGACGCCTTCCAATACATTCGTACATACAATTATCGGAGGAGTCTGCCACTGCCACTGCGGCTGCGGGCTGGGCGCGGACGCGAATTGGAATTGAATGGCCTGCTGTTCAGCTCCGGGGGAGGTGGTCAGCATACTTATTTAACATAGCTGGGACGAAGGGACCCCCCGTCCGTCTTCCCTATCTGCCAAACAAATTCCACCTGCGACTTTCTGCGTTTTTGTGAGGGGAAAGCCCGGAATTGCTTTCTTTTTCTCTGCTTGCTGCGAAAACGCTCGTTTTGCCTCTCCAAGGATTGTTGTGCCGTGCTGCGAAGCTGCGACTGTTCACATTTCACAATCGTTCCTGTCATCATCGCCCCGCCGAGCAAAAGTCTTGGAGACCCGCCGTCGCCGTTCTTAAGACACATCCACCCGTTCCACCAACGAACGACCCGCACTGAAACCTGCACTTCCATCCCTACCCCTAAAGAATTGTGCAACCATGAAGTTCTCCTACGCCGCCATCTTCGCCGTCTCGGCATCTCTTGCCTCCGCTGCCTACACCACCAGCGACATCCCCAGCTGCTCCGTACGTTCTCACCACTTCCAAACAAACTTCTTTCGCGGGCATGCTGACTGATCCGCTTCTCGTAGATTTCCTGCTTCGAGACCGGCGCGCCGCAAGTCGGCTGCACCGTGACGGACCAGACATGCCAGTGCGCCAAAGCCTCGGAGCTCACGGACAAGATCACGGGCTGCGTGACGCAGGCGTGCTCGATCGAGGATGCGCTGAGTAAGTGATATATCTACTACCCACACCCTTCTCCTCAACCGTGCACGCTAACGCGCACCCAACCCGCAGAGACGCAAGAAGTCTCGACCGGGATCTGTGAGCAGCTCTCCAGCTCCGCGTCCACGGCCGCCGCGACCTCGACCGCAGCCGGCTCCTCCTCCTCCTCAGCAGGGTCCTCGTCAGTCCCCACCATCACCACCACCACCGTCTCATCATCTGCCAGCGGCATCTCCGCGCCCTCCTCCAACACGACCACTGCCACCGCCTTCGTCATCACCACGCCATCGGGCGGCAACGTGACGGCGTTGGCGACCGAGTCGTCGTCGTCCAAGGCTGCCGCTTCTTCCACCGTCATCTCTTCCACCAAGAGCGCTTCTGCCACTGAGTCTGAGTCGTCGGCTGACAGTGCTTCTTCTACAAACAGCGCCTCGGGAACGGCTAGCGCGGCGAGTTCGTCGAGCACCGCGAATGCGGGGAGCGCGGAGAGGGTTGGAGAGAATTTTGGTTTGGTTGTTGCGATAGGCCTGGGCTACCTCGTCGCGACTATCTGATCGGGGAGGGTCCTGAAGAAAGTGGGGGGTGGGGGATCATGACGGCGGGTGTCTGGTGGATAATGGCGTTGGTTGGGGGGAAAGCAAGTCTGTGTTGTCGTTGTGTGAACTAGCGAGAGAGCACTCGGATAGCGTAATAGCCCTCATGCGTTGATGGCATCCTGGAACTTTGCCGCCCAAGCCGTGAACTCGTCGTCCTTGCCGTCCCAGCTCTGCTTGACCAAGTCGGACGCACGGACCGCGTCGGCGCTGATCTTCGCGAAGACCTTCTGCGCCTCCTCGCCGTCGAGATCGTAGTACGCGCTCGCCATCTCGTCGACGGCGTCCGGAATCGCCTGCAGGATCTCCAGTAGCTTGTCCAGCGTCTCCACGCTCGCATCGCCACCGGCGCCGGGATACGTCTTCAGCCGCCGCTTGACCAGCGCCTGGTACAGCACGGTGATGGTCTTGACCTTCTTGAGCGCCGCGTCCAGCTGCGCCCTTAGCTCCTCGTTGCCCTTCCCCAGCTTATCCTCGCCGCCGAACATATCGTCCTCGTCGTCCCCACTGTCCTCCAGCTCGTCCTCATCACCCTCCCCCTCCTCCCCCCACTCCTTCAACTCCTCCACCGCATCCAACAGCGTCGCCCTCCACCCCTCCACCTTCCCCAGCACCACCCCCACAACCCCCTTCTCCCTCACCTCGACCAGCGCATCGCACGCCTCCCACACCAACCCCGTACTGCTCAACGCGTCCCTCCCGCCCTCCACCTTCCCCGTCCCCGCCTTCCCGCCGCCGTCCGCCCCCGCCGCCTCCGCCTCCGCCCTCCCCCTCACCTCCACGACCTCCTCCCCCACCGCCCCCACGATCCGCCTCACCCGCGCCCTGACCTCCCTCACCACGACGTCCGGGAACCCGTGCTTCTTCCGCGCTCGGGTCGCCGCCTCCGCGCCGCCCATCATCGCCGGCACGACGCTCGCGCCCATCTCGCGCAGCACCTTGGCGATGGCGGTCGCGGTGAAGGGGTCGTTGAGGAGGAGGAGGGAGAGCTTGGTCGTGTGCGCCTTGAGGAGGGTGGCAGAGTCGGCGAGGAGGGCGAGCGGGGCGGCGATGGCGGTCGTGTCGGGGAGGTCGGGCGGCTCGGCGGTGGATGCGGACGCGGAGGACGCGGGGGGAGGCGGGGGGGCGAGGGAGGTGTGGAATTGGGTGAGGAGGGCGGAGGTCGAGGTTGTGAGGTCGATGAGGGCGGTGAGGTCGGCCGGGGTGGAGGCCGGTTTGGGGGGCATGGTTGCGGTTTTGGTTGGTTTTTTTTTTTCTCCCTTGGTGTTTTTTGTTGGTGGTGGGGTCTTGGGCCGGGTGCTCGGCTTTGATCGCGGCTGACGGGCGAGCGGGCGATGGACTTTCGTTTCTCGTGGGAGCGGCGACGAGGAGCTGGTGGGTTCTTGGTGCGGCACCGCCGGGGGTTTCGTCGGTGGATGTGGTGGGTTGTTTGGCTGCCTGCGACGAAAATTCATGGTTATTTTTTGAGTCATGTGGCTGGCGCCTGGTGTGCTAGATGACTCGCGCGGTTGCGTCATTTCCCGTCCGCGTCAATCGCTTCTTTCCCGCCTTCTCTGGGTCCTTCCTGCTCTCCGACTCAACTACTTCCACTCCGACGCCAGCAGGTGCGATGGGGCCTCAGCTGTCGGCCGAGGCGCGCACCAAGCGTCGCAGGCACCCGCCTGGTCCCACCTGCCCGTCATGGAAGTCTTTCAGCGGCAGTGAACAGCTCGACCGATCCAACGCAGCTCTGTCCCCTTCATCCACATCGTTCTATCATCAGAATCAGAATCAGACTTGCATTCTCGATATCTTCAACACTTGAACCGACGCATTATCATTCTGCAATATCTCTTGCACAGCTCATTCTGTATCGACTGCACAACCAGCGCTACAATGGCATCCTCACTCCCCGTCAATCATTATGACGTTTTCGGAAACCCACCAGTTCCAGAGCAACTTCGCAACATCAACCGCCAAATCGCCACTACGTGCAACACTGCAAGAAAAGGCGCCAGGATTGACTATGGCGCCTACGCCGCCAGCTTCATTCCGGATCGTGCCATGCATCGACGTCCCACCATTAGTTCTCTGATCCGGAGCCACAACGAGGATGCATATATTGGACGCTTTCACCAGGACCTCTACGAGGAAAGTCTAGCCGATTCCGAAGACATTACAAGGCATAATCAATACGCAGTCACTGTCGCCATGCAACACGTTGCCGGATCCACTACTTGCTTGCTAAAGATACCATGTCTCCGCACAAGTGACCTTTCCATTGGGATTGAGGACATTGTGTCACTGCGGCAACTCACGGTGAATCGTCACATCCCGTGTATCGACGTCGCAGGCCATGAATACTCTGTCCCGGATTACGACTTCACGGGATTTGAACATAGATCCCGTGTGGATGACATTGACATACCCAACGAGACCGTGACGCTTCGCCTCGACCCCAACGATCACCTACAACCTGACAACGGGTTATTCAACGTGGTCTTCACTACTTCGCTTGTCGAATTCACCGATCAAATGGAATCGATTGCCCTCATTCAAGAATTACTTGACGAGACGACACCACGAGAAATCAGTAGACTCGAACGTACGAATAGAACTGGAGAGGGCGCAGATCCTGACTCGGAAGCTCATGCTCTGGCACCAAACCCTTGGATCCGTCGCATGCTGTTCCCAGATCAAACAGACGCTTCCCAGGAGTCATCGCTTACGCGCATGGTCGAGCGTAGGTACTTCGACAGTCAGCAGCTAAACTATGAGCAGAAGAGAGCTGTCGATTCAGTCTGTGAGCGACATCATGGCGAGTTGCCTTTCTTGATTAGTGGCCCGCATGGAACAGGCAAGACCAAGACTATCGTAAGAATTCCTGATCCTGTTCACTGTTCACAGTTAGCTGTGCTACATTCATTTCCGAAACTCCCTCTGGTTCTTTCATGCACATGGCACCATTGACCCGTCTGATATTGATTACTAATGTTACTCCAGGTTGAGTGTGTGTTGCAACTTTCAAAGAGACGTAATTCGCACATCTTGCTCTGCGCGCCGTCTGATCCTGCAGCCGATCTTTTGGCTCAACGTCTCGCTCAGCATCTGAAGCACGGAGATTTCCTGCGGCTCAATGCACCCAGACGGCCTCTTTCTACGATGCCTAGGAACCTTCTCCCCAACTGCTGGATTGACGGTGATCAATTTAATCTGCCTGCATATCCTCAGCTCTCGGCCTACAAGGTCGTGGTCACTACCTGCAAGGATGCGGCTATGCTGGTCTTGGCAAGGCTTACGAATAGAGATCTGTCCGCACTCGAGGACGACCATACAAGGCTCCATTGGAGTGCACTTCTGATAGATGAGGCCTCACTAGCCACGGAGTCCGAAGCTGCAATTCCCATCAGCGTTGTTGCGCCACCTAGCTTCAGCCAAGCCATCTCCGCTAATCCCATCTCCGCCAACCCAATTTTCGTGATGGCAGGCGATGAAATGCAGCCTGGAGCAGACGCGAAGACGGAAGCATTGAAGATCAGTCTCTTCGAACGGTTGTCCAACAGACCTTTATACAAGGACCATCCTCTCGCCCGCAGCAAGATTATACCAGCATTAGCACAGCAAGACAACCTGGCTTTAATCCAGACGATAGCTCGATCCACCCCACCGCCGTTCTCGGACCTCTTTCACAACTACCAGACGGCCCCAGCCATCTTGAACATCCTCAGCGAGCTCTACTACCACAGCACCCTCATCCCAAACGTCGCCGAAGTCCCCCTCGCGCAATGGACCGGCTGGAACCGCCACTGGCAGCCCCTGTACTTCCGGTCTTCGAGGACGGGAAATGCGATCAAAGCAAGGTCTGGCTACTACAACGTAGACGAGGCGCGTGAGGCCTGCGACACAGCGAAAACCCTCGTGCAGTCCAACCTCATCCGTCCACGCGACATCTGCATCACAAGCCCGTTCCGCGCGCAGGTACACGTGCTGCGCGCCATGCTGCTCGAAGAGGACATGGGGGACGTGGTCATCGTCCCGACGGCGACGTTGCAGAAGATGAGGGCGGCGCGGCTCGTCATCTTCTGCACGACACTGACGGAGCGCGTCGACTTCGTGCAGGGCGAGAGCGAGCACAGGCGGTTGTTGAACGTCGCGCTGGGCGCCGCCCGCGAGGGTTTGATCGTCTTCGGCAATCCGGACGTGCTGGAGTTCGAAGGGGAATGGGCGCAGTTCCTGGACTACTGTGGCCATAAGGGGCTCTGGCAGGGTACTGTCATGGAGAGTGGTCTCACGGAGAATGGTTTCAGGGAGGGTCGTTTCAGGGAGGAAAGTTCGAGCGAAGGGAGTCTTAATCGTTCTAATTTTGCGGGCTTGCCGACATTCCGTGCCCTCATCGGGAGGAACAGCAATAGGTAGTACCGGTAGCTGGTTGACTACGGTGTGGCAGCCACAATCTCGACCCTTGCTTGAAACGGACGGGCTTTGTGGCGAAGGGGTGTGGTTGGACTTGGATTGGACATCACTTCGGATTACGTGCGCTTCATAATTGATCAAAATTATGCAAAGAGCATCCAGAGTTGAACTATTTGGATGGTGGGAGTCGACAGGGCATTGTGAATCAATTCAGCGCATTCGGGAAGCGAACACGGGCGTAGCCGAGGACGGCAACGGGGACGAGGGCGTGAACGGGGCAAATATGGAAGACCTAAGCGGGGATGCGCGTGGCCGACGGCTTCTTTGCGGATGGCCGAGAGAGACAGAGAGAGCGGCAGTCGATCAGAACTTCACAGCGAAATGAAGCTTGGCACGAGGGCAATTTTGGCTTGTCGTTGATCCGCGCGAGCTCTCGCCCTTTTGGCCGGGTTGTGGCGGGGGAGATGTGATTGGCGGGGACCTCCCTGCGTACAATACCACTTGCGGAGGGCAGATCGGAAAAAGCATGGGGTAAGCGTTGGCCAATGGGTGCGACGCATCGCCCGCGACGGCATCCGTGAGGCACGGCGTCATGAGGCTAGCCACGAGGCAGGGCCGATCATGGGAAGCAGGGCTGGCCTCAACAATAATGAATGAACGAGGAAGAAAAAGCAAATTTGGCTTGCGGACGCCGCGGAGGAAGGCGATTGCGTGGGCTTGGTTTGGAAAATAATGGTACGATCAAGGGGAGCTGCCTTGGTTCTATCGTCGCCAACTCTCCTTCCAAGGTTCTCGGCAAGCACGGGTAGGCGGCGGGCTGCTTTTAAGGATGACCCCCGGGGAAGAGAGAACACAGCAGAGCGTCTTCCTTGGATCCGTCGAAGCAAACAATCAACTGCGAAAGCCGGGGCTGGCTTCAGCAAGATTGCGGCATTTCGTGGACCACGCACTAAAAGCCAGTGATGGAAGGAAGGAAGGAAGGCAGCGCGCCGCTCGGGACACGGGCTGGAATGATTATGAGACCTTGGTTCATTCTAGACCGTCGAGAGCAGACGCAATCCTCAAACGGTTTCCGGTAGATTGGCTTATACCGTGGCGGAAGGTAGCGGCTTCGCAGTGCTAGGCGAAGGAGAGAGGCTTCCAATGGCGCGAGGCGGACGCGGATCCGCAGCCATGTCCCCTGAGAAGTCGACGACCACGGGGGGACCGGGCGCGGGCGAGTCACGGCCATACACTGGCCAAAACCTTAGTCGCCTAGTCCCGACGTTGCGCGATCCGAGCAGTTTTGGAGGCGTTCGCCATGCCATCTCCTTTTTTGCCCGTTGCGGCATCGCCCTGGCCCCCTGTCACTGCCACAAACGGCTACCGGCCGGTCCGCGCGCGGTAAGGCTTCACTGCCGCTGCCCAACCAGCATCCTTCCCAGCGTCCGCACTGGTTACTAAGTTACCCCCCCTCCGACCCATCTGATAACCTTTGTTGAATCATCGCCCGGACCCGCCGCGTATGCTGATGATGCTGCTGCCGCTACTGCGCAAATCCGCCAAGCTGCTGCCCGACGAAGCCGCCGGCGCTACGCGGGGGGAGGCAAGTCGTCACACACCCACGCACTGGCACTGGCACTACGGCTACCCGTCATTAGTTTGGCATGTGCGGTTGCGTAGAAGCTTGTTCGGCGTCGATTAGAACAAAAAAGAACAACGCCGCCGGGCCCCATTTCTCAGACCCTTATCCCCCCGCCACACCGAACCTCTCTCCCCCCCGGGGAACCTGCTCTTCCATCCAATTCGCGCCACCGCACTATGCCGCGACGACCCCTCGACGCCGCACAAACCGTCGTCGTCGCCAATCGCCCTTCATAGTCACGCGCATCACAATGGCCCTGAACGTCTCGACAACGGCCAACATCTCGAGCACGGCGACGTACAAGCTGGTCAACGCGTGGAGCCTGGGATCGCTCGCCCTCGAGCCGGGCACGCCGAACCTGCAGCTGCGCGCGAAGCCGGACAACGACACTACTGACGACGCGCTCGCCTTCCAGTTCCGCACCAGCGACGCCTCGGGCAGCTTCAACCTGTGCGCCGCCGTCGAGGGCCGCACGTACTGCCTGGACGTGTACAACAGCCCGAAGACGGTGCCGCACCTGTCGCCCTTCGGCTACTACTCGGGGCAGTACTGGACCGTCGCGCCGGCGGATGATGGCGATGGTACGGTGAGGTTGTCGAACGAGTGGACGGGGGCGGGCTGGTTCATGGATCTGTACGAGGGGTCGTACGAGGCGTTTATGAGCGAAGGGACGGAGGATTATGCGGGGCATTACTGGATGCTGGAGCAGGTGGCCGAGGATGTGGCGTTGCCGCCGAATGCGCCGACGGTGAGTTTTGGTTGATTTCTTTTTTTGGTCTCTCGAGCTTTGGATGGTTCTCCGGGATGGGCCCGTCTGGGATGCTGTCCTTCAGGCGTTTCGAGATGGGTGGTGGGTTTGGACTGATTGGGCGCGCGTTAGAAAATGCGTCTCTTTCGAACACAAACTCAACCAATTGAGCGTCTCTTGGGGATGGATGTTCTTGTGACCCACGAGGCTTTCCGCTCGATCAACATGTGAAGAATTTGGTTGTTTTTCAAACCATTGGCACGATCACTGACGCAATACAGATCGACGACGGTTCAACAACGTCCGCCGGCAGCGGCGGCAGCGGCAGCGGTCTTTCCACTCCGGCCATCATCGGCATAAGCCTCGCAGGCGGCATCTTCTCGGCAACAGTCGTGCTAGTCACAATAGCACTGCTGTTCCGGCGCCGGCGCAAGCGGCGCAGGGAAGCGCGGAAGCTGCAACAAGACACCACCACCACCACCGGAGCGTCTCCCACCACCCACCACGACGACCGCCAACAGCTCACCCGATCACCGGATTCGCGAACTCTCCTAAATCCGATGGGCGGGAGCAACTGCTACTCCACCCCGGGCGGTGGCTTTACCACGCTGCAGACAGCACACTTCGACGACAACAACGGCCTCCCGCTCGAGATGGAATCGCCATTGGAGCCGCGCGACCACGCAGCTCCCCACTACGAGTCCTTGTCGTACTTCACCCCTCCTCCTTTCCCCCATCACAACAGCAACACCGTGCCTCTGCCGCCCCAACAACAGCAGCAACCTCCCCACCGCCCATCCATCTACGAACTCCCCGCAAACCACGAACACGACATCATCAGCATCGCCGCCGCCGCCGCCCCAATCTCGCCCCCCAAACCCACCTACGCCTCCTCGCTACACGGCGGCGGTCAGCAACAAGACGAAAAAGACGCCACGCTCTTCCACCACCACCATTACTCCCACCACTCCCACCACTCGACGAACACCTCGTCGTCCTCATCCCTCCCCACCTCCCCCATCTCGACCCGCTCCCGCTCGACGGCGACCGCGCCGCACCGCGCCACCCCCCGCTGGCAGGAAGTCGTGCCGGACGGCCGCGGCGCCATCGTCTTCGACACGAACGGCATCATCGCGTCGCGCCACCGGCTGTCGTCGTCGCGGTCGCTCCTGCATTCCCACGGCGGCGGCGGCGTCACGTCCGCGCCGCGCGAACAGCAGCAGCAGCAGCAACAGCGCCAACAACCGCACCGGCTTTGGACCAACGGCACCATACCGACCTGGCCGCCGCCGTCGTGGCCGCCGCCGTCGACGATGGTGTCGTCGCTGCCGTCGTCGCTGCCGTCGTCGCCGCATTCGCAGGCGGGCAGTCCTACTAGCGGGGGCCGTGGTGGCGGGGGCGGGGAAACGCTGCAGGGGAGCTGGTACACCGGCGGCAGCACGATGGCGGTGCTGCAGCAACAGCAGCAGGAGGTTGGCGAGCTGGATGCGGGCGTTGATGGAGATGTCGGCGGGCAGATGATGGTGTATGAGGCGGGTGGGAGGGAGGTTGTGCGGTTGGTGGATCTGCCGCCGAGTCCGGAGAGGGAGAGGGAGAGGGAGAGGGAGATGGAGATGGAGGGGGGTTGGAAGAACGGGGGATGGTGAGGGGGGCGTTGGAGTCGGAGGTGTAAGATGTGGGATGATGTTCTTGGCTTCGCTTTTCTTTTTCCCTTCTACGACCTCTCACGTTTGGCTTCTCCCGCTTCAAGGGCGGGGAGGGTTTTCCTGCGGGGTAGCGGGGTTTTCGCTACCCGCGTCACGACGAGCTTTCGTCCACGGCTTCTTCCATTTGTTTTTTTTTTTGTTTTCCCCCAAAGCGGCGAATGCGTGCGTGGGCTCCGGCGTTGGGATTAATATGGGAAAAAGGCTTACGGAAGACGGACGGGATATCACACGGGGGCTTTGGCATTGGGAGACAAGGGACCAATCACACGTCCCACGGGGTTATCGGGACACTGGGTATGGGACAACCAAGACGGTCGGCGTTCTGTTTTACATATTTCGACCATCGGGTCTCCGGCGCTGCTCTGCCGGAAGGGAAGGCCGAGTTCGCCGGGTACGCTCGTATGCATGCACCCATGAATACACTTCAGACTTTCTCTCTCTCTCTCCCCTTCAGGGCCTTAACATTATGCTCGTTGAGCGGTCATGAAAAACCACCTCCTCGATGGAACACATGAGCCTGAGCATGCATGATCAGGAGACAGCCACACAAATCCCCACCGCCACCACCGCGCCAACTCCTCCCCTACGATAACCAAACCTTACAACCCAGCACCGCATCCGCCCGCCCTCTCCGCCGCCAACACCTCTACGCCCCCGAACCGCACCGCACCGAACCGAACCGGCCCTCGCACCAACCCCGTACCGCGAGCCCACCCACCCGACCCCATCCCATCCGCGCCGAAGCGGGGGAGCGCCGCACGGAATGCCGGAAAGCGGGTTGGTGTCGGAAGCAGGGATCCCTCTGCCTGTTCCTTTTTCTCGCCCGGCAGACAGGGTGCTCGCGGCGTTCGAAACGGGACCGGCGGATCAGCGCGGATATGTATGTATGTGCGCGCCCTCCGGGTGAAATGCGGCGGCATGGATGGTGTGCTGGGAGATGCAGGGACGGCTTTTGCGTGGGCGGTGCGGGGCGCGGTGGGTATGTACAAGTGAGACACGCAGGCCCGTGCGGGAGTAGGTCGGGCGGCGAGAAGGTATGGAGGTGGTGAGGCGGGCGAGCGAATGGGGGGTGGTGCGTGTGTGATGAGATGGGGATTGGGGGACTTGGTGAAGTGATGCCGGGATCGGCGGGATGGAACAGGAGAAAAGAAGCGAGGGGCCCAAGGAACAAGGTTTCTCGGGTGTGGCGGCCGGGGGGAGAGGGGGCGTTGGGTTTGCCGGTTGCCGGCGCTTGCGGTAGATGTGGGATCCGAGGTTGGAATAAACGTATTTATGGACAGGGGCTGCATAGTTGCTGAAGTCTTGGTTTTGGGGATCGACGTCACAGTCTGAGACGGTCGAGCTGCGGAAGCTGGATGATGCGTACGGGCCTTGGTCACGTATCGAGGCTAAGGGGAACTTTCTACGGGCCAATCCCGTTATTGCGGCAGGAACAGCATTATTAATGATTATGAGCCACTCGCTGCTCGTTGATCACCTGCGGCCCCATGTTCACATCTGACCCAACCCTTGGTCGGCCGCCGTTTTGACAGTTTATAAATCACTGATCCACTCATCCACTTCTCCGCTACACAACACTCCACAGCAGCTGTTCTCATCGAACCCCACTCCTTAGTCTTATCACTAGTCTCTACGAGTAGCTTCACTCCCGCTTCTCCTTGTCACTAATCAGATGATCTTTCCATATTCTACGTCCGCAACCATTGCCGCCATAAAACAAGGGAGGTATATATCATCAACTTTTAGCGCTGCACTGCACCACTATCCCTTGGATCATACCACCACCATTGACAATGACAACTGTTCCTCACCATTCAACCAAGTGCCCGGAAAAGGCATAGGCCCGAACCACTGTCTTGGATCAAACCTGCACCGCGACAGTATGTTGAAAGTTCCATGCCTACTTCAGTGTTACTGCTCCTCGTTACTCTTTTTGCGTTGGTAGAATAGGAGTCCTTGCATCTTCGGAGCAAACAAAATCGGAGGAGGGGTAAACGATGCGGCTCACGCATGCGGAATACATTTACACCTGACCAGCGTTTCTACAATGCGTCAGCTACCGCCCCCCACTCAGAACACGTATATAGCACGACTCCTCCGTTCCCTTGACTCTCCATGCTTAGGGACGTACTTTCCAACCTGAGTGTCTCGTGTCCACCAGCACTCTGCTCCGTTTCTCTCGCTTCCGCCAACTGGCCCACTGTCGTCGTTCCTGTCCCCCATCTACCCTCCGTCATCCGACTTCATCACCATTACAGCGCAATGATGCCGCCCATCACGGAGACTAAAACGCTGCACCGCATCATAACCGCTTCCTTCAGCCTTCCATCATCACCGACATCCTCTCCCATTCATGATCCAAACGCCCATAAAAAAAAAAAGAAGCGTACGGCAAGTAGCCATCACCGCAATCCAGACAAGTAGCGAAGAGCGGAAAATGGCAAAGTAAAACGAATTGCTATCCGGGTAGAATTCCCGAGGAAGCAGTGCCTGTGCGTGGCTGGATTTCAAAGCAAGTCGGTGTACGGGCGAGGAGGCAGGCATTTTGAACCACGCGAAGAGAGCGCGCAGCCTCGCACGGCACGTGCAGTATGCGTGTTCACGTGCTTGCCATTCGCCTGCTCACCTGTCGGCATCCTCGATCAGAGCCGGCCCAATGGAGCAAAGATATGTAGCAGCTGTGAAGCGAAAATGAAGCCATATGTGGGCTTGGTTCTGAGTAAGGTTCAAAAGGCGAGTTGATCATAGCTACGCTGAAGAGAGCTAGGTGGGCTTCGTCGGCCAGGTGCGAGCTTATAGATCGTGCGGAGGACCGGCTCTCTCATGCATGGCGGTGGCCCATGCCTCGAGCTGTGGGACTGGTTGGCTCTCGACCTTTTCTTTGGGTTTCGGAGTTGATGGAAGACCCTGAGCTCATTGACGCTTCGGGATCTATGGATGTTTCGGTCGGCGATGGCCTGTCGGTAGGTACTTGGTACGAGGTCGTGTCGCTTAATATTGAAACAAGGTGAGGCAGTCGAAGCTTTTATCCGGATGCTTTTGTTTACTGTTGCACATTGTGTTCGGATCGTCGCTTCAACTGCCTGCCATCCCTTGCAACACTTTGCGAACCGACATCGAGTTCATACCTGGTGCCGCATTCATCTTGCAACTTTTAATTTATCGTTTTGACATCACGAGCACAGCTGGTGACAACAGAATTCGGCCCTCCCGGCCTTATTCTGTCAAACATATTACATCCAATTTACGTAGGTAGTTGAATCTCACGTCTGGACGCATTTGTTCACATTCATTTGCATCTGGATATTGAATTCAACTACCTGTTCGGCCATGGTAGAATGTCTAGGAAGTTACTCATCGTCGTCATTCTCGCTGTCCAGTTCATAGTCGTCTTCATCCTCATCAATTATGTAATGGCCACTACCGCGGCGCCGAGTATGCGGCCACACGACATTGACAGCCTCCGCCAGCTCTTCCAAGCTTTTCTTCGAAACCTCGACATCTCTGTCGGACTTCCCATCGAAGCTGACACTGCGCTCAGACTCTCCTTGGTGCTCTGTATCCGTCTGTGTCAGGAGGCGCAATTTCAACGACTTCAGGTTGGGGGGAGGGTCGGCCGATAGCGCTTGGAATGTGTCGGCCCACAGGTTGACGCGGCGCTGAGGGCGGATCCAGAATTCAGGATACAGCGTCATCCTGAACAGGCTGACTCCATGGAGACTGGGGAACTTCTGGAAGATATCCCGCAGTACACCAGTACTGATGTCGGCCATGCCTATATCCAACTGTGTGAGAGGCAATGATACAGGGGCGGGGTTGGTGTCGCTCCACGGAGGCTGAGCCTTGAGTTGTGGGGCGTTGCCCGGATCAGTCCACGGCAGTATCTTCGTAACCGGATCGGGTCCGGGTACCGTGGCCAACCAGTTGATAAGCCTGAAGCTCGTTGGCCTGATTGAGTTTTGAAAGTTCAGCCGGAGCCAAGTGACGTTTGGAGTGCAGGCAAGGAAGTGTCTGATGCAGGTGTTCGGCGTGTCGACGAGGTCCTGACAGAGCCTATCACGCGGGTTGTTCGTTATGGTGTAGTTCCTGGGTTTCTCGTCCAGACCCACGTCGAGATGGAGGGTCTTTAGGCCGGCCAAAGCTGGCGCAATGCCTTCCTCCAGCCAACCATCAAGGCCAAACGCGGTATCAGACAGGCCCCGGCTTCTATACCTAAGCATGACCATGAGAGCTTGCGGTCGGGCGGACGACTCTGCCATAGCAGCGAGGAGCGCGTGGAAAACCCGATTGGAGAAATGATCACCCGAAACCTGATTTGAATCGGAGTCGATCATGCTCAGATTGTGACCCTGGGCCGTGAGGGTAGGGGCACCCCAGCTACTCCATGCACCAGAACCGGTCTCTCTGTCGCGGAAACGCGTAGGCGAATTGAAGTCCCGAATATCGATCGTTTGTAGATTTTTGAGGTTACTCAGAGCCTTGGCCAGCAGATTCGCAGCCCTACCGTTGTTGAACATCCGCCGCTGCGACTCGACATCTCGTTTGTAGAGTACGAACGTTGCTTCGTCGGCCATATCCTGGATCCAGGCAGGGTAATGGTCCAAGCCAATGACGAGATGCTTGAGACATGGCGAGAGAGAAGGATGCTCTGAGATGTCGATCAAGGCACGCAGGCTGGTTTCGGAGACCATGAACTGCTTCTTGGTGAAGTAGTGTTTGGAGAAGTAAGTGAAGAGGTGATGCTCTGCGAGCTTGCAGGTGCGACGGAAAGAGCCCAAGTCAGCCGTGGGCAGGAAGTCGACGATGCGGTCGATGAGCTCCTGCGGGAGCTTGACGATGCGAGAGTCCGTCTGAGGGTCCATCTTGTTGAATGGCGGAGTGGACTTGTGGGAGGAGGGTGAGAGGAGGACGCTCCTTGCGCAAGAGCGCCGATGGTATTTGGGCGGGAGGATCGAGGCCGCTGTTGCCTGTTGATTGTTGCAAAGTGCAGGCCACCGGCGGAGCCGGCGTTTGCAAAACGACGTCAGTGTGTGTTGAGTCTGGGTCTGCGCGGGTCAGGGCTTCCTCTAATAGGGACGGTGCCTGGCTGGCGACCGTGGCTGCCTGGCGATCAGCCCACGTGAACGCGCGAGGGAGGGGGAGGCGCGTCGAGACGCGTGCGGCTATTCCCCATTGGGCGACTGCTGCCTACTGTGCCTGTGTGGTTGGCGCGCCGTCTCCCGTAGCGTCTTGGCGGACGCGCCCATTAATTACTCGCCGCCCGCGCAAGACCTACCCAACATCCACCGCGACACAGCTGCAACCGCAACATCCGCGACGAGCGGCGACGATTGTGTGCCTGAGGTAAGTCAATGGTCTGGGCGAAGCTCAATTCCAGTTGCTGAACTTGTGTAGTACAGCAAAGGCTGATCGTCGTGGAAGAAGCGCCCTTGCAGAGACATCCAGGGCGACCCGTGGCTGCCTGCCGCTTCAAGACGCCTCTGCGCACGGTTCCCGTCCGCAACAGCTAATATATCTACGCCCATTCCTTCGCCTCTGCAGCAATCTCCATCTCCATCATCGTCACCATGCCGCCAAGGCGAGGAAAGAAAGCCGCCGCACCTGCTGCGCCTGCCGCGCCCCCATTGGACGGTTGCTGTGTCGTCTTCAGCGGCACCTTCCCGGGCCATTCGCAGGCTTCTCTGCTCGACCAAGCCGCTCGCTTGGGAGCCAACACTGCCAAATCAGTCACAAAGGATGCTACCCATCTCGTCACCACCCAGACCGACTTCGACAAGAACTCTAGCAAGGTGAAGGAAGCCCAGAACCGCGACATCTTCCTTGTGAGCCTGCAGTGGCTGCTGGACTCGGAGCAATCCAACGCGAAAGAGGACGAGACACAGTACACCTTCGGCAACGCGGTTTCGAATGCCAAACCTGCCTCAGCTTCCTCTGCATCCCAGGGCGCCGCCGCCTCGAAGACCAAAGACTCCAAGAAGCGCCAGGCATCCCCCGATGCCGACTCAAACTCCGCTGATCAGCACGACTCCAAGAAGAAGAAGGGATCCGAGAAGGAAGTCATTCCCAACTTTGGCGAGGGCCAGATTGCCAAATCGCGCGACATTGTGATTCCCTTGGACGAAGAATGCAATCTCGGTGGCTACGGCGTTCACGTTGATCCTGACGGAGTCATTTGGGATGCTTCCCTAAACCAAACGAATGCTGGAAACAACAACAACAAGTTCTACAGACTGCAGGTACGTAATTGGCCATTTCCCTGTCATTGCCGAGCTCCTTCGAATTGATTAACTCGTTCTAGGTCCTGGGAAACGCCTCTGGACACTGTCTCACTTGGAGCCGATGGGGCCGAGTTGGCGAACGTGGGCAGTCGAAAGCCCTGGGTAACGGAACGCTTGATGATGCGAAACATCAATTCCAGGCCAAGTTCAAGGACAAATCCGGCTTGCATTGGGAGGACCGTTCAGCCCCACCTAAGAGCAAGAAGTATGTCTTCATCGAGCGCAGCTACCAATCCGACGACGACGACGACGACGATGAGGAAGATGAGGCTGTCAAGACTGAAAAGAACGGCAAGGGCCCTGATTGCACTCTTGCGCTTCCTATCCAGAAGTTGATGCAACTCATCTTCAACACATCGTACTTCGCCGCCGCTATGACTGAGCTCAACTATGACTCGAAGAAGCTGCCCCTGGGAAAGCTCAGCAAGGCCACGATCATGAAGGGCTTTCAGACCCTCAAGGATCTCTCGGAGATGATGGATGGCTCCTTGGCTGCCAGTGCATCGGATATCGAGGACGCCTCCAATCTCTTCTACTCACTCATTCCGCACGACTTTGGTCGTAATCGCCCGCCCGTTATCCATAACCAAGATCTCCTCAAGCGTGAGATCGAGCTCCTGGAGAACTTGGCCGACATGAAGGATGCAGCAAATATCATGAAGGACGAATCGGCAAACGGCGAAGTATTACATACTCTGGACAAGCAATACAGGGGTCTGGGCATGCAGGAGATGACTCCCCTCGAAAAGAAGAGCACCGAGTTCCAGGAGCTTGCAGCATATCTCACGAACACCCGTGGACACACACACGGAGTCAACTACATGGTCGACGCCATCTTCCGCATCGAGCGTCAAGGCGAAAATGATCGTTTCGGCAAGAGCCCGTACGCTGGCCCGGTCCGCGACCGACGCCTTTTGTGGCACGGTTCCCGTGCTACTAACTTCGGTGGAATTCTCAGCCAAGGCCTGCGCATTGCACCACCCGAAGCCCCCGTCAGCGGCTACATGTTTGGCAAGGGAATCTACCTCGCCGACATGTCATCCAAATCTGCCAACTACTGCTGCTCC
The DNA here is from genome assembly GCA_022560015.1 of Diplodia mutila. NCBI lineage: Eukaryota > Fungi > Ascomycota > Dothideomycetes > Botryosphaeriales > Botryosphaeriaceae > Diplodia > Diplodia mutila. Next base: position 90,152 of record JAFISB010000049.1, on the reverse strand, counting down.
TACATTTCTGGTGGCACGGCTCTGCTTTTGCTTTGCGAAGCTGAGCTCGGCAATCCTCTGAACGAACTGACAGACTCCGACTACAATGCGGGAGATAATGCCAAATCCAAGGGAATGTGGTCAACTTGGGGCAAGGGAATGACCGCACCGCTTGGTTGGAAGGACGCGGGCGGCGTCCACCCCTCTCTGGCCGGTGTCAAGATGCCGGATGTGAGCATTCAGCCTGGCAGCACCAACGTCCCGGGTGCTTACCTGCAGTACAACGAGTTCATCTGCTATGATGTGGCTCAAATTCGACTTCGCTACCTCTTCCAGGTGAGGATGTAAGCTTCCGACAATATTACCTCGTTCTCGATGAAACGAGCACGTTCGACAAGACAGTCAAAGATTGGCTGTACAATTTTTGCTGGGTTCAGGGAAAAGGTAGCGACATCATTGCTGGTTTGAACTTGTTTTGCAATTTTCTTCAATTGAGTCGATGGAGCGATAGCGCAGGTGTGAAGGCGTCATGGGAAAATCGCTTTTGGCTATCCTCTTTACCTTAGCATCGTGTCACGTTCTCGCAGCCCGACCTTTTGCAGCACTTGCATGGGTTTGCAGGGATGGCGAGAAAGTCGTGGCTTCTACAGATCCAGCAAAAGGGGTACCGAGGGGAAAAAGTAGCTAGAGTAGCACTAGCTTCCAAATCACAAGTATCAATTTTGCTCAAACCGCTTCAACCTTCATGCATGTGGTTGTGGAATTTCCACTTTGATGGTGTGTCTGATGACCTTCGTCATGCGTCGTTCACAAAGGACAACTGGGCGAACGCGTACGTGATTATATCGTTTATTTATTTCGGTTTCGTCTTGCTTATTTCATATGATGGTCATGACACGTTTCTATAATAAGTGCAAGGAAAAAGAAAACCCAAGACGACCACCCGCCAAATTATACCGCCAAGTGCGCGGCGCGAGCGCGTCCGCGTCTGTACAGGTAACCCCATCCCATCCGAACCCAGCACCAACCGAAGCGGAATCGGTGAAAACGAGCAAAGGCGAACAAAAACCAAAGGTGAAAGATGGAGGTGTATATCCACAAACCAAGAACCCCCACAAGCAGCCACCGGTGCGAGCCACACCTCGCCTTACCTTACCAGCATTTTCCCACCCAAACATTAGCCAAAAAAGAAAACCCCCCAAACACCCCCCAACCGACCCTTCTTCTATTCCGCCACCACCACCTTCTCCCCCTCCCCCTCCCCCTCGCCCTTCTCCAGCCTAACCCAACACCCACCCCCGGCACAAAGCGTCAACGCCACCTGCTCCCTCCACGCCTCCGCCGGATCCCTCGGCACGATCCCCGCAAACTCCTGCGCCAACCTCACGACGACGTACCCCGCCTCGGTGAGGGCGTACTGCTGGCCGACGCATATCCTCGGGCCGCCGTTGAACGGCAGGTACTCCCAGCCGGCGCAGCGCAGATGCTCCCAGCGCTCGGGCCGGAAGGCTTCGGCGTCGGGCCCGAAGACCTCGGGGCGGCGGTGCATGGCCCAGACGGACCACGAGGCGATGGTGCCGCGGGGGACGAAGACGGGGGAGCGGCCGGACGGGCCGCCGCCGGTGGGGAGGACGGTGTCGTGGGTGCAGATGCGGGTGTTGAGGGGGACGACGGGGTGGATGCGGAGGGCTATGGTTGGTTAGCGGGGATGGTGGGGATGGTTGGAGGGAGGGGGAAGGGGAAGGGGAAGGGGAAGGCTTTACATTCGTTCAGGCACCACTTCAGGTACTTCATGTTCCGCAGCTCCTCGTACGTCGGCCGGCGGCCGTGCAGCGTCGACGCGACCTCCTCGCGCAGCCGGCGCCACGCGTCGGGCTGCCGGGCGAGCACGAAGAAGAGGTTGCCGAGCAGGCTGGCCGTGGTGTCGCGGCCGGCGAGCAGCACGTTGAGGAGCTCGCTGCGGAGGCGCCGCTTGTCCGTCGTGCGCGTCGCCAGCTCGTGGAGGAAGACGTATTTTTTTTCTTCTCCCTTGCCCGGGTTGCTGCTGCTGCTTCCCCGTGCTGCCTCGAGCCCCGCCGCCGCCGCGTCCCCGCCGGCGACCTTCTTCTTCTCCGCCGCTCCCGCCTCCTCCCGGAACCGCACCGCCTCGTCGACGAACTGATCGACGTACGCGTGCACGACGTCGACGGCGCGCTCGCCCGTGCTGATGCGCGCGCGGTTGGGGCCGATGAGGCTCGCGAGTGGGCCGAGGCGGATGAGGTCGAGTCCTTCTGCTTGAGCGACGGCGAAGGCTTCGGCGAAACGAGCTTCTTCCCTGCCGTTGTTCTCGCCACTGCCGGGACGCAGGCTGCGGACGCTCTTGCCGAAGAGGAACTCGGTGGCCGAGTCGATGGTGAACTTGAAGAAGAGCTCCTGGAGGTCGAAGAACGGCGCGTCCGCAGTCTTGGTGGAGGAGGTGGAAATCGCGGCGAACAGGTCCCCGACGTGCGACTGGAAGGCGTGCAGGTCGGCGACCTGGTCGCGGACGAAGTTGGGGCGGATCATGGCGCGCGAGGCGGCCCAGTGGCCGCCGTCGGTGGTGAAGATGCCGTCTCCCAGGAAGCCGTGCAGGGCGGGCTGGCGGAAGGGTGCGATGGCGAAGTCGTCGAAGCGCGTGGCGAGGATGGCCTTGACGTTGGCGGGCGCCATGGTCATGAGGGCGGGCGCGCCGAGCCGCTTGGAGGTGAAGGTGTCGCTGTTGGTTTCGGCGAAGCGCGCGGTTAGCATGTCGAGGAGGCGGTGTTCTTTGCCGGCCCGGATGCTGGCGACGAGGACGTCGAGGCCGAGGATGGGGTCGCGCATCTTCAGGGCGGCGGCGGGCTGGCAGCCATGGTCACGGGCGAAGCGGCGGCGGGCGAGGGAGAGGGAGATGGTGCGGTAGGCATAATAGAGGATGGTGGTGATGGAGGCGAAGAGGAAGACTGGGGAGACGAGGATTGAGAGCAACATGACGTTGGGGGTTTGCTTGACTTGCGATGGCAGCACGGGAATGAGAGGGTTTGGCGATGCTTTTATTGTGAATTCGACTCGGCGTTACCGCTCCGGTGGGAGATGAGGCTCTTGCACACAGGTAAGGGAGCGGGCTAACGGTGAGGCCGAACCCCGTCAATTTCAGGTGGAGAGGGTTGGATAGAAGGCCGTATTCCTATTCCGTATGCATTCGGACAAGAGCGCGGAAAGGCGGCTGGCTGACCGCCGCTGAGGTGTGCCAGGGCGGGTGAGACGTCGGCTCGAATATCAAGAATTGATGCGCAGGTGGTCCCCCACAGAAAAGAAGCTTAGACGGAGGAGGATGCGATGCTGATGGGCGAGCTTGGGGCAGTTTGGCAGCCATGGCGGCGGTAAGGCTGTTCTCGGCCGCGTGTCAGCTGGACCGACCATGACAGGCACGGAGGTTTATCTTCTGGGAAGGACAACCGGCCGTCTCCACATGGCTTGGCGTCCGGATGGCGTTGCGGCGTCAAGGGCGTGGACGGCAGCTTCCAGCGAAGTCCGGGTGAAGAAAGGAGCATAGATGCAGTGGACTTGGGTCGTGGCGGAGGTTCTGGAAGGCAGATCGGGGGCGGTTAGCGCTCCATCATCGGCCAGGCCGATTGGCCCCCAGCGGTCAAGGCGGGTCCATTTGCCTTCGACGGCCATCCCGTCGCCGCACCAGGCAACCCGTGACGATCATGCTCCGTCGCGGCTGTTTCAGCATTCCGTGCTGTTGCTGCTTACCTCGACTGCAAATACGCCTGCATCCACCAGCTGACGCCCGCCAAATGCCAAGCGTGTTATTATCTTTGCTCTCATTGGCCGGAATTGACGAGCATCTGGGGGTGACGACGCCGCGCATCATGCTCCCGGCTTTGCTAAGACATTGCAAAATGCTCGTGGACGTAGGCAAGATTAGTCGAGACGAAGCAAGCTGAAAAGGGTGTGGCAGTGGAAATAAGGTTGTGCAACACCTGCGCCCGGCGAGTCCGGGATTGGCTGGTGATTCCATTGCCCCAGGCCGCCAGTATACACCACTCCCATCGAGATAGGAAGGCGTTACTGCGACTTGTCCATGCGAGCTGAGTGCGGCTCGGACGACTGCTTGAATGCAGGCTGGAGAATGTAATAACGGCGCTGAGCTCCCGAGACATGGCGGCGCCATTGTCCATGGAGGTTACTGTAGTGACACAGCAGTGGCTTAGCAACGCAGCACAGCCTCCTGATATAAAAGGGCGTCCAACTCGGCTTACTCAAACAGGTCGCGGAGCCTCACCATGTGAACAAAGCCTGTTTGACAATGCCTCACTGTCCGCAGTGCACTGACGCACAGTCAAACGTCAGGTCAAGCGTGACGTCGAGCATTGTGGAAGACAAAGTTTGGAAGCGGCTCAAAGCAGGAATTGCCGACGTACAATGTGCACCAAATGATGAAGTCTCATCAGCACTATATGCAACTGGTATTGGTATGCGTGCTGCATGCGTTCCTTCGGCTGACGTAAGTACAGTTGTTGTTTTCTGAGGCTTGCAAAAGTGGCCGGGTCGGAGACATTCGTCGTCGACAGCGTTGGGATGATGATGAAATGGCCGGAATGCGCACATGCAAGGTAGGCACGGTTGAGAAGAAAGAGGTCTTCGGATCCAACCGAGTGAGAGTCCAGGGTCCTGCTATGTTGGGAGGGTGCACCGAAGGCAACGGGGATCAACTTACCCGACGAAGATCCGAGCGAGCGCGACGTCACCGGCGACGCGCCGCGACGCGAAAACTGACATCTCCGACGCTGCTCACCACTCTCCCCACTTCAATCCCCGCCATGCCCCGAGCTGCAAAGCAGGCCAAGCCGTCGCTCCCCTCCAACACCCTTATCGTCGACAATGGCGCCTATAACATCAAGGCTGGCTTCGCCCCGCCAGACTGCTCCACCGAACCCACCTACCGCATCAGCCCAAATTGCATAGCTCGCGCAAGGGACAGACGCATTTGGATCGGCTCGCAGCTGGACCAATGCAAGGACTTTGGCGAGATGGCCTTCCGGAGGCCCGTCGAGAAGGGTTTCATCGTGAACTGGGAGGGAGAAAAGGCCATATGGGATCATGAGTTTCTGGGAAACGATGCCGCACTGAAGGTACCTTATACACCCTCCCACATGCCTCAGATCTCCGCGACAATACTGATCCTGTTCGTGCACACAGTGCGATCCACACGACACAACCCTGGTCCTAACTGAAGCCCCCAACTCCCCGCAAGCGCTGCAGACCAACTGCGACCAGATGGTCTTCGAGGAGTTCGAATTCGCCTCCTACTACCGCTGCCTCGCCCCCGTCCTGAACGCCTACAACGACATCCCCGCCCTCTTCTCCGACCCAGCCTCTCCCTCCCCCGGGCCCGTCGAGTCTCTCCTCCTCATCGACACGGGCTACTCGCACACGACCATCACGCCGCTGCACCACGGCCGGCCCCTCCACTCGGCCATCCGGCGCCTCACAATCGGCGGCAAGTTCCTGACGAACCACCTGAAAGAGCTCATCTCGCTGCGCGCCTACAACTTCATGGACGAGACGCACCTGGTCAACGAGATCAAAGAGGACGTCTGCTTCATCTCGGCCGACTTCCGCCGCGACCTCGAGCGGACGTGGAAAGGGAACAGCAACAAGAACAAACCGCCCAGCAGCAACGGTACCCCGGACGACGCAGACGCCTCCATCGTCGTCGACTACGTCCTCCCCGACTACGCCGAGCGCCAACGCGGCTTCGCGCGCCCCCACGACCCCTCCGCCGCCGCCAAGGCGAAGCGCCTCGGCCTCGCGCAGCAGGCGGGCATCACCACGACGACATCCAGCAACAACACAACAGAAGACCTCCTCCCCCTCGGCAACGAGCGCTTCGCCGTCCCCGAGCTGCTCTTCCACCCCCTCGACATCGGGCTGCCGGAGCCCGGCCTGCCGGGCGCCGTCATGCAGTCGCTGCGCGCGCTGCCGGAGGGCCTGTGGGCGGGGCTGCTGGCGAATGTCGTCGTGGTCGGCGGGAACAGCTTGTTGCCCGGGTTTGTGGAGAGGTTGAGGGCGGAGCTGAGGGCGGTCGTGCCGGCGGAGTTTGTGGTGAGGGTGGCGAGGGCGGAGGATCCGGTGGGGGCGACGTGGAGGGGGGGCGTGCGGTTGGCGGGGGAGAGGGGGGAGGGGTTGAGGGGGGTGGCGGTGACGAGGGAGGAGTATTTGGAGAATGGGGCGGGGTGGGTGGCGAGGAGATTTGCGGGGGTGGTGTAGGGTGTGTGGGTGGAGGGGGATGTTGAGAGAGGCGAAAAAAGATACCCGCACCGCATTGGCATTTTCTTCACTTTACCATTTTGGTCTTGCGCGTGGTTTTTGGTTCGATCATCGCTTGTGGCCGTTCGCGGTGATCTGCTCTTGGTGTCGCAAGGCGCTCCGCCCATCAGCGTCTTGATACACCGCCACCTGCCTATCACCGGACGCATCTCCTTTAAGTCCAGCTTGCATGTGCACACCGCACGACCCTTCGCTGCGCCCTCGTGCCGTTTGCGCAGGCGAGGCCCAGGGTCGGAAGCTATAAAACGGAGTCTACCGCTCCTCTGTTTTCTTCATCCATCAACGAACGCTCTGGGCCATACTCATGTATTCGATTACATGAAGAACTGTTTCGTGCGTATGGCATTTCAGCAACAGGAAACTGTTGCTTTCCCTCTCGCAGCTTGGGAATCTTGACTGCTTCTGGCGCGGCGGCCCGCGCCGACCGTTGGCCCGGATAGCATGTATCCAGCGTCCGCGGTTTTCGCGTGCATCAACACGGACTGATGATGGTGATACGAACCAGCGGATGGTAGTAGTGTGCAGCGTTGGATGGGCATGATGCTGACGAACGCCGTTACAGAGCGCTGGTGAGCTGCGCGCTTCGGTCGCAGCTGGGGCGGAAGCCGATGAGGTATGCTGGGAGGAAGGAGGGAGCGGACCAAGACAGTCAGGCTAACGTTTCGTTTTGATGCCAGCCGCCGAGGCCAGTTTTATGGTGTGCTGTGAAACCTGTGCTCTTTGCTCAAGCTACACTGCGGCGGTGATGACGAGGAGGATCAAGCGTTTGTGTGCTGTGGTTTTATACACCTGTTTTCGGGATCTCCGAAGGCTCCTCGTGCTGCCGGCGGTCGGCAGATGTCGGAACCTGCTCGATTGCTCGGCGAGCCCGGTCAAAGTGCATGCATGCTGTCCGTGTGACGTCTTCGCTTGCCGCTCGTGCTTCTCATAGGCATTTTGGTGTGGCGGCTGGGTGAATGACGGAAGGCTTCTGCGCTCATTACTTTCAGTGAGCCATACCATCTATCAGCCCGTAACCGCCGTACAGAGTTACTCGAGACCGCGATGGTTAGGGGTAAATGTCGAGTTCGTTCTCTCCCGTCGGGAAAGGCCATAACCTCTGGTCGATGCTTTTCCGCCTTTTTGAGTGATCCCGGAGGTAATAGATCTGGATGTGGGCCTCATCAGGTCGGATACTTGCTCTTGGCACACTTTTTGGCACTTCGCTCAAAGCTCTGCTGGCCGAATATCTCCAGTGGTCTGACTGTAGGACAAACTCACTGAACAAGCTACAATGGAACGCACATCGCGCATGTGACGCCTGAAGCTCAGTCATGTGGCACTGACCTCCGAAGAAGGCCGTTCACCGGAGTATTTAGTACTTCATGCTTACACTTTCTTCCGTCCTTCAGCAAAAGATGCACACACTCGTTCCCATTTATAAGCAACAATCCCCACTGTCTGTTCTGACTTCGGGAGCTGATTATAGTTCTGCAGTGAGGCCAAACGCATACTCCACATGGTGCAAGATGCAGCATGAAACACTAATGGTGGTGAGGATACGCATTAATCCTTGATCCCGAAGACCAGGATAAACAGGTGCGCGCCATCATCGTTTCCGCCACTTCCTTCGAGGTATGTCAATAGTTAACAGATCACTGTATCTCTTGATACCGCAGAGCAGGACGAGACAAGTTCCATTCGATGCAGACCAGGAAAAACTGAGACTTTCAATACCAACTCTTCACAACTCAACTTGGACTGTTGATGTCTCGCTGTAAAATCGGACCACCGGCCACCTCTGTTTTTAAACTATCAATTTTAGACACTGGAGCGTTTACGCATGTGATCCACTGAAGGCAGACCCTCGGACCAGATATCCACCCCGCGCGATACTGTCTCTCTACACACGGGTGAAACCCACACTCACCCCCCAACGTGCCGCCTCAGCACCTTTGTTGTCTACACGTCGACACGCTTCGCGGCACAGCTGATACTCAAATTCGTTGAGACGGTTCTTCTCATCTCCTGACCTGGGATAAAATAGCGGCGGAAAGTGAAGTAAGATAAATTCCGACTGATGCCCGCTTCCTTCGGGAACAGAGTCATGTACCATGACTCCCGTTTCAAGGACACACATTACCTCGTACTGGTGGAGAGGGTTTGGGTTTTTGGGGAAAAAAAAACGCCTCACGCATAGAATCTGGCTCCAGGTTGGCCGCCTTTCACACTGCTACATCATGTCTTCTTGGCGTTGGCGCAAGAGCAACTTGATACTGATGCAGAGAAGCAACAGAGGAAGATGTTGATCATCAACTTTTTTAAGTGATGATCGATGGGCGCTCGCGTGCTGGATTTGCGGAACACATTTCTGACCTCCACCAGAACGAACCGACCAAGGAACGCCCAAAGTCGACCCATCTTGGAGAAGAAACACAAAGAACAGTTCCATCATGGTCTCCGGCCACTGATGTAGAAGCCGAGTATCCCGAAGAATGCACAAAAGGGAGACATCAGAGCCGCCCCAGAATTTTATACCGCGCAAGCCTCGTTGCACATGCAATCGCGCGCAGCTGAGGCGACCTTCCCGCCGCCAGCCGGATGGCGTTGAGGCGCCGCTCCGCTGTTGGTCGGCTGCACGCGTCACCGAGCATCCCGGTGCCACCTGGTTTGGACTGACGCAGGCCTGGTGATCTGACGCTACGCCCAGCGACCGCTGACCAAGCTTCGTATCTGCCGATTTGTACCTACTTAAGTCTTTACAGGGCTCGTATGGTCTTCCTGCGATAAAGTTGCATTGCTTCCGAGTGTAAAACATCGGAATAGTACAAGGGAGCTGTCGGTTGCCCTTCCGGAGTTGCCCGATGCTCGTCCGGATTGCTTCGACTAGAGGTCTAGAGGATTTCAGTGCGCAGATACCCATATGGGGATCCTCAATAGCAGATATCGATGTTGGTGAGCATTTTGCAGCATTGCTGTGGACCTCCGCCAAGTGGCAATGATGGCACCTTTATTCGCAACCGACTTCACGCCAGCTCCAGCAACTCACCCGACAGTGCGCATTCTGAACACCGGGGGCCCGAACAAGTAAACTCGCTGCCTCGGTGATCACAACCGGAAGCAAGGTAGCGGATTCTTCCGTGGCAGACTCCAACAAGCAGAGCAGTGTGGATCTTTTAATATATGCATTCATCAAATGGGCGTGGCTTCGAGGCGTTGCTTGTCAGAGGGACCATGCCCTCTGACGCACGCATTGCATCAGCCAGCTCGACAGATCATCCGACTCGAACTATTCGCATGGACTGGAAGATGACCAGTCTCCAATGCGGGCTTTCAGATCCGGATGAGCGTACGCGCTCGTGCTCAGTGCCGCCACCCAACCCTATTTCATGAGCTCCGAACTTCACTTCTGCACAATCTGTACAGTGAGACTTTCTGACTGCAAGAGCGCAACGTTCGCACACGTTACTTCTTTGGTGTCTTTCCCATGATATCACTACCTTTGCACTCGTGTTGGAGGTTTGGCGTTAGGGCAAATTAGAGTCCGCAATGCTTGAATGCATTGTGCTGGATTTAGCAGCTCAGCATTCACTGATGATGGAGAGTATCTCCACCTTGAAAAAATCTCGGTTTCCAGTCTCGTCGAGGAAATGGTTTCCTCCGTACAGATGATACGGGCCGCTTGCGCAGTGAGTTATGGGGGAGGAGTGGTCTGAAAGGCGAACCCAACAGCCAGTGACCGCTCATTCTTGAGTCTCTGGAGATTGATCACATTTGTGATTCTTCAAGTATGGCCGAAGCTTGGGAAAACGCGGTGTATATACATGACTTCATTACGAGAGCACTGACCCATATTCTCACCAAGTCCGCGAGGGCCGAGCGCAGGACCTCTTGATATATCATGGCACGTGCCCAAGAACCGTCTGCCCATGCTGCATATGCTTATCAAGTGCCTCCAAGTTCCTAAGATTAAATATCTCTGCCGTTGGCTGCCTAAAGCTGCACCTCAACGGTGCCCAAATAGGGCCGGTGACAACACTTCCGGGTTCCAAAACGCACGAAGACCAAGAAATTTACTTTGCCGTGGGTTTGACATCAGAAATATTTTCATTATCATGTATTAGAATGTCCATCATCAACGGCAAATGTTGCTTGACAGCATGTCTTGATTTATGAGCCCCATTTTCATCAACATACCTTAATCATTGGCATCAAGAAGTCGTGGGGACTAAAGATTTCTACGAAAAATACTATAACCGTCTTAAAAAGCAGTATTCCAGATAGTCGAACAATCCACCTCTTTCTGTTTTGGGGTGCTGCGGAAGAATTTCTAGTCTCACACAATATCGAAGTCCAAGAATACCTAGAGCCGCCTGAAGGGGTTCTTATACTATAGAAAAGTTACTAGGCAGGTTCTCCTACGATTTGCTATGGCTGCTCGATTCCCACACATCTGCTTACTTGATCCGCCCCGCATCGTCGTGTGCTGCGCCGCACGCCGTTCAGCCTGATCAACGCTCTTCCACTTCCACACAACTCCATCCATCCATCAACATCCCCCCCCCCCCCCCCCCCCCCCCCCCCAACACCCCCCCCCCCCCCCCCCCCCTGCGCCTCCGCTTAGTCTAAAATCCCAGTAAGTACCATATTCGTGATCTATCCCTTTTCAATCATCTTTACCCTTCTCCTCCATACTCTTCGCCGCCAGCACGATGCCCAGCTCACACATCCGCCCAGCCGGCCCACCCACCACCACCATGCTGACCCTCGCCCCCGCACCACTCGACGAACCCGACGACGACGACATCTCAACCATCCACACGGCCGCCACGCCCCCCGAAAGCGTCGCCGCCGGCGGCCTCCAGGACGACACCACCGGCTCGCCAAGGCCCGCTCCGGGCCAGACCGTCCTGATCAAGTCCGCCTCTTCCGGCGACGTCATCACGCTGCGCGAAGGCGCCGTCGACGACGAGTGGTTCGCGTTCCGCAACGTCGTCTCGGGACGGTGCCTGGGGCGCGACGTCGACTGGCGGCTGTGCTGCCTCGGCGACGTGGCACAGGGAGTGGGAGATATTTCCCGTGCGCGAGAGGCGCGCGGGCGGCGCGGGGGCGAGGTGGTGGTGTGTTGCTGATGACGCATTGGTGGACGCGGCGGCCCGTGGGGATGAGGGTGGAGAACGGGGTGGGGAGGCTGGCGATGGTCGAGAATTGGGGGGCGGATGAGACGCTGTGGGAGTTTGTCGAGGTCTAGGGTTTTTACCGCGGCGCCTCGGTGTTGTGTGTGTGTGTGTGTGTGTGTGTGTGTGTGTGTGTGTGTGTGGAAGTTTCTTGGGAGAGGTTTGGTATCGGAGGATTTTCCTTTCGGCGTGACGGATTTCGCTGTCTTGCCCCCCCCCGCAGGTTCTCGTTTTTGTTCATCGTACGGGTGGCTCGGTGGGCTGACTGTAGTGCGGTGCTGTCTGGTGTTGTGCAATGCTCCATGTCCCCCCAATGACCCGCGGTCCCGCGAGACAAGCCATCGCACTACACTGCACAGCCCCCCGCCCCGCTCTTGTTTACTCAGCACGCACGTATACACGCACGTTGCTTGGAAAGACCAAGCAGCCGGCTGACCGATCTACACGACAAGGGCTGCCTCCGATAGAGTTTGATGATCAGTCATCATCAGACAGCAAGTGCGTCGACCAGATACCTACGTCATAAGCCGCTCTTCCAAATCATCTCCACCACACGTACACACATCCATATCCGACCATTCAGAAGACGGAAGAGAGAGAAAGAATTTCAGCAGAAGAAAAAATGTATGTCCCCATTTAAGTGCATGCAAACCCCGACCATCCAGTCCTGTACCGTCCCTAGCGCCGGGGCGCCTACCATACCCCATCCATCCACATCTACAAAGGGAGGAGAAACCCGTGCACTTGTACATACTCCCCCCATAGCCCAGCAAGGAAAGCCAGAATATCAACCCATATATCCCCTTTCCATAGACGCAAGAATATGCAAGCAAGGGAGCATTTCGTCTTCTTCCCTTACTTCCCTTCCATCCATCCATCCGGCCGGCCAGCCTTTCCGCATGCCATGCATCAGCCACAAGAAAGCAAAAGCAAAAAAAGCAAGGCCCCCTATATCCTCAGAAAAACCCAAAACGCCCTGCAATGTTGCTCCCCCGTAACCATTCGTTCATCGTGACCGTGTTCGCAGAGCAGGAAATGGAAAAAGAGGGAAATGCTGTAAACCCGTCCCAGATGCAGCTACCTCTGCTGTCAATGTAATACCCCTCAAAGCATGGGAAAAAAAAAAAGGAAAACAAATCAAGACGGCAAACGAGTCTCCGGCCGCTCCCTTCACCTCGGCGCCGCGGCATCGTGCGCGGGAGACCTCTCGTGCACCGGCGGAGGTGGCTGGGGTAACGCATCTTCCTCGTCCGTGGGCGCAACGCTGTGCCTGCCGGGCCGGAACATGTTACTCAAGCGCCTGCTCCTGCGGCGCTCGTTTGCTCCCTCACCGGGGGCGGCGACCATGTTGGCATCGCGTGAGTTGCGGTCGATGGCCATGCGCCGGGCCACGGCGAGGCGCTCCTCGCTGGTGGAGGTGGCGTCGTGGCCGCGGAGGTGCAGGAGGTCACGGAAGACGCTGCGGCGGTTAGGGTGGTGAGGGGACGGCGGGATGTTGGCGGCGGCGGCATCCATGGGCGAAAGCGGCGGGGCGAGGATGGAGGCGGAGCGGCGGGTGCTGGCGCTGTTGTTGTGGTGGTGGTGCTCGGAGCCGGGGTGGTGCTCATCCGTGGGCGAAGCAGGGTTGAGATCGATGCGGCTGTACGAAGCACAAGATTAGCATGTCAATGTTCGTTTGAGCAAGGATGGCGATGATGATGACGACGGTGGGCGCGGGCCCTCGTAGATCATCATGCCGGGGCTAAGCATGATAGGAAACTTACCATAGCGGACACGTCCCGCTCACGTTGAGCAGCCAAGGGTCAATGCATTCAGGATGGAACTTGTGGTTGCAGGGCAACAGGCGGACGTCCTGGCCCGGCTCAAACTCCTCAGTGCAAATGGTGCAGCCCGTGTAAGCGTCGCCCTCGGAAGCCAGGTTTTCCGCGCTGCCGCCGGCGGCTGCCGGCGCGATTCCCGCTTCGGTAGAGTCAGCCTGCTGCTCAGTACCGTTCACTGCCCCTGCAGCGGCTGAGCGCGGAGCTCCTTCGTGCGAGTTCCTGCTATTGGCAGCGGCCGTTCCCGCTCCGCCGGTTGCTCCGGGCGCCCCAGACTGCTGCTGTCCGTAAGCGTCCGCATCCCTCGCCTGCTGCATGTTCTCCGCGCTGTTCCGCGCTGTTGTATCGCCCATCTCCACGTCGGTTGGCTTGGGAGCATCTTGCTGGTTGGTGTTGTCTCCAAACTTGACGACAGGAAGGGTGTCCAACATTGCCCGTGCGATTCCGCGCACGCGAGTCTGCCGCGATCCTCCTCTTCCGCCGTTGAGCACCACACCTGGACCATACCGTTCTGGGTGGCGATGTGCCCGCAACGCTCCGGTGATGATGATAACGAGAAAAAGCGCGGTGATGACACCAGTGATGCTGTACAGGATGATCATAGCTACGGCCGTGGACGGCGAGGGACCAAGCGGGTTGCTGCTCGACTGGCTCGAGTCGGAACCGGCATCGTTGTTGGAGCTCATGGTGTCGTTGCCGGAGGAGAAATCGTCGGTGCTGGAGCGGATCGTCACAAAGTAGACCTGGCCGCCTTGGCTGGTGGTGGTGATAAGGTCGTCAAGAAGCTGCTGCGACGTGTTCGCATTGACCATAGAATACAGGAAGGGGAAATCGTCGCCGACACCAGTGACGTTGCAGGAGCGGGCAGATTTGCTGAAGAACAGCGCAGCGGCAGCGCGATCGATGGCGGTGCGAAGGACGTCGCTGGCCTGCGAGTATCCGCGGTAAGCGTCGGGGTCGCAATCAATGTAGGCGATTTGGGTGGAATTGAGGCGCTGGGCGGAGGAATCGGTCGCGTAGAAGAGTTGCGAGACCTGGGGGCGGCAAGTCAGTATATGGGTGTTTCGGGAAGGATGGTCGGGGCCATGGCTCGGCCGGAGAAGTCATGTCAGAGTAAGACGCAAACGTACTTCGAGGCCGTCAGCTGCGCGGGCCGTGAGCGGGACAACTTGGGCGACGGCTTCTCCTTCCACGGTGCCGCGGGGGACAGAGAGCGTGAGTTGGTTGCTGGAGGCGAGCTGGTCCGTCGCATTGGAGGGCGTCACCGTCTGGGCCGCGGCCGCTTGGAGGACCACGGCAACGGCCCAAGTCGCGCGCACGTAGCGCATCAGCACGGTCGCAGACATGGGGCGGGCGCAGCAGATTGGCGGTTACAAGGATGCGTGCGCGAGCATTGCGGACGGGGCGCAGTCGACGGAGGTTGAAGTCACAGATCGCAGGCTCAGTGCGTGCGGAGGTGGAGCGCAATCGCAATCGCAATCATGGGCTTAAGAGGGCTGCCGCTGTCGGTGCCGGGGCCCGCCGGAGGCTGACAGGACCCAGGACGATTGCTGGCGGGGCCCTTGGCACCAGTGGCACCTTCTCTCGTCGCTCTGCTTTTTCTTTTTTCCAACCTTTCCCCCGCACCATCATCCGCCCTCCCCCGCCGCCCGTTGGCCGGCGCTCAGGCGCATCACCACCTCCGCCGCCCTTATCGCCGCCATGCGCCTGGCCTTTGCTGCGCCTCTGTTCCTCCTCTCCCGCACCGCATCGCCATTACAGAGACGCTGCACATGACGCGCAGGGTAGCGCTGCGGGGTGGAGCCCTGGTCGCTGCATGATTACGCATTCGAACGCTGCGTCGGGCCCTGTTTCAGCACGCGCTGCAGGGTGTGCTGCTCGATCTGCCGTCGTCGCGGCTCCCGCTGTGGCGCTGACCAGCCCCGACGCCTGAAATTTCACCAGCGCTACGGATGACAGCACCTACCCACACGAGCCTCGCTTCCCCTGCTTGGTCGGAACCCGTCGTCCATGTCAAAGGCCGTCACTCCTGTTGCCCTTGCCTCTCAACCCCCAACCGAAGCCGGTCTTGCGTTGAAACGTCATGATCAGAGTCCTGTCAACGACGTGCAACTCGAATTACTGATTGCGATCTTCTCCAGCGTTTCATTATCGAGGCCACCCACCGCTATCGCTTGTGCCTCGGCTGTCCTTACTCAGTACCGCCACTATCAGCACCCCGGAACAACTCAGGCCGAACAGTTTCCGCCCTTCTCGCCCGCCCAGTGTCTATGATAGTGGTGTTCGTTCGGTCATGGCACCTGAAATACAGCACTGACGCCTCGCCTAAGCCGTCTCCGCAGTGTGTGGGGCTCGAGCTTACCGAGATGTAGACTGTCGTCGAAGATGAGCGCAATAAGATACACGAAGGGGGAAATAGATTCTCCGGCATGCAATGTCTCGCAGGAGATCCTTCCGTCCACGAATACGGCAATTGCGCCTTATAAGGTCAGGCTGACTGTCGGAGCCAGCAATATGAATGCCTGCATCATATCTGGATGACACGCCAGTCCTGTGCAGCGCCCCGCTCGCGCCGGCTGCGGCATAAATCTCCATCTTGTCTGGGCCCTTCTTCTGTATATGCAGCTTGCAACCCCACGACTACTTTGCGAAGCTGATATTGTTGTTTCCACCCCATGAGACCACCATGGGCTTCTCTGGACGTCACAGCTACTTTCCAACAGCAACGCCACGCTCGGCAAGACTAATTATAAGGAAATGCATACGGAATCGGTCGCAAATTTTTTGTTCTTGTGACCCCTTGCGCGAAGACCCTGTAAATCATCCGAGACGTCTCAGGACCCAATTGGACAGGTCGATGTCGATCGTGACGTCGTTCGACGAAGTTGTTGTTGGATGATGTCCCGATCACTGGGAAGACCACATGGGCTGCCAATACCCATACTTCCATTCATACATCTGACAAGCCGGGACGCCACCTGCAGCATGTGAGGCGGGGTGGCGGGAAAGAGACATGAGTGGAACCGGCCCGGGTGCTGCCGATGACTTGGGACGCGCATACCAGTGGCAGGGCCGTTGCCTAGATCAGCGGACCCTTACCCAGAAGGGTCCAGAATAATAATATTGACAAATTCTTGGGACGTTGGAGCTGTGGGTGTCCTAGACTCGAAAGGTAAAAGCTGACAGCTAGCGCTGGATCCTGATCCACAAAGCTTATTCACTACCTCAAGTCTTCTTCAGATGCGCATGTGAAGCTTCCTAGCCCCCGTCAACCACTGCGGCGTCCTTCATCTCTGTATGTACATCCTTTATTGGCCTTAGCTCCTACTGACCTCGCGCTCAATAGTCGTCAGCGTAATGCTATATGGACGGAACGTATCGCAGAATCTATTGGGACCCTGACCCAAGCGCGTCGAACATTGAATCTGGACTCCACGCGATGCGTGCCTTGGTACCAGAGCCGTGGTCTCGTCCCGCATCACACTTCTCCACAGTGCGGAAATCTCCGGGACACAGCAATTTGACAATGGTGCCGTAGAGCCAGCGTGTTCCTTCAGCTTGGCGGCTGCATGCAGATATGTGAGCGATGCATCCGTGAGAGATGGTGCATGACAGATTCCTGGAAGTTTCGTTGTTCCCTCCGTGCTAGACCATGAGAAAGGCCGCTCTGTTTGCCGTCGTTGCTTTGCTGATTTTGACAGCTGCTGCAGATGATGGTGATGACATGAGCTATGCTGTTGACTTACCCTGTGTATGTATTGACCAATCTTCGCAGAGTGTTTTCATAATAGCTTAGAGCAAGTCCTCTGAAGAGCTTTTTAGCTGATATGGAAATCTCACAGGAACGTAGTGCCTCCTCGCACATTGAATGGGAGGATGACCTATCACGGTGTACAGAAGAGGATCTGAGAGGTACAGTAACAACCTAGTGGCCACCTTTTCCTTGACTACAATGTTTGGGTTGCCCCTGGTTTCCATTGCTTACTATTATCGCAAAGCAGCTCTTCACAGCAAAGTAGATGACTTTTGTCACCCCTCACAGGCTGGTACGACTTCTGCGGAAGTAGCAACTACATCGGACCAGTCCCTCGCCGCCGTGTTGCAGAACATATCATCTTCTCCTACAAACGTCGTCACAACCATTTCACTCCGCCCAAGTGAACGAACTTCCAGAAGCTCGTCACATTTACTTTCGTCTTCTCTCTGCCGATCTCGAAATTTGCTTTCAACTATCACCGCAACATCATCTAAACTGAGCCGGAATTCTTCCCATGGCTCCTCATCCTTTTCGACTTCGACCCGACCAACTTCCGTTATACCATCTGTCTCTGTCTTTCCGGCTTCGCACGTTGATACCCCGGCAGCTTCTGTTGCTTTCTCTCGTCGTTTATCAGCCTCAAATTTCGGGGCAGTCATTGTTGTACTGATTGGGGGTATCATCTTATGAGGGATCACTACGGGATTACTCGTGTTTCATGTTGTCTGCGGGTCCTGCTCTTTACCGACTCTGTACCGTTGACAAACCGCACGCTTTTCAATTACACTTTCAACCGATTCTAACCTTCTACTCTCTTTCGCTTAAAGATTGCACGACCAAAACCGCGACTCGATTACTTCCAACTCACGACTGAGGGTCCCGCCGAAAGGATCTGTGTAGCATTGCAGCCGTGGCGAGCGAGCTTGTTGGCGGGCTCACGGATGCTGGAACGCTGCTTCCCACCGGGGGCGGAGTGGTTGGGCGTGCAGGAGATGGGGGAAAGGGGCGGGTTGGAATGGGTGGTGTGCGGTGTGGGGTGGTGGGATGGTGGTAGGTTTGGGATTGATGTTGATGTTGCGGGGAGGGTGGCGGAGGTGGAGGGGGAATTGGAGGAAGTGGTGCAGGGGGGATTTGGGGGGGAAGTGGAGATGGAAGAAGAGGTTGGAGGATCGGGCGCGGCGGAGGAAGCGAGTTGTGGGGAACGAGAAAGCGGACGAGCGAGAGGAAGATGGGGTTTGAATACGAGGCGGAGATGCCGGACCGAACCACCGGAGCCTAGTCGTCGAAGAGGAGGAAGGTGGCTTGGATTCTAACATTGAGATGGGAGAGGCGGTGGGAAAAGAAGCGGTGGCTCCCTGATTCGGTACGCTTACTGTTTTGCTGGAAGTGACTGTCACGATTCCTTCAGAATCATCTGGAAGGGCGATTAGCATGGTCAAATTTGTTTTGAGTCGCTGGAGTCGGAGCATTGACGTGGTTGGTCGCTTTTACATGCTTGGCAGCAATTGGTCGAGTTTCCATGATGCAAGCATCATATTCTCTTGAGTCTCGTCATGCAGAAGTCCAATCACCCCACAGTGACATACGCTTCGGAATCAGGAATCATGACTTATTGCTTGCCCATATCAAAAATTTGACTGCGAGTTTTCAACTAGTGATTACTATCGTCCCCTTCAATCTCATTGGTCACGACCCGGGATTTATCGTGATAGGTGAAGAAGCGGCGAATGATACGCCGGAGATAAGACCGAATGAACTTCTCCCGAATTCCATGGCGATGCCGAGATGTCGCCGACTCAGTGCCACGGCACTGGAGATCAAGGCTCGGACCGAATCGTGGCCTGCGTCTCTGGCGACGGCTACGTAATGGTGGTTTGTTGATTAGTATCACGTCGCACGCCTCGAAAATTACCAAGCACCTCCCGGATGAACTCCACTCAACGACGACTGTGACTACTGTGATTGGCTCGCTCGCCTGCTTTTGGAGATCATCTTTCCGCCCATGCTTCCCCGGGTTCAGCCCTGTGTACCCTGATCACTATTCTTCCCTTTCTCTGCACTGTTCTTTGCTTATGGCATTTTCGTGCCTTGACAGGCATCAAGGTGCCGAACATGCCTTGCCACGTCGGCTGCCCACGTCCGTGCCGTCACACCGGTGGGTGTAGTCGCCTGAGCGAAGCGTCCGTAGAAGTTTTTGGAAGCAGTCGAAAAGGTATATAAAAGGGATTGCCGGAACCAGACACTCCTCATTCAACACCCTCACCACCAAACCACCAAACCAGCACTCCATTCTCTTTTCCCCTCGAACTTTCAAAGATACCCCTTTCTGTTAACCACACCATGGCCGAGAACACCAAGCTCTTCACGCCGCTCCAGGTGGGCAGCACCCACCTCGACCACCGCGTCGTCATGGCGCCGCTCACCCGCTTCCGCGCCACCGACGCCAACGTGCCGACCGACGTGATGGCCCGCTACTACACCCAGCGCGCCGTCGTGCCCGGCACCCTCATCCTGTCCGAAGCCACCTTCATCTCGGCCAAGGCCGGCGGCTACGCCAACATCCCCGGTCTCTGGACGGACGAGCAGCTCGCGGGCTGGAAGCGCGTCACCGACGGCGTGCACGCCAAGGGCAGCAAGATCTGGTGCCAGCTGTGGGCGCTGGGCCGCGCCGCCTATCCCGACCCCGAAGGCTCCGGCGGCGCCGTCCGCAACGACGACTTCGACTTCGAGAACAACTTCTGCAGCGCCAGCGACGTGCCCATGGCGGCCGGCCTCCCCGCGCCGCGCCCCCTCACCGAGGACGAGATCCAGCAGTTCATCCGGGACTACGCGACGGCGGCGAAGAACGCCGTCGAGAAGGGCGGCTTCGACGGCGTCGAGATCCACGGCGCCCACGGCTACCTCATCGACCAGTTCACCCAGGACGTCTCCAACAAGCGCACCGATGCGTGGGGCGGCAGTGTCGAGAAGCGCGCGCGCTTCGCGCTCGAGGTCACCAAGGCCGTCGTCGAGGCCGTTGGTGGTCCGGACAAGGTCGGCATCCGGCTGAGCCCGTACTCGAACTTCCAGGGCATGCGCATGGCCGAGGAGCGCATCGCGCCGCAGTTTTCCTACCTCATCGGCGAGCTGAGGGAGAAGAAGCTGGCGTACCTGCACCTCGTCGAGCCGCGCGTTGCCGGCGTCATCGACCGCGATCCCAAGGACGAGAACCTCTTCTGGGCGCTGGAGAAGTGGGGCAAGGAGGCGCCCGTGTTCATTGCTGGCGGCTTCACGACCGAGCTCGCTAAGCAGGCGGTTGAGGAGAAGTACAAGGGATACGAGGTTGCTGTCGTCTTTGGCCGCCGCTACATCTCCAACCCGGATCTTGTGTACCGCGTCAAGAAGGGGATTGAGCTCGCTCCGTACGACCGCTTCACCTTCTACATCAACCAGAAGGCTGGCGATAAGTGCGAGCCGGGCTACATCGACTACCCGTACTCGGAGGAGTATGTCAAGGAGTTTGGCAAGCCTGCTGAGGCGGTGTAGGTTTCTTTGTCTTCTCACTGAGGGGGATGATGTGCGCGCAACGATTTTCTAGCGATAGAGATGCATTGTAGATGGAGTTTGGGTTTAATGATTGGATTGGAATAGACGTAGATCTAATGTCACTTTTTTCTTGACACTTCAACTTGAACGTCGTACCGCGATCCTGACCCACAGCTATAATACTGAATACATGGTCAGCTCCGCTTGAGCGTACATAATGGTGAAGGGATTTCAAACCCGAGTGACCTCTCACGGACATCCTGACAAATTGAAGTTCTGGCTGTGTGTTTATTGAAGCCTGGATCCGAGAGTCGTCTTACCGACAGGTCTGTGCAAGTTCCAGAGATCAGCAAGTTGTAAGATGTGACGATTGAGCGGATTTGTTCTTGGGCGTCACGCTTTCTGCTTGTAGGTTTGTTCATGAACGTCTAGTGACGATTTTGTCGAAGTCTCGAGTTGAGATACATAATATTGACCGAGGTCGAACTTCACTCGTAGCGAGCGAAGCAAAGTTCGAGGGACCCCAACGCAGTTGACAACTACTCTAAAGTCCTTGAATACCCCCGAAGGAGGTCGGCAAAGCTACACGGTCCCGCGCGTCCCCAGCCAACCTCTCCCGAACACTGGCGCATTGACAAGCCTACAGGCAATTTCCATATGCCAAACCGAGCGCCCCATCTTCGGCGATTTCTCTGACAACGTTGGAGCACTTGTTAATACGTATCTCGTTGCAAGGACTCTAAAGATTTCCATACCGGCTCAATGGTTCTCGTTGACAAAACGTGGATGGCCCGGGCAGGTATGAACAACACCACCTTCACGGTTGATCCAATTGTCGCAGACGGAGCACCGCTGGGCTCGCCGAGGCAGAGTCGTGTCGGAATAGGTGGTCTCCTCGAAGGTCGTCATGGTGGAGTGAATGATAAGTGACAGGAAATAACCGTTCAGAAGACAGTTCGAGTTGCTCAAAAAGAAGTTCGAGTGCTGGCTTGAGCAAAAAAGGGTGAGCAGCAGGCCAGACTTATACCCGCACACGCTTCCTCCTCGCCGTCGACACTCTCTATCTCCCCCTTCCTCTCTCTTTCCTTCTTCTACACCGCATCTTGCGCCCTGCTCGTCCCCTTCACCAATCTGCGCTCACGCCCAGGACCCAAGGCGGAAAGCAGAAGGGAAAAGCCGCAGCTGCTGCCTAGAAGTTTCCAGACCGGGGGCCGACCTCGCAGCCGTGATCACATCCCATGCTATGTCCCTCCCGGCGGGGGGGAGGGGGGAGGAGAGTCCACGACCAGCCCGACCGCGAACCGGCCCCAATCCGGCAACCCATCCCACCCCCATCCACCAACCACGACCGCAAAACCGCCCCTCAATCGCGGCCCCGTCATCACATGAGAAGGACCCAAAGCGAACGCTCGAAACAAGCGGTGAACCAGCACGACCAATCCGACGAGCGCGCGCGCGTGCGGAAGAGCAATGACGCCAACCAGCCAGCCGGCCAGCCAGCCAGCCAGCCAGCGCGACATCGCAGCGCGCAGCGCGGGCGGACGGGCGCGCATGCATGCACGCAATCAAACCCCCCCCCCGCCCCCCGCCCACCACCTGACCGCGCGTCGCCACCGCGTTATCTCCTTTCTCTTTTTCCGAACGCTGCGGGCGTGCGCGCGCCGCTCCCCCCCTCTCGACCCCGGCCCGTCCAATAGCCTCGCGCCGCTGCCGATCCGTGTGTGCGGCATGCGTCCGACGTTGGGGCCGAAAGCGATCGGGTGCATTGCAGGAAGAAGGGGGGGAGGGTGTGAGCAAGGTGGGTGTGGATCGGACCGCCCGTGAAGCGACCAACGATGCAAATACCCGGGTTGGCGGATGGTGTGCTGACGTGGGTATGCCGCGGGAGGAGACATGGGTGGGTGGGAAGCGCGCGGCTGTTTTTCTTTCTCTCTTTTTTTTTTTCCTGCTGGGGAGGGAGGGAGCGGGATGGAGAGAGCCTTGTACATACGTGGGAAGGAAGAAGATGTCGACGACGACTGGTTCCGGACCGAGTCCGCTTGGACGGCGAGAGAAGCTACAAAGGAGATGACTTTTTTTTTTTCTTCAGAGCTGGGGGCCGCTGTGGGTATTGCAGCAAGCAGGCGCCTGCGAGCTCGTGCGAGCTCGTGCAGTGAGCGGGGGGGCCGGGCGTGTGGGACTGCAGGGCGTTTCCGTTCAAGCATGCAAGAGTTTCTGCGGTCCGGAGTGGTGGGGTGGTAGTAAGGCGCAGCAGCAGTAGCGGTAAGGCGTGCGTCAGGCCAATGGATGGAGGTGGCACTCCCACCTACCCGTTCGTATCTGGACAAGCCTGTGTCCTACACGTGTATTCGCGGCACAGCAGGACCGACAAGGGTGTGTACGTCCTGCACTACTGAATAATGAGAAAGAAACAATGGATGCCTACGAGAAGCGGTGAGCCATCTTGCCAGTGATGGGCGAGTGAAGGTAGGAAAGAGGAATGGTCTGCATCCTTGCTTCAGAAGAGGTAGAACGGAGCGCTGGCGCAGGCGTAGTGCATGCAGGGCGTTCAACTTCCACCGTTCGCCAGCGCCATCGCTGTCGGAGAGCTTCGCAGACTTCCTGATTGCAAGTGGGCACCGCGGACTTGATAAAGAAATGCCCAGGAGGACGGACGCAACTGGAAGAAGCAGCAGACCCGTCTCAAACAAGACTTGCTACAACCTCCCCGCCGATCCGACACCCCCGAGAAGAAACAGACAGCGACTTTCTCTCCCAACCAGTCGGAAGGACGGCAATCGGCACCGTCCGCCGTTGCGCCATATGTACATAGGCCTGGAATCCCGCTTCTTCGAGCGAGTTGACACACAGGAGCCGCGCTCGCGCCGATTTGCCGTCGTCGCGAGCACCCATCAATCCGCGACCGAAGCGCGCGATCTGCACCGGGGTGGTGGTGGTGCTATAAACGATGCCCCGAGCGTTAGTCGCGGCCGGCGATGCGGGCGAGCGGCGCGGGCTTTTGCGGCGATGACTTAAAATCGAAACTAAGGGGAACACCCGCGCGACGTTTCGAAGCGATCTCCCCTCTCCCTTTCGGAAATTTGCCGTTGTGTGGTCCCGCACCACTCCTCTCCCGGGAGCGTCACCGGTTCCTGTTTCAAACAACAGGTCGCTTACCCGGGCTCGCGTTTCATCTTGGCGAGTAAATTGGGCTATAGGCGACGGGCCTCGTTTATGCGGCGGGGAGAGAGAGAGGAGAGAGGGGGGTTCAATCAGGCGAGAGTAGGCCCAGGTCCAATACATATACCCACGGGCTTGGCCTGTCGTTGTTTCCTCTCTTCTCCATTCCATCCCCCGCTGTGCCGGTTGCCTGTTTTGGATACACTTTCGTTCTTCAAGTCACTCTTTATCTTTTTTCTCCAACGAGTTGATCTCGTCAGCCTTCCACTCCTTCCAACCACCATCGTTCTTGAGTAGACCTCGAAAGGAAAAACCCCACCAACCAGCCAAAATGCGTTCCACCAACTCCATCGCCCTCTTCTTCGCCGCCGTCGCCGCGGGCGAGGTCCTCTGGGACGGCCGCTTCACGGCCGACACCTCCAGCGCCCTCTCCTCGTGGTCGTGGTCCAACCAGGCCGGCGCGTACCAGTACTACATCCACGGCAGCGGCGACCTGACCGACTACGTCAACACGGGCGCCGACTTCAAGAACCCGGCCGACGCCGCCTCCAAGCAGGGCGCCAAGATCTCCATCGACTCGACCTCGCAGTGGAACGGCGGCGGCATGCTGCGCACGGAGCTGATCCCGCAGACGTCCGCCGCCATCAATGAGGGCACCGTCTACTACCACTTCTCCATGATGCGCAAGGAGGAGAACGCGCCCAACGCCGCGCACGAGCACCAGGTCAACTTCTTCGAGTCGCACTTCACCGAGATGAAGTACGGCCTCATCAGCGGCGAGTCCGGCACCCAGGACACGGCGCTGCAGTGGTTCGCCAACAGCGAGTCGCAGTGGAACGTCACCTTCGAGGCCGGCGTCTGGCACAACGTCGCGTACGAGATCGACTTCTCCGGCGGCTCCGTCACCTTCTGGCACAGCACCGGCGCCGACGCCCTCACCAAGACCGCCGGCCCCGTCTCCGTCTCGGCCAGCTCCAACGGCGCCGACTGGCACCTCGGCGTCCTGCGCCTCGACGGCAACACCGACGCCACGGCCGAGGACTGGTACTTCAGCGGCGTCTACATCGAGAGCGGCGAGCTGACCAAGGAGATCGGCTCCGGCTCTTCCACTTCGTCCAGCAGCGCCTCGCCCGCCGCCGCCGTCGCCGCTTCCTCCTCCTCCTCCGCTGCTTCGAGCGCCGCGCCCGCCTCTTCCGCCGCCGCTCAGGAGACCACCACTTCCGCCGCGGCCGTCGTCTCGACCTCCTCGGCCGCCGCCGTCGCCACCCCCACCACCCTCCAGACCCTCGTCAGCTCTTCTGCCGCCTCCTCTTCCGCCGCCGCCCAGCCCACCGGTCAGACCGGCAGCGTCCCCGCCGAGGGCAACGGCAGCGACAGCAGCGACGACAGCTCTTCCAGCACCACCACCAGCGGCAACGGCCTCAGCGCCGATGAGCAGGAGGAGGTCAACCAGGGCATTTCTTCCTGGTTCACCTCGCTCAAGGCCTGGTGGACTGCCAACCAGTAGACGCGTTGTCCGTGACGATTGCGTTTTCTTCCACGATGCAGGATTGAGAGGAAATGACGTTGAGGAAAAAAAGAGGAAAATATGGTTGTTCCTCTTTCGAAGTATATATGTTTTTGATGCGTGTGGTTGCTCCCTTTCTTGCCAAATAGCCTATTCTTTCTTGTAAATGTATTCAAAACGAACAAGCACAGTACATACCTATAGGTCGTCCCTTTCCCTCTTTGTGAATGGTGCCGTGTTGTCCCTATCATCTGGTTGCATGAGTTACTGGCTTTCGAAACGTGAGATTTCCATGATGTTGCTCCAGCGAAGAAGCTCAGAACTAGCACAAATTCCTCTGAATGTGAACCGGGGGTTCAGTCGAAAATTCGGCGCAAAAACGTGACCAAGATGGTCATCGCAGCTGGTATTTTCCAAGGCCGTTCCAGCCTGCCATATGTTACAGATATCCGGTGTCTTCCCTTCAAGTCTTTTTTGCCCTTCCCTTAGCGATCCCTCAACCTTGGCGGCCGGTCTCTCAAACACGATGGCCCGTGACAGGCAGGTTCCTGTCCAGGAGCTTCTGCTCAATGACCTTCCACCTGCCGACCTGTATCTCCTTATCAATGGGCGTGATTCTCCTGCGGGAGACCTTGACGTTCGGAAGTCTGGATAGCTTCTGGTCGCGCTGGAGCCTCTCGAAAAGCTTCGCCGGCACCGGTTTCTTGTTGATGTTGTTCAGCAAGATGCCGGCGGTGTTGCTCTTAGCGATGACTGGGTCGGAAATGTAGGTGCCGGTGAGCTGCATGACGCGCTTGACGACCTGAAAGGATGGGAAACGTTTAGCACAACTGCACTCCCAATAGAAGAAGCGTCCGAGAAGGATGTTCTGCTAGCTCACCGCAAACTTGATCTCCGGGTCGTGCAGAGAGATGCGTCTCCACGCCTGAATCTCCTCCGAGCTGATACGCTCAGGCTGCTTCTTCGCCGCCTTGGCGGCATTCCGGTCGACGATCTTCTTCTGGATGACGGCGGTGCCGTCCTCCGCAGCGCTCAGCTCGACGCCGACGGACCGATCCTTCCGGCTGTCGTAGATGCTCTCGAACGACACGCCCTCGCTCCTCGCCGTGTACACCTCGATCAGCGCCTTCCTTAGCGCGACGTTGGGGGCCATCGTCTTTCGCGCCGGAACGGTGAACCTGCGATACGCACACCGGTCAGCACAATTGAACCGATCCCTCAGAGCCGCCCGCCTCAACCACCCCTCTCCCTCCCTTCCGCACAGCGGTAGTAGCAAGCCCGGGGGAAATCACACTCACTCCTTCTCCTGCCGCAGCTTACTCCCCTCGCCGCCAATCCACTCCAACCCATGCCACGTCTTCGCCGGCTCGTACGAGACATCCTCCTCCCGCATCGCCTGCCGCGTCATCCTCCTGGGACCAGTAGTAGCGGTAGCGGCGGTGGTCCCGGCGACACCGGCACCATCGATATTGGCCTGCTTCGTCTGCTGTGCGGCGGGGTCGGCGGGCGTCGGCTTCCTCACGGCGCGCATGGGCGACTGGAACGAGTAGGGGTCCTCGCGGCCGGGCGCGTAGTCGGTGCCCCAGATCTTGCTGCGCAGGCGCTCGGTGAATTCCTTTGCGGGTCTGGCGGCGGCGGCGGTGGTGGTCGAGAACGGGGCGGCGGCGCGGAGGAGGCATTGGTGTTGTTGTTGTTGCAGAGGGCGACGGGGGCCGGTGGCGTTGACGGCGCGGTCAATTGGCCGCGAGAGGCGTGGTATTCTGCGCATGGTTGCCGGTGGGGGGTTTCCGGTGCGTTGGTTGGGTCGGTGGATAGGTAGAGAGATAGAGAGCTTTCGGTGGTGGTTGTGTTCGAGCGGCGCCCCAGAAATTCCCGCGCTAGTGAGCGAATCACGTGATGCGTCCTCGGTCCCATCGTTTCCTCGACCGCGATTGACATCTCTTCTGACTGTCTCGACACTGCTTCGGCTTGATTTCGATTACACGACTCGATCTCTCGAAAGTCTATCTGCTCGATACATGAATACGTCAAGCGGGTGGCACGCAGAACCACCCGCTGCCGTCTCTTCGCACCAGTACGACATCCCAACCAAGCATTTGCATCCGCACTGGGCACTCGCAAGACATTCCTCAAAAGACAAGAAGCGCAAGCCAAACCATGTGCCGTGGCCCTACCGCAGCCCGACCATGCAGCCTCCCAACTGCGGAAAAGCGGAGAATGTGCCAACTTTGGACGTCTTGAGAAGAAGTCCGTGTAACTTCACCCGCGTCTAATCGCCCCAACCACTGACCAACCTCCCCCGACCGAGCCGCCAGCCGCCCGTGCTCCATCGCGCATACGCGACGTCGCACAAGGAGCATCAAAGCGCTCTGCACCTGGCCCGAAAAACACGCACACACACACAACCCCCGGTCATCTGCGGCTTGCGTGTTGGTAGCACTGTCGAACGTCTGGAAAAAAGGAATGTATCACAGCATTTGCGAGGTGGTTGCCAACCATGTCGGTTTCGAGCCTTTTATTCGTCCGCGCCACGGGCTGGGGTTGGTGGCGCCCCCGGTCTTTTTACCGCCGTCGGTGTCAGCGGCACCGTCGGGGCGCCTGCGTCAAGCCACCCCGCTGATGCATTTGCCCTTGCATGATGAGGCTTGTTGGATTCCAGGCTGTGAGCACCGTGTCGGGGCTGACCAGTTCGCTAGGCGAGAAGAGGGTTATGCGACGGAATCCTTGACTCCAAACTACACAATCATAGGCGGGACGATGCATCTTTAATCGTGCATGGAAACCTGTATGCGGTATGTCTATAGGCATCAAAAGCTACTAGTGTTTTACGCTATGAAGTAAGTATCATTTCCTCTAAATCCCTCTACACTCTCCATCGTGTACACATAAATTCGTACGAAAAAAAAGACAGCATGAAAGAGACCTCTATGCCGATCGGCCAACAGACCCTGGGTATCATAACCACGGAAGGAAAAAACAAAACAAACCCGAAAACACTTCCACCACGCCTGCCGACCCTCCCGACCCCTCCCTCACACACTCCTCCTACTCCCCTTCTCCACATCCTCAGCATCCGTATCCACATCCACATCCCCCACCGTCGACAAATCCCCAGTCGAGCTCCCCGCATCCCTCCTCAACCCCCCACCGTACCCCTCATGCCCCATCGACGCGCTCCTCTTAACCACAACCTCCTTCGTCATCACAATCCCACCACCACCCCCTTCCTCCTCATCCACCAACCTCCTCTCATCCCCGTACCCCCACCCGCCCACCTCCAACTCAAACTCCTCCATCGTCATCCCCGCGCAACTCCCGCTCCCCTTCCTGCCCGCCTTGCTCCCGCCGCCGCCGTTCGACACGATCGTCGTGCTGTGGTTGTGCGAATGGTCGCCGTAACCCGTCACGCGGCCGGCGCCGGTGTGGACGAAGTGATGGCGCTTGCGGCGGTTGCGGGAAGAGAGGGAGGAGGAGTTGTGGACGGGGCTGCGGTTGGTTGGTGAGTACGAGCGGTGGTCGCTGGTGCCGAAGATGCGCGGCCAGAAGTGCGCGAGGGTGCCCTTGACGCAGGGGAGGCAGCCGCAGATGATGCCGACGTTTTCCTCGACGCTGGCGATGAGGAGGAGGGTGGAGGAGTTGTCTGTCGTCCCTTCATCAGCGCCTGCCCTCCGCTCTGCCGGTCGTTTTGAGGGGGGGAGGGAGGAAGAAGGGAGAAAGGCGAAAGGCAGGGGATGGGTCCGGGGGCGCGCGCGACTCACAAAGCACGTCGACGGACGTCATGGCGGGCCGCAGGGCGACGATGCGGCAGATGCTCGCGGCGAAGACGATGCAGCCGAACGAGAAGAGCAGGATGAGGCCCAGCCGGTGCTTGAGCGGCATCTGCAGCTTGAACAGGAACTTGATCGGCCACAGGTACACCAGCAGGTCGCCGACGCTGTTGAGCGCCGCCGTCGCCACCAGCAGCGTCAGTACGTCGACGCAGTCGCGCTGGATGCTGAACGGCTGGTTCCAGAAGAGGTTGATGGGTCTTTTTTTTTTTCCGCCTCGACGTCAGCGTTTTCCCGTGCCCTGCATCCCGACCCAGCCACCATCCCATCACTTGCGGATAACGGGGGAGCAACATAAGAGAGCGTCACCAACAAAACTTACGTGCACATGAACAACACGGCAAAAAAGCTCGCGACCCCCCACATCGCACTGTACGCCACCATGCACCAACAAAACACCAGATTCCCCGTCCCGGGGAACAGCCTCAAATACCCAAAACACACGCTGATCTTCGTCGCCGCCGCGATCGGGTGGAACAGCAAGATGCTCGTGAACGTGAACTTGAACCCCGTCGGTATCTCGCCCGCGGGCGCCACGTCCCACAGGTGGTAGCCGATGCCGTGGCGCGTGCCGACGCAGGTGACGGCGGTGTGCGCGACGGCGGTGGCGGCGGCGAGCCCCATGATGGCGTCGTCGAGCCCGAAGAGCCCGTTGACGAAGAGCCGCGAGTAGAAGCGCATGCACACGAAAATGGCCATGAGGATGGTCAGCGAGATCTCCGTGCCGAGCATCGTCGACACGTCGGTTTCCGGGTTCGTGTGGTTGGACGGCGGGAGCTGGCTGGCGAGCTCCGGGCCGAGGTAGGAGGCGAGTGTGCTCATTGTGGTGGTGGTGGTGGTGGTGGTCGATGTGGCCGGGCCCGGTCGAGGGGACTGCGAGAGCGCGCAGTGGGCGCGGCGTGGGTGGTGGTGGTGGTGGTGGCAGCCTGATGGAGAGAGGTCGCAGATGTGGATGGGATGTGCGGCGGTGGCTGGTATGTATGGAAGCAGTGGGGATTCCGGTTGGACGCGTGGAGAGGTGGAGGACGGTGGTTTGTACAGGATTAGGCGTATTAGGTCGAGCACATTGGAGAGAGAGGTCACAACTGGCCAGCAGCGGTCGAGGATGGAGGATTGATACACGGCCGCTAGAAGGAGAAATCGAAAAGAGAGAAACATCCGTCCCCACGAGAACAGAAATGGAGGAGTCATTACATATACATCCCGGCGGGACCCTCGCAGAAGCCTGCTTCGGGTCAAGTTGACGACCAAGCCAAGTGCTCCCGAAGACACAGTCGCATGAGCCCCCTTGTCAGAAAAATGTTTACTAGTTGGCATCAGATTCTCTGCGACAGCGCAAGCTTCGAAAATCAGCTAACGAAAGCTAAGTCGACGAAGGGCTCCGGTAAAGGCCCGTAGCAAGGAGGGAGAGTCAGGAAAACCACGCGATGGTAGGGACGTGGGCGAATAAGCTGCCTTACGGGGGGTGATCAGGATCGGCCGCGAATCCCAGAGGGGCAGGAAATGCGCCGTGAGCTAATGGAATTGGCGTCCGGCTGGCGTCCGGCTTCCTCGGCAGCCGCGCACGTTGCGTCCCCGGAAGATCATTGGGTGCCATGCTCCGGCGGTGCCGTCATTTCGTGGCTGATTCCGTGGAATGAATGGCCGCTCCACCGTCAAGTAATGACAATGCTGTGAGGAAGGTGGCGTGGTGCGGGATTCGGAGGCTGGAGAGGAGGAGCAGGGCCACCCGACCGCCGAGTATCGGCAGCAAGTTGACCCCTCCCCTCCAACGGCGCGCCCGAGTTGGCCGAGTGCGGACGGAGCAGAAAGGATATACAATGGGGTGCACCCCAGCGTCGGCTGGACTCTCGGATGCTGCTTTGGCACACCACGTGGATGCTCAGCTGGACACCGCTTTTGTGTGCAGATCGGCGAACACCTGCGTGCATCATCCTAATTACGTAGCCCCTGCGCGTCCTTGGCACTTGATGGTCAGCTCGTGTCTGCACGATCGAGCAAGATTGGATTGGCCGGTTATCTCCCCGAGTCCGATCTTGGGGCAAAATGTGCTTTGGCCACACCCGAGTGGAGGGACTGGTCAGATGGCAGGGCCCGTGGGTATCAGTGCGGTGTTCAGCCTATCCGAAATGGGGAAAGTGATCATCTCAGGCAAGTTGAGATGCTTCATGCCCCGCGACGGAAATAATAACTAATGTCACGCCTTGTCCATCCATACACTTAGGTCTTCGCTAGCTTCTCAGAGCCACAGGGGGTTATTAATCAATGTCGATGGTTGATCAACGGCCAGTGACGTCTCTCAGTGAAGGCCTGAACAAGTTGAGAGGTTTTTGGCTAAAGGCAGTGATTACTGCAGCGGCGTATTCCAGAGGCAGACTTGGTTGAAACCGAACGCGTCAATGCTCAAGACCCTCAAACGCTCGTGAATCCTTCGGCCTATAATCATTCTTGACAAAACGACCGCGGATGCAAACCCTCAGACACGCTACAAGCCCAGGTGAAACAAAACAATTGTCTAACTTGTATCATATCATTCCCACACGGCGCGGGATGCCATCCTGCCCTCTGGATGACATACCACGCCTCGTAGCTACAACTATATGATCCGATCCGCATTATAACGTCATCGTAAACCACATAATAGAACAGAACGCCTTCCCAAAGTACAACCGGTGAATCTCTAAATGAAAACAAACACCCAAGGTCTTGATCTATGCTTTACTCAGACCTGAAAAAGGAATCCCGCACCATATCCTGTGACCGCCCCTGGTCTTTTTATGCCCTTCTTTTGTTTTTCATCTCCTTTACAAAGCGGAAACAGCGATGGCGATAGCCTGGTCATCGCTGTGGCTGATGCTAACGTTGACCGACTTGACACCCGCCTCCTTAGCGGCAGCTTCGGCATCACCGTGAAGCTGTGAAGTCTGTTAGCACTTGAGATATCAGATAGTGAACGGAGTCAACTTACAGTGACAACGGGAGCGCCGTTCTCGTCGTTCAGAACCTCAATGTCCTTCAGCGCGGCGCCAGCACCCTTGCCAGCAACGCCAAGCGACTTGAAGACCGCCTCCTTGGCAGACCACCGGCCGGCAAAGCTGGCCGCCGGGTTCGGGGCAGCCTTGCAATAAGCCTGCTCCTGCTCCGTGAAGTTGCGCTCGAGGAAGGTCTCGTTGTCGATGGGGATGGCGGAGATGTTCTCGACGTCAACGCCGACCTTGGAGTTCTCACCAGCGGTGGCCTTGGCGAGAGACTCGACCATTTGGCGGGTCTGCTCCGTCTTGGCCTTTGTGACCGGAAGCTGAGCGGGGATCTTGGCAGGGTACGTCCAGTTCGACGTCTTCTTGTCAACGCTGACGCGAGCAGAGGGGTTGAGGAAGACCTCGCTCTGCTGAGCCTCGTCATACGGTCCCTTGCTCTTGGCACGGAACATGGTGTTGTTGAGCAGGCCGTCGTGGAAGTAGCGGTAGGCCTTCTTCTGGCGAGCCTCGACACGGGTCTTGTAGTTGGCATACTCGGCGTGGTCGAGGGTGGCGAAGAGGTACTTGGGGTGGATGGCGATGGCTTGAGCGCCCTTCTGACCGAAACCGAACGAGGTGACAGACACGGCCTTGACACCATCCGTCTGGATGGAACGGCTGGGGTAGACCATGTAGTCGAACTTCTCGAGGACCTTGTCCACGTTGTCGGCGTTGCGGTTGCCGGGGACGAGGCCGCTGTTGAGGACCTGCAGAGCACCGTTCATCATCCAGGCACCGGCGGCACCCTTGGGGTGACCGGTGAGGAACTTCTGGAAGACACCCAGGATAGCGTTGCCCTTCTTGCGGCCGAGGTGCTTCATCTGCTGGCAGAGCACATCGGACTCGTTCTTGTCGTTGGCAACAGTAGAAGTACCGTGGCAGGAGGCAACGTCCAGGTCGTCGATGGTCAGGCCCCAAGTGGCGAGAGCACCGCGCATGGGAGCGATTCTGGGGTCCTGCTTCCAGAACTGGTTGCCCAAGCTGCACAGGGCAGCCTTCTCCTGGCGCTTGGCCTCACGCTCGATGTGCTCGAGGCGGTCGGTCATGTACTCGGACTCGGCGAAGGTGGAGTCCTGAGACTTCATGGCGGCCACTTCGTCCTGCAGGTACAGAAGCTCGGACTCCTGCCACTGCTTGATCTGGCGGCGGCGGTGCTCCAGCTGGCGCTTCCTGTACTTGATGTCCAGCAGAGGAGAGGGGAACTTGGAGACTTCCTCGCGAGCAGTCGTGAGGACACCCTGGCCGGGAGCGGGGACGGAGCGGCCGATCTTGTCGGTGGCAGTGGCAGTGAAGCCAAGGATACCGTAGATCGGAACACCCATGTCCAAAGCAAGACGAGCGTCCATGATGACCTGGATACCGCACCCCTGGGACTCCATGAATCCGTTACGGGTAGTGGTAGTGGGACGCGACATCTCCTTGGGAGTGCGGCCATGGGCGAACTCATCCTCAGCGTTGCTGGTGGCCTTCATGTTGGCGAACTCGTAGGAGCCCTCCTCCTGGAAGTCATCAAAACCACCGACAAGGCAGATTCTGGCCTTGCCCTCGAGAATGGTCTCGTAACCGATGTCAACGGACTCGACAGCAGTGGCGCAAGCACCCGAAGGAGACTTGATGGGACCAGTGGAGGACAGAAGCAACATGTTGACCCAGGCGCTCATGGTGTTGATGAAGGACTCCTGGAGGATATCCTTCTGGAGCGGCTTGTCAAGGAAGCGGTCCTTGTACATGCCCCTCAGAGCGCCGGAACCACCAATGCCCGAACCGGTACAGTTACCGACCTCCGAGATGTGGACGTACTTGTAGAACTCGTACGGGTCCGTAACACCGGCCGACAGGAGAGCCTCGGAAACAGAGACCAGGACGAACAAGGTGACGGTGTCAACCTGCTCGATGATGTCCTCGGGCACGCCGTACCTGCGCGCATCCCAACCAGTAGGGACTTGGCCGGCGACGAGACGGTCGAAGCGCAGGGCCTTGGGGATGAGGAGCGAAGCACCCTTCTTCACGCGGACGCTGTACTCGCCGGAATCCGGAATCTCGAAGATCTCCACCTTCTCGCCGTGCTCGCGCTTGAACTCTTCAGCAGTCTCCTTGGAAGCCTCGAAGGGCTCGAGATCCTCATCGATCTGGACCTCCTGAAGGAGCTGCTTCTTGTTCGGGTCGTAGCCACCGAAGAGCTCAGGCTCGATGAGACGGATGCCGGAGTGCTCAAGGATGAACGCCTCATACTTCTTCTTGATGTCCTTGTCGTCGACGGGCTCTCCGGTCTTGCCGTCAACCCAGCCAGAGTAGCTCTTGCCCTTGATCATACCGTTGTGGTTCTTGATGAGACCCATAATCCAAGCCATCTCAACGCAACCCTCGAGAGAGAACTCGCCGTAGGCCTCCATCTCCCACCGGGTACGAGCGTTACCCCAGGGGCCAACTTCGGCGAAACCGGTAATGACGACGGCCTTCTCGAGGTCCACCATACCCTTGAGGTCCTCGTTAAGTGGCTTAACCTCGGTCTCCCAGTCGGGAACCTTAGGGAAGTCGTACTTGAGGTTGGCACGGGGCTCGACGGTGACCTTCTGGTACAGGGCCTCGCTCTTCTCGCCGTTGACGATCTTGTTCTCGGTAGAGGTTTCCTTAGTAACGGCCTTGCGGATCTCGCTGGTCTCAGTGTGCTCCTTGCGGAGGTCGGTCATGAGGTCCTTGAGGTTGGGCAGGTACTGGAAGCCACCGTTGAGATCAGCCCAGACAGGCTCGACCTGGCACAGGTTGACGATCGACGGGGACATAAGACCCAACAGGTTGAAGGCCATCTCCTGCTGAGAGAAGGTGCGGACACCGTACCTCTCAATGCCCTCAGCAACAATGTTGTTGCCAGCCATGAGACCGGTACCACGAGTCCAGCCAATGACAGCACCGCAGATAGTGAGGTAGTTGCCCCAGCTCTCGGAGTGCCACCTGCTGAAGAGAGTCTCAAGCGCGATCTTCGACTCAGCGTACAGACCATCGTTACCGAAGGTACCGTGGTTGGGAGACAGAGGCAGGATGACCTGAGCGGGACGAGTCTCGTAGGAGTTGGCATGCTTCTGCTGCTTGACGCAACCCAGAAGCCTGAGCAGGTTGGTCAACATGATGCGGTGAGCAAGCTCAGACTTGGAGTCGATGCCATCAATCTCGCGGCCGTTCTCGGAAATGGCGGCGAAAGGTACGACGTAGTCGAGATCCCAGCCGAGACCGTTCTTGGCGTCGTAGATGTAGTTGACAAGAGCCTCGACGTCCTGCTTGCTGCCCTGGTTGAAGGGAACAACAATGAGCTGAGAGCCACGGGCGCCATAGCGGGAGTAGATGCCCTGGTAGTACTCGTTGACCTGGCGCGAGAAACGGCTGGTCGTGACGACAACCTTGGCACCACCAGCAATCAGGCCCTGCAGGACCTCAGCACCGATGGAGCCAGCGCCAGCACCAGTCATCAGGACGTTCTTGCCCTGGAAGGTGACACCGTCGCGGGCGGCACGCTCCAAGCCATCGAGGTAGACACCGGTGAGCTTCTTGCTGTACTCCCAGCCGTGCTCGTCCTTGCGCTTGAGATGCAAGAAGGGGATGGTCTCGACCTTGCCCTGCTTGTTCGTGCCGTTGATGCGTCCGTTACGGCCCTTGCGACGGCCATTGGCGCTCTTGCCGTTCTCGGAGGGAATGATCTGGCCCTCGTTCATGGACAGAGAGCGGATGACATCACCGTAGAGGGTCTTGATCTGCAGTTGAGAAGACTTGGACAGCTTGTGCTGCTGGCGGATGAGCTTATAGATCCTCTGCAGGTCGTTCTGGACCTTGGTGCGGTTGCCGTACTCGGACAGCTTGCCGCCTTCGGCCATCTCCTTGACGTAGTGCTCAAGTTTGCGCACGCTGGACCTGGGAACCTCGGCGTAGTTCATGTTACCGCGAGCATCAATGTTGAGCGAGGGAGCAGTAGGCATGGCGACATCCTTGTAGACGGGGGCGGCGTTGAGGACGTCCTTGCAGTTCTCGATCAGCTGCTGGCCAAGCTCCTTGGCGAGCTCGTAGGTCTCGCCGCGCTCGGTGGGGCAGTGATCGATGTGGTACTGCATGAACTCCAGCAAGGTGGGGTTCGAGCGGTTCATGATGTTGATGCACTGGCTGACAATCTCACGATCGACTGCCTTGAGGCGGCCGAAGATGATGTCGTAGTACATGGTAAGAGCGTCCTGGCGGGCCCAGTTCCACGAGGAGTCGTAAACACGAGCCTTGAGCGAGGTGAACTGTGGCTCAATGCCGGCAGCGTAGAACTCGCCGTGCTCCGTGTTCCAGAGATCCAGCTGAGCCTGAAGGGCCTTGTTGGTCTCCTGCGATCCGACGAAAGCCTTGTCGCCGGAGCGCAGGTCCATCTTGAGGTAGCGGGCGAACAGCTCGAGCTGCTGCTTGAAGAGCGCCCTCTGGTCCTTGGTGAGAGCATCGAGGGCAGCAGGGTCCATCATCATACCACCAGCACCGGCACCTGCATCGCCACCCGCAACAGGTGCAGACAGGCTGATGCCTGCGCTGGCAGCGTACTTGTTGGCAATGTCGTCGAGCCACGCCTTGGCGTCATTTTCAGACCCGAGACGTGCCGCCGGCTCCAAAGTCAGACCGAGCAGCAGAACACCGTCCTGGCGGCCGGCCGCAAGGCCCCACCTTGTCTCGAGGTATTTCCTTGCAGTTGTGTTATTGAAGCCACCGGGCATCTTAGAAGCGATCAAGCGCGCAATAAGGGAGGACGATTGCTTGCCGAGCTGGCCGTTGAAAGTGGCCTGCATCGATGCACCGAGCTCGTCGAGAGGGGTGTCCTCGGGCTTCTCTGGAGTCGAGCCGAACTCCTTGCCCAGGTCTCCGAGAATCTCGTTCTGAAGGGTGGACTTGCCTGCGCTGATCGTTAGCATAAGTGGTTTTCACGTTACTGAGGGCCTCGAAAAATTCTCACCTCCGACCAAGTCCTTGATGGCCTTGCTCAGCGGGATGTCGCCGAGCGGCTTCTTCAATTTCTGAGCAACCAATGCACGCAGGATATCGGTAGCCGTAACCGGGGCGTCTGGCACGGCGGCCGCGGGGCCTGCACTGGGAGCGGGGGCGGCGGCGACGGGAGCAGCCGCCGCAGCAGCTGGGGCAGAAGCTGCTGCGGACGACGACTCTGCCGCTGCGGGCGCCTCGGGCTCGTCTTCCACGGGGTCGACATCGTAGTAGATGTCCTTGGCGTCCTTGTTGTAGCAGAGAATTTGGCGCTGGACAGACCGCGCCGCATCGTGTGCCTCGTACTTGGAGGCCAGCGTCCGCTTGGCCATCACGCCGAGAGTGTCGGCAGGGCCAACCTCAACAATGCGCTCGGTCGTCTTCTCGCCGAGGATGACATCTTGCGTCTCGATCCATCTTACGGGCGACGCAAACTGGTATGCAAGCAGCTCCACGAGGAGCGTGTGGGAGAGCTCCTGCTCGATCTCGGGACGCATGATGATGGCGGTGAGGAAGGCGGAGGGCGCGTCGAGAAAATTTTGGATTGCGAATTAAAAGGCGCGGGTATCTAAGGCGAACTGGGCGGGCACGGCGGTGCGGAAAGGATGTTGCGCGTGACCCAATGGCGCGTGCGGAGGGCGCAACAAAAAGGCGGAGAGGAAGAGAAGAGGCGGAGGGTTGCTGAGGTGGGTGTAGAGGGCATTCACCACCAGGACAGCGGGAGAAAGTGCAAGAAGAAAGGGCGGGCGGCACACGACTTTCAAAAGGCGGCGGCGCACGGGCGTATGTTGTTGGTATCAGTCGCTCTGGCGCGCACGGCAGGAATAGGTGTTGAGAAAGGCAGCTCGATGTTGAAGCTTTGGCTGCCGCCGCGCCCAACGAAAATCGGCTAGTGTTGGCCTTGCGCGGCGACGATGAGCGGCATGAATCACGCATCTCCGCACTCCCAACCCTGCGCAACGGCGCCAACAGGGCCGGTCTTGGGGAATCTGGACGGCTCAGCGAACCGCGAGCGTGCAATTTTCGCCGCAGCGCGCTTTCTGGCACTCCCGGTCGGCCCCGAGCTGCGGCGGCGCATGCAGGTGAGCCTCCTTCCGCCCGGCAGGGCCCCGCGGTTGGCCGGGGGTGGCCTGCGCCAGCGTCAATCGTTGCATAGCTGACGTCCCAACCGAATGCACCCCTGCACAGACGCGCTCAACTGAAAGCTGTGCTCCAGGCCCGCCGAGCGCATGCTCGCGACAGAAAAAAGAGAGTTGCTGTCCGCGGCCAACCTCCATAGCTTCACTGCCACACCCTCTCTTCCTCTTCTTTCCGCGCGCCTCTTCTCCGTCTTCCCCTCCTCCACTTTTAGAATCCCCCAAGCACCGGGGACGTGATACCCACCGCCAAGGGAGCTGCCCACGCAGTACGGACGAATTCCCTTGCGCCGACGGACTTTTGGTCTCAGCTGCCTCCGCGCCTTTGGTGAGTGCCGTCCGCCCCAACTGCTGCTGTCTTCACCGTCCGACGGGGTTGGTGGGCCCGGCGGTCTGCCAATTGCCGCCTGCCGCAAGGATCGCGGCAGCAATTCGTGCGGGGGCCGAATACTGATTCTGATTCTGCCGGACAGCACCAATTTAATCTTCGGCCTTACACATAGACTCCGAAAACCCCCCTCCAGACACAGCATCTGCAACCATGTACGGCTCTGGTCCGCAGACTGGCGTCTCCACGCCGCGCTCGCAGGCGCACCTCCGCCCTCTCATCCTATCTCACGGCTCGCTCGAGCACACCTTCCTCATCCCCACCGCCCTCCACTTTAATGCTTCACAACTCAAGGACACCTTCCTCTCAACCCTTCCCGAGCCGACCGAGGACCGTGCTCAGGATGACGAGCCGTCGTCGGAGTGCGAATTGGTGGCAAGATACCTGGGCTTCATTGCCAGAGAAGTCGAGGAGGGCGACGACCCGGGCTCGTTCGAGGAGGTGCTCAAGCTCGTGTTGAACGAGTTCGAGCGCGCGTTCCTGCAGGGCAACGAGGTCCACGCCATTGCTGCCCGTC
Organism: Diplodia mutila; assembly: GCA_022560015.1. Lineage (NCBI taxonomy): Eukaryota > Fungi > Ascomycota > Dothideomycetes > Botryosphaeriales > Botryosphaeriaceae > Diplodia > Diplodia mutila. The sequence continues at coordinate 51,036 of JAFISB010000049.1, read as the reverse complement.
TGCCCGGCATCGAGACGAAGAAGCTCACTGTCGTGAGCGCATACTACGGTGCTCGCGCCGCTGTCGACAGGCCGATCAAGCACCACGACTCGGCGCTCTTCCGCGAGGCCGCCGACGGCAACGCACACATCTACCCCGTCTTCGGTGGTCAGGGTAACATCGAGGAGTACTTCGAGGAGCTCCGCGAGGTCTACACCACCTACCCGGCTTTCGTCGAGGACTTCGTCAACGCCGCCGCTGCCCACCTGCAAACTCTTTCCCGCGACGAGCGCGTCTCCAAGCAATACGCTAAGGGCCTGGACGTTCTCCGGTGGCTGAACAACAAGGAGTCGCAGCCTGACACCGATTACCTGGTTTCGGCGCCGGTCAGCTTGCCACTTATTGGTTTGACCCAGCTTGCCCACTACGTCGTTACTTGCCGCGTTCTGGGAAGCCACCCTGGCCACATCCGGAGCTACTTCAGCGGCACCACTGGCCACTCGCAAGGTGTGGTCACCGCCGCCGCCATCGCGGCCTCCAAGAGCTGGGAGACTTTCGACAAGGCGTCCCGCGATGCTCTGACCGTTCTTTTCTGGATTGGTTCCCGCAGTCAGCAGGCCTACCCGCGCACATCTCTCGCCCCCAATGTTCTTCAGGATTCGATTGACAATGGCGAGGGAACTCCCACGCCCATGCTTTCGATCCGTGACCTGCCCAGGAAGGCTGTCGAGGACCACATTGCGACGACGAACGAGCACTTGCCCAAGGACCAGCACATTGCCATCTCTTTGGTTAACAGTGCTCGCAATTTCGTTGTTACCGGTCCCCCGATTTCCCTCTACGGTTTGAACCTGCGCCTAAGGAAGGTGAAGGCGCCCACTGGTCTTGACCAGAACCGCATTCCCTTCACCGACCGCAAGATCCGCTTCGTCAACCGTTTCCTTCCCATCACCGCGCCCTTTCACAGCCCGTACCTCGCCGAGGCGACCAAGTTTCTCGCTGAGGACCTTAAGGACATCGTCATCCCCAGCGAGGACCTTGGCATTGCCATGTACGATACCAACAGTGGCAAGGATATTCGCGAGGAGAAGGCAGCCAACATTGTGCCCACCCTTGTGAGGATGATTACCCAAGATCCCGTGAACTGGGAGCAGGCGACTCTTTTCCCTAACGCTACTCACGTCTTGGATTTCGGACCTGGTGGCATTTCGGGTCTTGGTGTTCTCACCAACCGCAACAAGGAGGGTACCGGTGTCCGCGTCATCCTTGCGGGCACCATGGATTCCACGAACACCGAAGTTGGCTACAAGCCGGAGCTCTTCGACCGCGACTCCGAGCATGCTGTCAAGTACGCCGTTGACTGGGTCAAGGAGCATGGTCCCAAGCTTGTCAAGACCTCTGCTGGCCAGACTTTCGTCGACACGAAGATGAGCAGGCTGATCGGCCTTCCCCCGGTTATGGTTGCTGGTATGACTCCGTGCACCGTGCCTTGGGACTTTGTCGCTGCCACCATGAATGCCGGCTACCACATTGAATTGGCTGGTGGTGGTTACTTCATTGACCCCATGATGACCGCCGCGATCAGGAAGATCGAGGGTGCTATCCCGGCTGGACGTGGTATCAACATCAACCTGATCTACGTCAACCCGCGTGCCATGAGCTGGCAGATCCCCATGATCGGCAGGCTTCGCGCTGAGGGCGTCCCCATTGAGGGTCTCACCATCGGTGCTGGTGTCCCGTCGATCGAGGTTGCCAACGAGTACATCACGACGCTTGGTCTGAAGCACATTGGCTTCAAGCCCGGCTCCATGGATGCCATCCAGCAGGTCGTCAACATTGCCAAGGCCAACCCTACCTTCCCTGTCCTTCTTCAGTGGACCGGTGGTCGTGGCGGTGGTCACCACTCTTTCGAGGACTTCCACCAGCCGATTCTCGCGATGTACGGCCGCATCCGCAAGTGCGACAACATCATCCTCGTTGCCGGCAGTGGTTTCGGTGCTGCCGAGGACACCTACCCCTACCTCACCGGTGTCTGGGCCAACAAGTTCGGCTACCCGGCTATGCCTTTCGACGGCTGTCTGTTCGGTAGCCGCATGATGGTTGCCAAAGAGGCCAAGACTTCGCCGGCTGCCAAGCAGGCCATCTGCGACGCACCCGGTGTTGATGACAGCGAGTGGGAGAACACCTACAAGCGTCCCACCGGTGGTGTTCTTACCGTCCGCTCTGAGATGGGTGAGCCGATCCACAAGCTTGCGACCCGCGGTATTGTGTTCTGGTCCGAGATGGACCAGAAGATCTTCTCCTTGGACAAAGCCAAGCGTCTTGTTGAGCTGAAGAAGAACCGTGATTACATCATCAAGAAGCTCAACGATGACTTCCAGAAGCCGTGGTTCGGCAGAAACTCTGCTGGCGAGTCTGTGGATCTGGAAGACATGACCTATGGCGAGGTTGTCCGTCGCCTGGTCGAGCTCCAGTATGTCAAGCACCAGTCCCGCTGGATTGACTTGTCCCTGCGCAACTTCACTGGTGACTTCATCCGTCGCGTTGAGGAGCGCTTCACCGCCACCCCCGGCAAGACTTCTTTGCTTCAGAACTACGCGGAGCTTGAGAAGCCTTTCGAGTTCGTCGAGAAGCTCCTCAAGGAGTACCCTGAGGCCAACAAGCAGCTCATCAACGCTCAGGATGTGCAGCACTTCCTTATGCTCTCCATGAGGGTCACGCAGAAGCCTGTTCCGTTCGTTCCCGCCCTGGACGAGAACTTCGAGTTCTACTTCAAGAAGGACTCCCTGTGGCAGTCCGAGGACCTGGACGCTATTGTCGACCAGGACGTTGGCAGAGTTGCCATCCTTCAGGGTCCCATGTCTGCCAGGTACTCCACCAAGGTCGACGAGCCCGTCAAGGATATTCTCGATGGCATTCACAACGGCCACATCAAGGCACTGACCGAGGAGATCTACGGCGGCGACGAGTCCAAGATCCCGGTTGTCGAGTACTTCGGCTCCAAGCTTCTTGGTGCTCACGATGATGTGGTTGAGGTCGAGGGCCTTACCGTGTCTGAGGTTCAAGATAAGACCATCTACAGGCTCTCCTCTGCGCCCAACGCTACCCTTCCCGATATCACGTCGTGGATGCAGCTCCTCGCTGGCAACACGTACTCTTGGAGGCACGCCTTCTTCACCGCCGATGTCTTCGTTCAGGGCCAGAGGTTCCAGACCAACCCCATGCAGAGGATCTTCGAGCCCACTCTCGGCATGATGGTTGAGATCTCCTACCCCAACGATGCTTCCAAGACTGTCATCACCATGAGGGAACCCTCCACCGGTGGCAAGCACATCAAGACTGTCGAGATCAGCCTTCAGGGCCAGAGCGAGATCTTGGTCAACATGATTGAGGAGCGCTCTGCTCTGCAGAAGCCCGTTGCTCTGCCTCTCAAGTTCACCTACCACCCGGATTGCGGCTACGCGCCTATCCGCGAGGTCATGGAGACCCGCAACGACAGGATCAAGGAGTTCTACTACAAGCTTTGGTTCGGCGACGAAGAGTGCCCCTTCGGTGCCTCTGTCACGTCTACCTTCGAGGGTGGTAGGGCTACTATCACCGGCGAGGCCATCAATGACTTCGTTCACGCCGTTGGCAACACCGGCGAGTCGTTCGTCGATCGTCCTGGCAAGGAGGTCTTCGCACCCATGGATTTCGCCATCGTCGTTGGCTGGAAGGCCATCACCAAGCCCATCTTCCCCAGCGCTATCGATGGCGATCTCCTCAAGCTTGTGCACTTGTCCAACGAGTTCCGCATGATCCCGGGTGCCCAGCCTCTCAAGAAGGGCGATGTTCTCGACACCACCGCCCAGGTCAACGCTGTCATTAACCAGGAGTCTGGTAAGATGGTCGAGGTCTGTGGCACTATCACCCGCGATGGCAAGCCCGTTATGGAGGTCACCAGCCAGTTCCTGTACCGCGGTGCTTACACCGACTTCGAGAACGCTTTCCAGCGCAAGTCTGAGACTCCCTTCAACTTGCACCTCGCGACTACGAAGGACATTGCTATCCTGCGCTCGAAGGAATGGTTCAAGCTCGAGGACCCCGACATTGACCTCCTGAACAAGACTTTGACCTTCAAGCTCCAGACCCTGACCCGCTACAAGAACAAGAACGTCTTCAGCTCTGTGGAGACTGTCGGCGAGGTCCTTCTTGAGCTGCCTACCAAGGAGATTGTCCAGATCGCGTCCGTTGAGTACGAGGCGGGCACCTCGCACGGTAACCCTGTTATCGACTACCTTGAGCGTACCGGCGCCAAGGTGGACCAGCCCGTGCTCTTCGAGAACCCCATTCCTCTCCACGGCAAGAACCCCCTTACCCTCAAGGCCCCTGCTTCCAACGAGACCTACGCGCGTGTCTCGGGCGATTACAACCCCATCCACGTGTCCAGGGTCTTCTCCAAGTTCGCCAACCTCCCTGGCACCATCACTCACGGCATGTACTCCAGCGCTGCTGTCCGTAGCCTTGTCGAGACCTGGGCCGCCGAGAACAACATCGGCCGCATCCGCAGCTTCCACGCCGATCTCGTCGGCATGGTCCTGCCCGATGACGACATTGATGTCAAGCTCCAGCACACGGGTATGGTCTCTGGTCGCAAGATCATCAAGATCGAGGCCTCCAACAGGGAGACTGAGGACAAGGTCCTCCTTGCTGAGGCTGAGGTTGAGCAGCCTACCTCCGCCTACGTCTTCACCGGTCAAGGTTCGCAGGAGCAGGGCATGGGTATGGACCTGTACAACAGCAGTGATGTCGCCAAGCAGGTCTGGGACCGTGCCGACAAGCACTTCTTGGACAACTACGGCTTCGCCATCACCCACATTGTCAAGAACAACCCCAAGGAGCTCACCGTTCACTTTGGTGGACCCCGTGGCAAAGCCATCCGCCAGAACTACATGTCCATGACTTTCGAGACTGTGGCTACTGACGGCTCCGTCAAGTCGGAGAGGATCTTCAAGGAGATCGACGAGGAGACTACCTCGTACACCTACCGTTCTCCTACCGGCCTCCTCTCTGCTACCCAGTTCACGCAGCCGGCCCTGACTCTCATGGAGAAGGCCGCCTTCGAAGACATGAGGGCCAAGGGTCTCGTCCAGACCGACAGCAGCTTCGCCGGTCACTCGCTCGGTGAATATGCTGCTCTTGCTGCTCTTGCCGAGGTCATGCCCATCGAGAGCTTGGTGTCTGTCGTGTTCTACCGTGGCCTGACCATGCAGGTCGCTGTCGAGCGTGATGAGGCTGGTCGCTCCAACTACTCCATGTGCGCGGTCAACCCCAGCAGGATCTCGAAGACGTTCAACGAGCAGGCTCTTCAGTATGTTGTTGAGAACATTGCTGAGCAGACTGGCTGGTTGCTCGAGATTGTCAACTACAACATCGCCAACATGCAGTACGTCGCTGCCGGTGACCTGAGGGCGCTCGACTGCCTTACCAACGTCACCAACTACCTCAAGGCGCAGAAGATCGACATCCAGCAGCTCATGCAGACGCTCTCGCTTGAGGACGTCAAGGCCCACCTGGTTGAGATCATCAAGGAGTGCGCCAAGCAGACCGAGGCCAAGCCGAAGCCTCTGGACCTGCAGCGTGGCTTCGCCACCATCCCGCTCAAGGGCATCGACGTGCCTTTCCACAGCACGTTCCTGCGGTCTGGTGTCAAGCCTTTCCGTTCTTTCTTGCTGAAGAAGATCCAGAAGACGTCGATCGACCCCAGCAAGCTGATCGGCAAGTACATTCCCAACGTGACTGCTCGTCCTTTCGAGCTCACCAAGGAGTACTTCGAGGATGTGTACCGCCTCACCAACTCGCCCAAGATTGGCAACATCCTTGCCAACTGGGAGAAGTATGAGGACAAGCCCCACGAGGCGGCGACTGCGACGGCTCCGGCGTCGTAGATGACGGGAAGAGTGCATGAAAAAAATGAGAGGGAAAAAATGAAAACGGCGAAATGTTCTGGTAATGATTTGTCTGCTTTGGAGTTCTGGTAGGAAAGGTTCAAGAGGGATCTAGATTTTTCAAGCTATGTATATCCAAGGCGGTGGCTTGTTCTGGTCTGTTAAGGTATACTTTGTTTGTTTGTTTGTTTGTTTGTGCTTAGATTTTCAAATTAAAACTTCAAACTACTTGCTCGTGTCTTGCAAAATGTGAAACAAATTCCCTTGGTGCTAACACTGGAATGTTGAGGTTGTCAGGAGAGTCAAAGGCGACAATGCGTTGGGAGGTCGTTGCGGCGGGGCAGGCACGTGACCGCGAGAAGTCAGCGCGGAATTAAGCTCATCCGCCGACGTTTCGCCGCCGTGTTACTTAGGACTTGTGTAAACATCCCGAGCAGTCAGCGCAGGCGAATCCAACCTGCCTGACCCTCACCCGGTCAACCGTCGCCGCCGCTGCACCACCTGTGCGCTCTCACCATGGATCGTTTCCGCTCGGCGCATACGCCGATGGAATACGAGTACTCGAACGGCACAGGTCCCATTGACGAGAGCTCGCCTTTCATCACCGCCCAGCGCAACGCGAACGCGCAGAACAAGAAACGTAAGTTAGGTACGCCACCACTCTGCGCTTCCCACGATGCGACCACGCAGAAGCTCAAGTGGCATCACAAGACGTAGTTGGGCTCCTAATTGAACGCTAACGGACGTGTTTTCGTGCGCGACAGGGAACTACGGCCTATTCGACTCGCCGAACAAGTCTACACCCAGCCTCCGGCCTCCAGCCTCCCAATCCTTCTACTTTTCGCAAACGCCGTCGACGATCGACCACCACACCGGACGCAGCAGCCCCACCAAGCCCCTCTCCTCTGTTCCTGAACATCTGCGGGACCCCAAGTTTTCGACCCCGCGCAAGCCCGTTACCGACTTCAATTTTAGCTCCGGCGGCGAGACCCCCGAAACCCCCGGAGATCCCGACGCCGACAACGCCGATAGCGAAGCTACACCTGATAGCAGCTTTATGGGGTTCAAGAGTCGTTTCATGGCGGGCGGGAAGAACAGGGACAACGTTAGTCCGTCGAAGAGTCCGACGAAGGAGCCCAAGGAACGGCGGAGAGATAGCTGGGTAGGCGGGATAGCCAAGATGCTCGGAAGCCCGGGGAAGGAGAAGGACCTGACCAAAATGCCCTATTCAGACAAAGCGGAGAAGCGGATCATCAGGCGCCGGCAGAAGGAGACCGGTCGGAGACGAAACACGGGTCGTTCACGGCGCGATGCCGATGCCGATTCCGACGAGGAAGAGCGGAGCAGGGATGGGAAGAAGAACGTTATCGGTGCAATTCTGTCCTACATCGATTCGCATCCAAACCTTCCGCACACGCTGTCCTACTACGCGCAGCTCATACTCAACTTCTTCTTCGTTGGCTGCATCATCTGCATCGTTTACTCATTCTGGAGCGCCATTCAGAGCGATGTGAACATCGAAGCGGACCGCGCTATTGCAGAGGCATTGGCTGAGATGGCTGTATGCGCACGGGACTACCGCGAGAACAGGTGCGAGCCGGAAACACGCGTGCCCGCAATGGCACAGCTTTGCGACAACTGGCACGCGTGCATGAACCGGGACCCGAAGAAGGTGGGCCGCGCGAGAGTCAGTGCGCACACGTTCGCGACCATCTTCAACAGCTTCATTGAGCCTATCAGTTGGAAGGCCATGGTATGTTGCGTCGTTGGTTGAGCTTGCCGCTCATTGGCTAGGGATGAGTTAGCTGACCGTTCTTCAGTTCTTCTGCCTCATAATCGTTATCGTCTGCCTCTTCGTCAACAACATTGCCTTTACCAAGTTCCGGAACACTCACCCGGTTCATCATCAGCAAGGTCATCCAGACCCATCTCAACAATACCAACAATGGCAGCAGCAGCAATCCCAGTGGGGAGTCCCGCCTACCCCACAACGGTATCCCAGCGGTGGATGGGACACTCCAGGTCATCCGATGATGATTGGAGGTTTCTATCAGACACCAGCTCACCACTCGATGCAGCAAGTTGGAGGCTTCGAGCCGCGGCCGAGTCAAACTCCCGGTGGTCCGGGAACTCACCAGAAACCTGCTGGCAGTGTGAGTCCAGTGAAGCGGCTACAATTTTAGCATCTTCGCCAGGCACGACGTGGGCCTCTGTTTTTCGGCCTGATTACCGTGTTTATGAAATCCCGATACCAAAAAGAGTTTGGTCCGAGGTATCAAGGATCTTAGGTTTCGCGCCCATGTTCCAGGCCCCGTTGGCTTGCAATTCTTCTTTTGGCTTTTGTTCTTCCTTTCTCCCTGTGTATCAGCATACCATTGAATACGCATCCGGCGACGATGCGCGGCGTTCTGCGGCATCCATGAATGATATGGAATGGGATACGGTTGGAATAGGGTTGTGGAAAAATGACGGACGGCATCAGAAGGCCGAGCAAATGTGATGATTTTCTTTGGTTCCCAATTCGGCACATTTGATTCTCCGGCTCCTACCTACGTGTATGCGTCTTGGCACTTTTGGGTGCAAGCGCCGAAGAAGGATGTGACGAGTCGCACGCTAGAGGATGAGCTGATGCATTCGCAGGCCCGAGCCCGAACCCGGCCGTTCGATCAACGCTCGGGAAGTTGGAGAGGTAAGTTGAGCCATTTCCCGCGCGGAAACGCTGTCACTAACTCGCATCACTCGATCATGAGGCGAAATGCGATAGCCCGTGTGCTTAGGCTGCAATTGACAGGCCCTGCCCTGTCGCCTACCCCTGGTCCCCTGGGCGGAAGACCCTGGGCCTAGCTGGGCTGCACGTAAGGCTGCGTGGCAGGGGAGCAGCAAACGCCCGATCCTGCATGCAGGTGTTCTGGCCTATCACCAGCACAGCTCCGACATCACCTCTTCCGGGAAACATCGTCTCTGCCTCCAACAGCAGCACGACGAGAATTTTTGAAACTGTTTGAGGTGCTACAACACATCCATGGTGACTCAAGGACGCACTGTCCCCGCCCTGCGAGGCTTCGAGAAGGATTCCATCACTTGGCGTGCAGTTGCCATTGACCGGTGATCGTCAGGATCGGCCCGAAACGGGAAACTCTCCACCACCTACCGGTCCACAAGCTCGCCGCGGAAGCGCGTAGCGCGCAAATTCCAGGCGGCAAACGGCTCAGATCGCTGGTCTGTCGGAATTCGCCAATGGTCGTGCGTGCGCCTAGGAATCACCCGCGTCGAGCCGCACATCGTGACGGTATCGGAGGAATGCTACAGACTGTGGCCGTACGTGAAGAGTCCGAAAGGCAGGTAGCCCAGGGCACAAGACAGTGGAATAATAAGGCGCATTGGATGAGGCTGCCCAACTTTTCCATGTGCGTTGGGCTTGAGCACAGTCACTGCTTTCCCCAGACTGTCGGAGGTCGCGTCGTTCTAAGGCGGCAAATGGATACGTACGTTTCCAACCCGGATGCTCGGGAGCACGTTGCTGACAGGGAATCCAGCTATACGGCAATTGGGCTCGCTTGTCAGCGCCACCCTTGCCGGAAACACCTAATCATGCAGCAGCTCTGACGAGCGAGCCAGCCAGCCAGCAGGCCATGCCGAAAATTTTCGCCCATCGAGCCCATCGATGGGTTTCACGCCCGCGTGGCTCTTTTGGCCCGATTGGATAGAGATGCTCACTCACCGCATCGCCACCGTGACTATCAACACCACACCCCTGAGCATCCGCCTGGTCCTGCTTGTTCTGGCCCCCCAGCTCTCCAGGGCTGGGCCCCAATTTGCGCAATCAGCGGGAAGAACCACAGCGGGCCGTCTTCTGCGGCTCTGGATGGCAAGCAAACACGTACATTGGTGGTCGATCATCCAGGAACGCCGCCCTCTGTTTTCGCCTTCACTAGAGAGTCATCGCCGGGGCTGACCGGTCTCGAGCCAGGGGCAACGTGGATAGGGGGAGACAGCACATCAGAGCGAGCACACACCACCGCTGACCACTGACCACCCAAGCATCAGAAGAGTCAACGTTTCCAAATTTACCCACACGAAGTTTTTTCTTTGCTTGCGCCACCCATCGCACAACAACACACACAGCTCACACACGCGCAGCGGCAGCCCCAAGCCCCAGAAGAACAACGCAAACTTTTGCCCATCGCCCCCGTCGCCTCCGGCACCATCTATAAAACAAAGCCACCCGCCCGTGCCCTCCATCATGGGACTTCTCCGTGCAGCAACCACCTTCAGCGTCAAAGATTTCACTGTCTCTGCGACTACTTGGCTTAGCATCTCCTTCCGTCCTTTCCTCCAGCAAGCCGTCTTCTTCGTCTTCAATTCCTTCTTTCCAATCATGTTCCGGGCCAGCAAGAGAGTCGCCTCTTCCTCCTCCTCTAACGCTTCCGCTTCCGCTTCCTCTCCTGCCGCTGGCGGCATGGATGTCATGGAGGTGACCAGACCCCGCTCGGCGGCCGGCCCCGCCAGGCCCCCGTCGAGGATGCAGCGCAAGCCTAAGCCCCAGGGTCCCTGGCCGAGGGACGCCGGTGGTCAGTAGGGGTCTTATCGACGAGATTCATTGATGTGGACTTGAGGTTATGGTAAGTCTCATGCCCTCCCGCATAAGTTGTATTCACTAACGGCCTATTGAAGCTACAACAACAACAACGAAGACCTTCTTTCCACATTTGGGAACGAACCATGGTTCCTTTTTTTTCCTTGTCTCTCTCTCTCTCTCAACTCTCTTCCCGGCAAAGGCAACGAATTAAATCACGATAATCATAATCGCCAAACTCTTGAATCAACATGGACGAACGAACGAAAGTACGGAGGACGATAATCGATAATTTTTCTGGCATCCTATTCAACACATACCATCTCCCGCCTAACTCAACTCAACCAATCTCCGCGATATCGATGGTCGACCCTCGACAACAGAAAAAACGGAAAAAGAAAACGCATACACCAGCACCAACAACCAGGAAACAAAAAAAAAACCCCCCCCCTTCTTCCCCTTCTCCTTGATGCGACAAGAACCAGAGGAGAGAGAGAAGGGGAGGGCGCGGCGGGAGGACCCCCCGGATCATCCGGGATTCCACACGCAAGACGAACGAACGGATGGGGTGGGTGGTGGGACGGAGGACGGGGGGGACCCACATCAGCAGGCCACCACCGGTGAACGACTTACTCACTCACCGCCTTTGGGACCTTTGCTGCACCATCATCCACCCCCCACATATGCACATGCACATGCACGCCACGCCCGTCTGCATCCCCATCCGCGTCATACGTACTACTGCACCTCCACCTGTTCCCAACGCCCGCGCGCGAGCAAGGCTCGTGCTACCAGGGGCTCGTGCTCGGAGTTGGCGCCGGCGCTCGTGCTTGATGCGTTTTCCGTCACGCGTTTTTTTTTCCCCCCCCTCTCAGCTGCGGTCTTCGGGTCTCTCGGCGATGGGACTGATGGGTGGACGGACGCGGGCGCACGCTCTTTTCCCGTCGTCGCCGCGTCGCGTCGCGTTCGCGGTGTTCGCGCGCTTTCTGGGATCGGATCGGATCCTGACTCGTGTGGGATCGCGACAACTTTTTTTTTTTTCGTTTTCTCTTGGCACGCAAACACACGGACGTTGTCTCTCCCTCTCTCTCTCTCTCTCTCGTGTCGGGGATGGAGTCTGGTTGAGCGATTGGTGGATGCGGAGAGCGTTTCGGTGTGGATGAAAGGGTGATTGATGTCGAAAGGGGTTATGAGGATTTGCGACGAAACGAAGAGATGGACCTTTTTTTCTCTTTTTTCTCTTTCTTGTCATGGAGGACTGACGGTGATGAGGATGATGATGCTTGGGGCGTTTTTCTTGGCCGGTTTGGACCTTGTTGCATCTTCTGGAGAGGAGTGATTAGATATACCTTGGATTTCTTTTTTTTTTTAGCATAGACGGCGTCGTTACTTTTTTTTTCCCTTTTCTATGTTATAGACGTATGTAGATCTTTTATCGGCACGCGCTGTGTATGGTCTTTTGGTAATCGTTAGGTAGATTATTGTTACTTTCGCCTTGAACCGTCCTCGTCTTGGTGAAGTGATTGCGCATGGCTTGCGACGAAACTGCGGAGGTGGCAATGTGGAGGATCAACGGGAACGTTTAAGCGCGAAGGAACATCGGGGCTGTGCGAGTGGAAGGCACGTGCAACAAGTTTGTACATGTATGTCGGGGGGATGATGATGTCGAAAGCAAATGCCTTGAGGATATGATCGTGAACTAAGTACTTTTTGGGGTCGACGGCCGACAGCTCGTCCCGCGTGTCCTTGCCTTGTAAGGCGCCCAGCGCCTTTACTTTTATTTTGACCTCCGTTGCCCGCCGAAACGAAAAACGCCTTACCCTTTTGTTTTCCTTTTTTTGTTTTGTCCCCTTTCCCTTTTGTTTTCCTTTTCTGTTTTCCCCCATTTCCCTTATGACTGTCGTATTTCGCCGACCAAAACATATGAAACCCGGTGGAGCAGAAGAGCTCGAAGGCGAAGAGCGTGCGTGGTATGAGCAAGCGTGCGTCGTTTCTGCCGTCGGGAATTAGCCTTTAGCCTATGAATGAATGAGATGAATCGTCGGCGTGTATAGCATATATATCTCACGTCCGTGCAGAGGTCAAGCCAACGCTCCTGTGTCCTGGGAGGGAGGGAGCGCATGACCATAACGCCATAATGCAGTAGGCAAGGCGAAGGACCTTCCACAGCCTTCAGACCGGGGCAAGTGCTCCACCGTTGCCATGATACACACGCACCTTGTTTGCCAGTAGGATCATCACACAACAACACACTCCCAGACAATCAGCGCGCCACCACCGCGGCGTCCGGCGGTGGCGGCGATGGCGGCGGCTGCCGACCACCGGCCCACTCCCCGCCGCACGACCTCCGGCCCTTGTTCGTCCCTTTGCGGCGGGAAGGCGCCGGCGTGGTGCGAGGTCGTTGTCGTCGTCGTCGTGGCCCGGGGCATGGGTGCGGCCCGCCGCGCGTGCGCATCCAGTTGCCGCACACCGCGCAGCGTTGGACGTGGCGCGGCTGGTGACGGGGGTGGGGGTGGGGGTGGTTGATGATGTTGTCGAGGGCTTGGTCGAGGTTGGGGAGGCCGAGCTGGCGGAGCTCTCGCTTTAGGCGCATGGTGGCGGTGGTGGTGGTGGGGGTATTGATCGAGGACGGAAAAGGCGCGGTGGATGGTAGAGGAGAAGGGGGGAAGGGCTTGGACGCGGTGGTGTTGGACGCGTTTGGTGAAAGGGCTGCGGAAGGAGAGTTTGATGGTTGGGTGATGGTGAAGATGTTGGTATGGAGGAGGGGGATGTTCTTGTTGATGGAACGAGAGGTAAAGAGAGCGTGGGCGATGAGGAGGGTGACCTGTGGGCGTTGAGGGAGTGAGTCTACGCGGTTTATATACCCTCAAAAAATTGGCCGCGAGGGACGCGTCGACGCGAAGGGCATCTGATTGGAGGTCATAGATTGTCGATCCGCTCACGCGGATGAGCAGTGAGCCTGGACATGAGCCTGGACACTCTCATGATGGCGGTCATTGCTCCGGACGCAGCCACAGTGAGCCAGCAAAAAAAAGAAAGTATTGGTCGCAAGCGGTCCCAGTGACGACTCTGGTCGGTTGTAAATGGGCCCGTGCCAGCCCGGGGTCAGTTTGCCTGACGCCAGGTTGAGGACGCGACAGTGATCGCATCCCCATTTAGTAATTCACCGTCCGTGCACTTTTACGGTCGCGGATGCGCTGTGCCGGGCTATCGTTCTGGTAAACAAGAGTCACCCACGCGGTGGCATATGTAGAGCTCATCATTTAAGGAGTATGGCAACGGAGACCGGCGACCACAACCTGAAACTGATGGCTGTCGGCGGATCCGTCAGAGCCATGGGAGGGCAGGCAACTTCCCTGACTGAATGCCGGCCTTCCTCGCACTGTTCTTCTACAATTTCTCCCGACCGTGTCGGACCCCGGCTCTCCCATTGTGTTTCCTTTTGTCGCGATATGCCGATGCGGCCGCGTTATGCCGTGAACATGCACATTCGATACGCCCTGCCGGAATACGGGAATGATCATGAAAGCCATCACCTATCGAATGGTATGGCTCAGCACTTTGGCCTCACCTCCGATAGCATAGAGTGATGTCTAGGGGGAACACGACCGTGATATGGTGCGTATCGTACGCGTGGGGTCAAGGTAATCGTGTCGATGTTCGTTCGGTTGCTTTCGTCGCGGACGGTGGTTGCTACCGAGATACTTTCTGATACCTGCCTTACGTTAAGGGGTTTCTTTTACGCACCACCCGGGATTCATTACTTCTTCCCTGGCCTTACATCTCCACCGGGCCCGGTCGGGAGATGAAAGTATCTTGGCTTGCAGGACATTGACGTGTTCGCTTCAACGAGTTGCTTTGTGCTGAGTTGGGCGCGCCGACGCGAGCGACCGAAACAGAGCCTGAGTATGAACTGACTAGGGTGTAAGCGAGCTTCAACTTTGCTGTTACAGATTGCCGATCAACAAATAAAGCTGCTCGTTTGGCAGCCAAATGATGGTAAGGGATTTCGCCAAAGCAGGGAACGCGGGCCCCATGGCTCGTGAAACAGATGGAGTTGCGTACACTGGTGTAGAAAAGACGTAATATACAGAGAATTGGAAGCAGCTGTCAGCGCATTGCCTTGCTCAAAAGCCTCTTTCCGCAGCGCTGGCTCAAGTGCGTGAGGCAGTGTTTAAGCGCCGGTGGCAGTGCAATTCGACAAGCGCCAAAATTAACCAGCCAGCAAGGCACACTTGACAACCATCTCAGCTGTGCGGCACAAAAATCATGGATCATGGACTTGGATACAGCTGCTGCCTGGGCCACATGGGCGGAGCTGAAAATTTTTGATGCGCTCGCAAGGGCAGTGAAAATTGCGTAGAAATCCAATCTTACTCTGCGCCATCCCTAATCTTTGCTAGATGAATAAGAGTATTTCTGTACATAAATTTCTGATGATTTGCATAAAATGCCATTGTTTTACTGGTTGCCATTCTCCGATCCATCTCTCCTTCGGATTCCCATTTCCTGTAATTCTCCTGTATTTGATTTTGCAGCAAGAGCTCTCTGTGCATGTGCATCCCTAGCACTTTAAGTCCATTGTAGCCCACCGTCATCCTTGCCCCTTAGTCGCAAGCTCAACTTCAGTGTTCGATTTCACAAAGCTGGCGGATGACCGCACGATATTGACATGTACACATGCGTAGTTCTTCAAGAAGTAATTTCCGACCATTGATGAATCCATGAGTGGTAACAAAGCTGAATTATTCTGAATTTCAGTGTACATGAGGATAAGTTCTGTGAGGACTTTTCCCTTTCTTTTGCGGAGGCGAGGATGTGGGCGGCAGGGATAGGGCTCGGGGGGAAGGGCGGGAGACACTGCCTATCTCTAATCCATGCCAAATCTCTAGGGAACAATGCGAGCCACAGTTTCGTGGCCACTGGCGGGGTCGCGGATGCGCATCCCTGCGGGAGGCCGCCCGTCTGCCCGGCCCTACCTCCGCCCACAACACTGCCTCTGCAGCCCTGTTGCCTACATATCGCTCACAACCAGTGCCCCGGCTCCTTGCTCTCCCCATACTCCTTGACGCTCCGAACCGTGGCTGGCGTGGAGTTGCTTCTTCGTCGTACGATTCCGGTGTGACCTATCGAGTCGCCAGAACGTCCAAAAACTTCGGCATAATCAGAGTTTTCGCCTTAGCGGTCGGAGTTAAGGGTGCTTGTACCACTAGGGGCGTTTCTGCATCTGCAGGGGTTTTGGCATACATCATACAGCGCATCCGCGCGTTAAGTTTTAGGCCGGGAGCAACGCCGCAGTAGAGCAAGACGAAGGTGATACCACCTCAGTCGTATCATAAATCTCACCAAAGAATTGTCAACAGTAGTCTTGTCAGCTCTTACGATATAATAGGGTAGCAAGTAGCTTGTAGAAACATCCTTAAGGCGTTCAATATCGGATATACGCGTGGAGGAAAAAAAAAAAAAGAAATGCGGAAATCAGCATCGAGAAGCACAGAGCTGCACCAAGACATGTTTCAAACTCCGCGCCCGGCATGCGACGTAGCAGCTGGGCGCCTGCAGACTTACGCGCCCATCTATGTTTGCCTACGCGCCGCGGCTGTGCGGCACAGCAGCTGGCGTGGGGATAAAAATAAACCAGGCGGCAAGGCAGGCTCATGACTGTAGTCGGATCGGAGCCAGGATCATGATGTCCGGTCTTCTCACCGTACACTTTGCGCCCGGTGGGAATTTTATATCCGGCAATGGTTGGTTGCGGCATGGGGGTTGGCCGATCGGGAGCAGGACGTGTCGGGGCTGTGGGAGATGGCGCAGGGAACACATACAAATAACACGCTCGGAGATTTGTCAAACTCGCTTACCAGGCGACTCATCTATTTAATGATTTATTTTACAGCTGTGAAATAGAGCCAGCATTCCTACAGATCATGAAATTGGTGCCTGGGGAACTCAGCGCAGCAATTATGGCGCGACTGCGCTGTTAACCAAAGTGGAAAGTAGAGAGTAGATCCCAGCTTTAGATAAGCTCTACGCCGCCCGTATTAGATCCACTTTTCTCTTGGCCTAAATGTAAACAAACGCACCACGCGACCTGTATACGCGGGGAGACGGGAAGGGTCCCAGCTTCCCGATCTTATACCACACGTTGGAGGGCATTGAGATGTGCCATCATTGCCGTCCATCTCAGAGGATGGATCCGTCAAGGCTTACGAAACGGGTGCAGCGTCGTTCCCACTCTGACGCGTTCGGGGCGCGGTCATGGTGTGCGCGCGCCTAACGCGTTACGAGCAGCGCGTTAGTGTGGCATTTCCGTACCTGAAGCCAAAGCCCAGTTGAAAGCTGTTTTACTCAACCGTAAAGGCTCCCGAGTACGAGAAGAAACCAAGTCATGAAAGCGGTCGGCACTCTGACGATTGGCAACGAAATACTTGCCAGTACTAATACCACACCTCTTCCAAATGCAGTCCCGGCTTAGACGATCGCTTTCAGCCAGTCATAAAGCTCTGACAATCTCAACCAAGCAGGATATACAGAGCCCCTTCCTGGTTGAGCGAACACCTCAGTCCTGAGGGAAAACAGTGCGTATCGCAGCCATTTTGAATATTACTCGCATCCTGCTCACAGAGCCGCTATTCCTTCTGTAGACACAAGTAGGTTAATCTCGGTAAAGTCGAACGAGCTCAAGCACATACACTTGCGGCCAGCGTTGATCCATCGGTGTCTGTCTTGCGGCATATTCCACTGCGCCAACTTCTCGGGATCATGAGCGTTTGGGATTCCGCACGGGACAATTATTTGATTGGCTCTTTGAGAAGGAAAACTTTTCGAGTGTCGATCGCGAGACCAGGGGCCCCTACACATGGCGTGTTTCTGGTTCAGCTTTGAAGTGTCTGCCTCGTAGAAACCGACCGATGCCGATCCATTGTCGGCCATGACTTTCCTTCCCCCACCACAAATGCCACATGCACGTCGCCCTTCTCGGATATTGTGGCCCTCGCAACATCTAGGTTTCCGTATTCGAAGGATTGGAAAACCAACGCAGCGGAAACAGACTCGGTATTCTAGACGCGCTAATACGTGATAGATCCAGGTTAACGGATTGCACACTGCCTTATTGTATGCACAGCGCCCTCCCCGTATCTTCAAGACGAAGCCCTTCTGTCGAATAAGCATCCTCGACGTCTCCACCGACACTCTCCCTCCCACCGCAGTCACCTGTTCAGGCCATCACGCTCTCTTCTTTATCGCGATCGGCCGCATCTCCTCCCGGTTCCCCTACGAATCAAGATCGAGCTTCTCCACTTCGAGCGGCTTTTTCCAGAACAAGCCGGCCCGCACCGCTCCTTCGATCCGTGTGCTCCCATGCCGGATTTTCAGGCCGCAACTGCAAGACGTTCTTGAAATGGGCAGGATGTGTCGCTACGTCCGCTTTGTGGCGAAACGCGTCCTTCGAGCAATTTTCCTCTCGAATGCCGAAATTGTTGTGAGGGAAAACACCGGTGAACATCCGCCAGCGGCGAAATACCAAGTGGAGGATTCTTTCAAGCTGGGCCGGCAAAGAGCATATATATGGGCAAGCTAACGCCTCCGGGATGCAGTACCGCAATAGCCCTCTGCCACAGCCGACCTCAGAGCTTTCCGTCAAATCGCTCCCACCGAAGATACCGTCCACGCGTCCGATATGCCTTTCCGCAGAACGAAGCGTTGCTCCGTGTGCGAACACTGGATCAAGCGGTTTGGTGGGCTGCACGACTGCCCCGGCCATCGGGCGGACAGATGCAACGCCCGACGATCGTTCCGATGTCTTTGGGTTGCCGGATGACCGGAGAACACGAAAGCACTGAGGAGTCGGGCTACGTGAAAAGGAGCACACTGTGAGTGGCCTGGCTTGAAGAGACTTCCGCCTTCCCACTGGCTAATATCATGTGGGGATTTATTCACTCTTTTTCGGAAACTTGCGGCTTTCGCGGCATGTAATTACTTGCTTGAATGTTGGCAGTGGCAACCCTACGGAATGTGTGACGGCGGTGCTCAACCAATAGCAAAAAGTGGATGGGGTGGGGAGGGCGTGTTGACGGATTCAACTGCCCACCGGGTCATACATTCATTCTCCATTGGAATGGTGGCCACCAGAGCCATCTGGTAGTTAGCAAGGCTTTTGTGCTGACTATACCCGTGAAATTGTTCCTTGGAAATACTACTACAAACATGATCCCCTGCCTCGCAAGGGCAAGCGCGATACTATGACTGAACGATCTTTTCCTATTCCATAGCCAAATACAATGCATACTTATTACTGAAGCATCTATGCACATCGCTTCGTCAGTGAAGATAAACTTGAGCCGTCGTAGCATGTTTGGTGGATTCCCAGAGCAAATGCCGAAACTTACAAGGAGGATGGTTTGAAGTGAAGTTGAAACAAAGTGTGGAACATCTATCCAAATAAGAAACTGCATCCACAGGATATCTGGGAGGGATTTGACATGGCACAGACGTACGTGAGAATTACCATGCCGACCCAAACGCCTCAACTACCCAGAGATGTCTCTCTAGAGAACAAAGGCTGATCTACTCATCAAATCGGAAGGATCAAAAGGGAAAAAAAAAGAATCTACGTCAGAATATCTGCTCCTACTGCCCACATGCACAAGAAGATTTTCCGCGATCTGCTGTGGAGTGGATTGACACGAGTGATCGACAAGTTGAGTCACAGCGGCCAAACCCGGCGAAGGAGAACAAGCCACCGCCCAGGCAAAGCTTTGTGGGCACAGCTATCTGACATGGCAGACGAGCGAATCATGTGCCACTTAGCGAACGCAATATAGCATGGGCAAAATTTGTTTGGGTTGTTTTATTCCCTTTCGCGGCGGAGCATGGCGGTCAAGCTGGAGATGATTGGCCAGGACGATCCAGTGGAACCCCCGAACCCCGCAGTTACCCGGCGGCTATGCAGCAGTGTGATTCAAAAGCACTTGCACCTGAACCCACATTTTCGCTCAGCACCCTTCAGAAGGCGGCGATTGGTAGTTTGCATCCATGAAGTGGTGGAGAAATGCGGGGCTTGCGAAAGGCGCTGCGCGTGCTGTCGTCAAGGGATATGTTGCAGGGTGAAGTTGAGCAGCCAATGCGTGGCTGGAAAAGCCAAGTTTCCCGAAGCTCGTGACAGGTCAAAACCCGATGTCGGGACGAAAAGAGAGAGAGATCATCTCAACCGAGTACTCAGACCAACAGAGATCCGCACAGGATGCGGTGTGGCAGTTGAGAGTGAGAATTCTCGTGCGGCCGCCCGACATTATTCGGACGAGCGAGCTGATATCATGTCAGTTTGGGGGGCGCCGCCGAATTGATTGCGCAGCTCGCAGCTCCAGGTAGGTACTGATACCGGATGCGGGCCTCGGTCCGGTCCAGGAACCGCATCCACGCAAAGGATTGCTTCGTCATCCCGAACGGATTTCGGTTCCTAAGGGCGATTGGTGCCCGAGTTGTTGTTCCCAAAGATATCTGGTTGTGGTTGGGACGCGCCTGCCCGCATCGTATGACGTCGGGCCACGTGCAGCGGGTCGGGGACTCGGCCGGTAACGGCGGATGCAGCTTCCCTCTCCGACCGACTCCAGCCCTCAAGTACTCCGCCGTCCGCATCCGCATCCGCTCAATCCCGACCTACTCCTCAGTCCTCACCTATGCCCATGCCCATGTGCCGCAGCTCGGCTCTCGATCCTGGCCGGCCATGTCATCCCGCGACACCGAGGGGCCCCGCGTCTCGCTCGAAAGCCTCCCCAACGAGCTGCTCCTCCAGGTCCTGATCGACGCCCCGGACGCCGTGCTCAGCCTGCGCCAAGTCAACCGCCGCTTCGCCGACCTGGTCGTCTCGCACGAGAAGCTGATTGCCGACCGCATCTTCACCCGCACCGCCTGCGGCCGCGCCGCCCACGACCGCTGGGCCCTGTCATGTGACTCGTACCGCCGCGCCCGCAACTGGCGCCACAACGCCATCTTCTACCGCAAGTTCTGGCGCGTCTTCGGCAACAAGAAGATCTACAGCGACTGCTACTTCTGCACAAACTCGGGCTTCCCCTTCCTCGACACCGATCGCTTCGACTCGCTGATGAAGTCGCCCCTGGCCCTGGCCTACATCTTCCACTCCATGAACCCCTGCGTCGAGGACGACCCGAAGTGGTATCTCGCCTCCATCCGGGACTCCCATAAATGACGTGTTCCCAACGTGCATCCGCCTTGCTCTGGCTTTTTGGGTTGCTTTTGCCGCAGAGGCTTCGTCGAACGGCTCCCCGCCTCCGATGACGGACTAGCCGGCAGATCGTCCACCGTGCACCATGCGGACAACCAGTTCGGTCCGGGTTATTAACTCGGCCGACCCAGCTGTTCCAGCACGACGACCATTTCAATAGAGCTCTGGATGCCCGTTGGGTCAATCCGCGTGGACTTTTTTCTGGATAGATCTCTTCCCTTATCGAATGTCTCCAAGATTCGCATCTCTCGCTGAAGTCGAGGTCCGATGCATTCTTGTGCGATCAAGAAACTCATCCGCCGTGGAGCCCAATGGATATCCCTACCTTAGGACCGCATTGGATAGTGTCGCCCAGGCCTGGAACCGGTTTTCTGCCCTGGTGCTATTGAAGTAGGCTGGACCTCTTCCCTTTGGACGCTCCACGGACCCAATATTGAGGCGATTCAGGCCGTCGCGCCAACGTGCTGAAGTAGAGACCAGAATACGGGTTTCCGCGACAGGTTATCCTCGGTTGAATCCAGCTAAATTGACCGATCGCACCGTCGAGTCAGGACTGTGCGATCCTCTATGCGAGACGGCTGACCAGGTATATGTGGCACTCCACTGGTGTGGATGTTTCCCCTGTCCCTGGCAGATGGACCTGCAGCCTTGCAACACTAGGCCATGGATTCGGCGACACTTTGGACCGACCCCAGCCTCATTTCCCTCCGCGAGTCAGCTCGACGTCGTGTTTGCATCGAATGGGCGCACAAAAGTTGATACGTACTGTCGATCAATAATAAGCATTCCGATAGCGTTGGACCGCACCTGCAGACCGTCTCTTCCTACGAGCCAAGAAGTCGGACAAACACGGCTCGAAGCACGCTGCAAGGCTTGGAAATTTTGCTTTTAGTGTTGGGCAGCATCTTCGTGCCGTCCAAGCCCCCCTTTCGACGAAGCCTCCAATGACGGACCGCCGGCGGTTCGTTCTATCTTGGTGCTGCATGCAGAGATCCACGGCGCGTCGAGGCCCCCCCTGTGAATCAGAGGCGCTAACGTCGGCCTCCTTCCGAACCCCGTTTCCAGCGCCTCGGCCGTTTATGGCCATGGAAGCGAATCGTCATCTCTGTCCCGTGCGTCGTCGCGGGTGCGGGGCGGACGATCCGCTCGAATGGCGCCAACCGGAGGTTCCCCCGCATCGATAACTCGTGGTCGCCCAGCCCTTTAGCTGCAGCACACACCTGTCGTTCGAACCGTCATCAGGCCACGAGCCCCCGGTCGCGAGCTTAAAAAGCGAGTCCTTGCGTCAGGCGAGCCGCACCTCACTGCGGCTAGGCGGGGATCATCACCTTGCGACGGTGCTTGGCTCACACCCTCGTCCAGGGCCGCATTAATATCACTGGTGAAGGCTGGCAGACGTGCTAGATCGGTAGCGCTAATGCCAACAGAGTGCTGTGATGGTGATAATCACCCGCTTGACCGGGATCGTTAGGCGTTCGCGGCGGTATAATGGAGGCCTAATTGAGAAAGATTCGCAGTTGAAGACAGCACCACATGACGCCTATTTCGTGATCCTATGGACACGATGTTCACTCGTACGGTAGCTTCCAGCCACGCTGACCAGAAGCTAGCGGTCGGTTCAACTTTTAATCGATAGTAGCCGATGCGGACCCGCAAGGCGAAATACATCTGACAATGTCGACGTTTCCCCGCGAAGATTCTCCGATTTCAAGCCATCCAACGCCCCCTCTCCACATCCCGGCGCCTCCCACCCCCATTTTGCACGAACCGCTTGGCCCGTCATCATCTACACAAAATCATGGCGAGTACCCAGGGGTGCTCCAAGCTCCTTTTCTCGATCGACTGCCAGGAACAGGCCTCTGTCACGCAATAGCCGCCCGCCGTCGTATTTTTTTTTTTGGAGTACACACTTGCCCTTTTGAGCGAACGTGTCAAAGCTTCTCCGTCTACTACCACGTGGGAAGACCGCGCTTACCTAGCCCCGATTTCACGAGCGGATCGCCGGTCGCAGCCTCGCCGCTGTCACATCGCCCTGTGATTCGGCCACCAGTCGCCTCGTTCCCGCCCGCGCCGGCGCAAACCCGCAATCCGCCGGACTCTCCTCCTCGTACTTCGGGGCGCTTGTGGGGGGCAGTAAGGGTCCCTTTTAGCGTGCTTATTGGGCTTCGTCACCCTCGCCCACAATCAAGACGCAGGCCGTTCTCGTGCTTCTTCTCCTTCCACGAGGCGCGGAGAGCCCCTGGCTTTTTACGGGGAACCATTCGTACCGGGTTGATGGCTGTTCGCGTACCCTGACTAAACACTGATCCTTTCCATACCCTGTCCCCCGTCCCGTCACCTGTAATTCCTTTCATGGCTTAATTGTTCCTTATCGGCGCCCTGCTCTCTCGTCATCGTTTGTTGGGAAAAACAAACCTTCGTCACCTTTCTTCCCTTGTCCGCTCTCACCCTCCACCCCTTCCCTCCTCCTCTCCTCCCGGCAACTATGACCACCGGCCATGATGCGGTGGTGGCTTGCTTCGTGTGCGCGGGCATCGCGGCGGTGTTTGTCGGATTGCGACTCTACACGCGTTTCTGGATCAGCCGGCATCCCGGCTGGGACGACCACATGGTCGTCATTGCTTTGATGTTCGCCATCGCGCTGTGTCCCATATACGTCCAACGTGAGTCACACTCAGAGTCGGGATCCTCCCTTCGCCGCACGCAAGTTGCTTACCGAGACGATAGAATTGAAGTACGGTCTGGGCGACCCCATCGCCGACATCCCTCCGCCGAAGCTGGCGAGGCAGATGCAGTGGTTTTGGGTGTCGACGTGTAAGTTTCCCTTTTCTTCCTATCTACTTTCGATATATCGAGAACCTCGACACTGACGACGAGGAAACCCCTCAGGGATCTACCTCACCGGCGTCGCCTTCGCCAAGATCTCCATCCTCATCCAGTACATCCGCGTCTTCGTCGGCACTAAGACGATCGTCGCGTCGTGGGCGACGGTGGCCTTCATCGTCACCTGCTGCCTCGTCTGCTTCTTCGGCGGCATCTTCGCCTGCGCCCCGGTCGAGAAGTTTTGGAACCCGATGGTGCCGGGGAAGTGCATAAACTACCTCGCGATTTGGTATGTCGGGCAGCACTCGATTTCCCTTTTTTTTTTCCTTCCTTTCCGGGGGCGTGCGGGAACTGACAACGAAAACAGGTACCTCCACTGCTCCATGGCCATCGCGACGGACCTCGCCATCGTCATCATCCCGCTGCCGACCATCGTCAACATGAACCTCGAGAGCAAGAAGAAGTGGAGTCTGGCCTTCACCTTCGCGCTCGGCGGCTTGTAAGCATTTCCCTCCCCCCACCTTCCTTCACCCCGGTTCCCCTCCCCCGGAGCCGAGTTGAGCCCTCCCAGCTAACGGGGGATTTTATTAGCGGCTGCGTCACCTCCATCATCCGCCTCTACTACCTCCGCTTCCTCACCACCACCGGCGACCCCACCCGCTACAACCCCATCCCCGCCCTGTGGTCCGCCGTCGAGCTCGCCGTCGTCATCGTCTGCGCCTGCCTCATCACGCTGCACCCGCTGCTCGTCCGCGTGCTGCGCCCGCTGCGGCGCTTCGCCTCGCAGTGCTCGAACGGGACATCCGAACTCAGGCGGCGCCAGCAGCAGCAGCTGCCGTCGTACGTGCGAGACGACGGGGCTGGCCGATCGGAAGAAGAAAGTCGGCGGCGGAGGTACTCGCGCGCGATCGCGGGGTGGGAGGGCAAGGGGAGGATGGGTGGTGCGGGGGGAGGCGGGAACGTGGTCGTCGGCTTGGGCACGATGCTGTTGGAGAGCGGGTGGTCGGAGGAAAGGCTCGCGCCGGAGGGGGTGCCGGAGGGCGAGATCAAGGTGCAGACGACGGTGGAGGTGGCGACGGAGACGGATGCGGGGAGTACGCTGACGAGGGAGAGGAGCGACGGGGCGAGTTTGAAGAGTGGGGACGCAGGGGCGGGGGATGGGGAAGGGGAGGGGAAGTGGGTGGATGTGGAGATTGGGAGGGTGGTGTGAGTGAGTGTGGGTGGTTGCGACGACAACCTTTTTTGGATTTGGAGCGTGCGTTGGGGAAAAGTTGAGATGCTTTCCTTTGATAACATATACCCTGGATGAAGCATGAGGGCGCGGGACTTTGGCATGTAGGACACGGCGTTTTTTCCTGACGGTCGGGGTGCTGTTTGCAGGCCCCTTCGAGGTATCTGATCCGCAGAGATGAGACCTCGCTGATACCTTTTTCCCCTTGTTTCTTTGAGCCGGCTTCGAGCGACCGCTGTTGGATGTACGTGTATCGCTCTACGTCTCTGTAAGACGGCAACGATATTGCAGGTTTTGCCTCGCGTTGGAAACTAGAATCATAGATACTTGCGATCATGACTACGAAATAGATTTGGCTACGGTCAACTTCTGCTACAGCGTTCTGGTCATAAACGGTCAACTGTCACACGGGGCCGCTCGAGATTTGACTGTAACTTCACTCCAACCTCCGCCTCAGGCCGTTCACTGCTGCTGACGTCTTCCAAACTCTCAAACGCCTTCCACCGCAAGAAGCGCACTCTTCGTTTCTCTTGCCCAATATTAGGCAGGTACGTATAGTTCGTCGGATAGCAAAGTTTAGTGCCTGCTTTAGCGGCCTTTAGGAGCTACATCCCTGCCCGGTTTTCTCCCTTTACCAATAATGCCACCACCGCCACAATCAGCCAATAGCTTGCCTCTCGCCTCTCAGCTCTATGGTTTCTTTTTTTTTTCTTTTCTACCCGGTCCGTCCGACTCTCCTATCTTCACACACTTTCTAAAATCCTACCTACAGCGCAAAGCCGCGTGCGGCTGGAAAGCGCATCGAGTCCCCTCACCTCTTCGAGCGTGCGCCGCTCACACGCACGTTTCATCCCCCCCCATCCGCTCATCGCACATCATACCCTCCCGAGCTTTCCGAAACGCACCCACCCCCGGCTCATGATCCGCGCTTCCCGCGCTTCCCCCCGAGAAGCCGCCCCGTCCCCCCCCCCCCCAATTCCCTTCTAATTGCACGATTCGCGAACAAAGGTTCCAGACCAGTCCACCCACATCCCTGCTCTTATGTGACGACCGCACCCGCCTTGCGGGAAAGAGGAAATAAGGTTTCCTTGTACCTATGTATGCACCTGCGCAACCGCAGGCCGTTCGGATCGACACGCACGCACGCAACGCCACGGTTCTGGTCCCACCGGTTGCCGCGCCGGTTTTCCCGCCAATTCCCGCTCGCCGCTTGCGCAGGACTTTTTCCTTTACCCCCCGTGCGGGAACGCAAGTTTTCTGGGAGGTGACGCCGAGCAGGGTACGGGCTTGCTGCTGGCCGCCGCAACGGATCGAGGGGCGTGCAGATGCTGTGCTGTGTGTTGTTCGAACTGCCCGTCCGAGACCGCTCTCTTGGATGGCACAGCGGCGGGCTGCGTGTGGCCCGCAGCGAGGACGGGGAGCGGGATGGATGGGTTTGTGGGATGCTGGTGCGCCGTGTTGATCGGATACTGGCTTGGTCTCACCTCTATTGTTGCCGCGTTCGCGATGGATTTTTCCTCATTGGGTTCTTTGAGATCGCTTTGGGAGGACTGGGGGTGAGATTTGTGTTGCTTTGGTTGCTCGCGACTACGGGGGTAAGATGGATGTGCGGGGGGGTTTTTTTTTTTTTTGCAGGTTGTTCTCTCGCAAGGTGACTTGTTCATTTCTTTACCAAGGGGTGGCGATGGTAGCATCGTTTGGTGGTTTGAACGAACGGTAACAGCTGCGGTATAGCCTGTCTAGTGGGGGTTCCTCTTGTTAGTTTACCCCATCGTTCTCACTAAAGTACTATGTTGGTGCTAACGCGAAGGAGAAGTTGAGTAGGTCGGGCTTGTTCTTTATAGTTGCATCGCTGGGTAACTGCGGCGTTTTGGCGCTGTAGCTCCAGTTGGCATCGCCTGCCGATCAGTCGTGGAGATCAACTCCGCAGTTAGTGGCAGAAAAAAGATTCATGGCGGCAGTAGAAGCGGATGTCCAGAGATAGATGTGAGTCCTTTGACCCCTCCTGCATGGATAGTTGAAGCAAATATTCCAGGTACGTTGGATGAAATATTTCTATCGTCTTCAACCACTCATCCCCGAGCTCTCCGACATCATCATCGCCATCGCCATCACCACCATCCTCCGCAACCACCTTCAAATCAACGTCACCAGTCTGTGATACCTCCACAAAGCACAGGCACCGAAGCGATTTCGAAATGAATCGTATTCAAGCATTAATCTATGTGAAGGGTCGGATGTATCAATTTGCTAGCTGAGTATCAAATGAAAAATGAAATCAAATAGAGACAGCAGCCATACTATGGCTGTGCAAGGGCCTTCAATCAACGCAGCGCCTTGCTGGTCTGGGAAAACTGCTCACTGCTGGGGAGTCCTCAAAGATAGTTGACCCATGCTCTTTCAACAGACTGGCGATTCTCTTGTCGCTTTTTCTCAACGCCGCGTATATGGGATCATACTCTCCTCCTTGAGCGTTCACGTCGGCGCCTCGCTCAATCAGAATGCGGGCGATCCCTTCATACCCATGGTAGCAGGCAACATATAGTGCGTAGGTGCAACTTCTACTACTCTTGGCATTCACCTGCGCACCCTCATCAAGGAGCGTGCGCACAATCCCTTCGTGTCCGTAGTTGCAGGCAGCATGCAGTGCGTAACCGTATGGTCCACTATGAGCATTTACCTGCGCCCCCGCATCAAGGAGATTGCGTACGATGCCCTCATGGCCCTCGGTACACGCGACTTGGAGAGGAAAAGCTAGGAGAGCTTGGTCCCAATGCTCCAAAAGCACTCCCTCTACATTTACGTCCACTTGCATATCAAGCAGCCTTTTGACATAGGGTTCATTCTGCCACTTAACAGCTTGGACAAGAAGATTGGCTTGGTCTCGAGGAGCTCGTGATCCACGACGGCCAAGGATATATGCAATTTCTTCGAACGCCTCGGCCGGAGTGTCTGAATCAAGAATATGCTCAGCGTCCGAATGGCTGAAAACGGCGCCTTTTTCGAGGAGCAAGCGAATGGTATCCTGGCTCTTGATCATCAATGCCGCCCGAAGTGGACTGAAGCGAAAAGGCACATCTCCGAACCGAGCGTTGACGTCCCCACCGTGATCAATGAGAATTCGTGCTGTTTCTGTCTTGCCATTGCAGCAAGCAGCGTACATCGCACAAGTCCATCCAGAGGTCCTGGCGGAAGTAATCGGCACGATTTCCGTATCATCACCTCGAGCAGTGTACGGTGGATTGGTGTCCAATTCTGCGAAGATTGCAAAATTCGGGTCAGCATGATACTCGAGCAGAAGTCGCACTATACTCTCATGGCCGTTGAGGGATCCAAAAACTAGCGCAGTGTTTTTGTCCAGGTCAAGGCCCTCGCACTTCTTCAACAATACTCTTACGGCAGTATCACTTCCATAACGTGCCGCAGTGCACAACGCCATATCGTATTCAGCCTTCGTAAACCTGACAGTTGGTTCACTGATAAGAGCATCAAGAACATTGTCATGGCTATTTTCGATAGCTCCACACATTGCCGAAGAGAACCCTCTGTATTCTCCATATGACACGGACGGTGCCAAAGCCTCAGCGATCATGGTGTTGTACTGGTCGATCTCGGAGCTATCCGTCTTCATGCGGTCAAGAATTGCGGTTACTGCGTGAAGTAACCCGAACTTGGATGCGTAGTAAAGCGAATGTGTGTCCTCCACTTGTCTATCATCCGACAGGCACAAGAAGACAGTGTCGAAGTATACGCACTCGACAAAGAGCCGACGAGTAAATTCCCGCACATCCAAACATTGGTCCTCAACTGAATCGGCACCAATCATCCAGGTACGGACCGCTAGCTCGAGGAAAGGGAGTTTCGATTTGATTTCATCCAGTTCGGTGCTTCCTTGACGCTCTTGCTCGTCAACGAAGAACATGTACACCAATTTGGTCCTGACGAGGACATGTTTGATGGCTGTGTCCTGGAATTCTTCTCTGAAGCTTTGAAGGACTTTGTCGGATCCCAAGTACTCTTTCACGGATAAGTGTGCCAATGACAAGTAGGTCCTCGTTGACCCATTCCAATGTTTCTCGGTTGTTGTGACAAGACTGGAACATATGGATATGAGATCTTTTTTGTCCGGCATCCTATTCTCCGGATCAAAGCGTGGCGGATGGTCCAGCAAGTTGACTGAAATAAGATCGTCGGCTTCTTCCAAAGAAAGCTCCCGAACGGAGGGATCAAAGGCCAAAAATTGCAGAATCCTGATGGCGTCGCTTCGATGCTCCGAAGGTAGGTTTTGTAGGATCCGGTCGTATGTTTCATTCAAGTCGGCAGGTAACGACTTAAGAGCTTTTCGAAGAGCATTGAGGTTGCAGCATTTTCGTAGGGTGTCGAGCTGGCAGGCTGCCCACCGGAACCTGTATTAAGTTTTAGCATATGATCAGGTGGCCGTGTAAAAAGTCTTATCTCACATTCCACCCGCTTTCTCCATGATTTCTTGCTCCATTTCCTCCAATGCCTTCTCGTTGTCTTTCCAGCGTCCAAATTCGGGGCCTGTTCGGATCCGGTCGTGAACGAAAGCACGTATATCCTCATCAACGACACGTTCCTTAAGATTCACCCTATTATTATCGCCCAAGTGTTTTGCCAGCGATGATTTGATATCCCCTTCTGCACGGCTTGTGACGAGTATGTGCAGCTGATCGAATTGGTGGTTGTAGACACTCGGATCGTGAATGTCTCCAAGTAGCTTCAAGAGATCCGGTCTGTCCATGCACTCGTCAAGTGCGTCCAGAACAACGTACAGGTGTCCGTGGATTTGAGATAACGCCGTCTTGAACATTTTCTCCCAACTGTCTCTGTCTCTTCCTTCTCTTCTTCCTTCAGTGGAACGTTGTTGATGTAGATATTTTTTAACGCCATCGCTTCTTCGGGAACATTGAAAGATGAGTGAGCGTATCATTTGATTGGTCGTTGACTTCTTTGCATCTCGGAAATCGAAGTAGAAAAAGAGGGGCTCCACTGGAACCGGAGTATCGCAATTGTTGGTAAGGCTCTGGATGATTGAAGACGATAGAACCGTTTTGCCGCATCCGGGAGACCCATAGAGCCACAAGAAGGACTTAGGCTCACGCTTCCAGTTCAAAAATGACGGGCCATCAGTAAACCAGCCACCAGATTGTCCATGCCGTTTCTTGATGTTCTGTTCGTGGCTTGCCCAAGGATCAGGTGGTGATAGCCAGCCTTTGAGTTCGCTGTCATCTAGGTTCTCTTTGATTGCCATGGTATTTGACTCGATTTTTTCCACAGAATGCAATACTTTCGTCTTAATCAGCTCATATTGAATTCGAATAGCTACCCATTTATGGAAAAGAATGATGGAAAAGGGGAAACTAACCATCCTTCATCCATTCCTCGGCTCTCTGGGCCTTATTCAGGCCATCGACCTCCACGAGCTGGAGTAGTTCCTTCGCGAAAGCTGCCGCGGTCCCCGCAGCGTATGATTGCCACTGATCATTCTTGTGGGAATCCGCATAGTCACAGATACCCCGGATCACCAGACAGGGGAAATTGTTCATCAAGCCGGCAGCCTCCATCTCATAGCAGATGCAATCTCCATCGACATGCTTCAGGAGCTCGCTCCTCCAGCCAGCATCTTTGACTAAAGTATTTCCGGACGCGATGACTCCGTAATGGATTCTCGGTCGTTCAGGATCTTTGCGTACCGGAGGATCACGGAGGACATTAACTCTTGAAGTGTCGCATTTCTCATCGAAAAGGGGATCGTTCTCGGTGCCTTGGAACTCGTAGCCCCGGTAATCCGAGTCTGACTCAAACATCGCTGGGTTCTTTTCTTTCCACGCGTTGAGAATAGCAGGGATGCCGTACTCTCGAGTCATGTGTTTCGCTTCCAGTTTTGAAAGAGCGCTAAGAAGAACCGGCGGTGGCTTGTTGAGGAACCCGTTTGGCTTGACTCCATCGGATCCGGCCTTGATCATGTCGTACTGGACAACTCCTCCGGTGTTCCCTTGGGGGCGACTGACAGCGACGTCGCCGAGTCGAATGTCGACATCTTTGCTTCGAATGCCCGCTCCGATTCCGACGAGAAGCCCGAACCGGATTTGAGGAAAGGATGACAGCATCCACTGTGCGGTATTTGCCGCTGAGTTCGTTCCGTATGCTCCAGCTTCGAGTGATGTGACCACAATGTAGTGTTCCCCGATCTGGCCATACGTGTAAGTGTTGTGGTCGCTGAGAGCCTTGTTGAAGTCCCTCGGCTTCAGGTGAATCTTGTCAAGGATCTGTTCAGCTGCAGCTCTCTCGAGTGGAAGGGCTGCAATCCAGCCAATGGTGTAAAGGTCACTGCTGATGGCTTTTGTTTCGTTCGCGTCCCCAGGGTCGCTGTGGCGACATTAGTCAGAAGTGCGGCTTATTGTTAGGCGGGACTCGGAAACTCACAGGTCTCCGTATGGTACCACCGACATTGATTTCTCTGAAGTCAGCTCGCCGTGACTGACTCGTTCACACAGTGCGAGTCCCTCCTTCCCGGTCGCGTGATTGCGCTGTTTGAGTACTTTCATGCATTGACTTGCGGCCACGCCGACTAGTTGAAATAAGTGGAATGAAAGGTACTTTGATGTCAGCTGTAGAGAGGTGTGGAGAGATGGATGCTGCCACGGCATTCCAAAACCGATATTGGAAATAAAAACGCCGCGACCGTGCAGCTGGGAGGCTGGGGGCAGCTGACACAGCCCCAAATTATATACTCACTCGGCCAAACAAAAATGTACGCCATTGGCTTGGTCACAGAATACTGAGAGCGCCACGAAAATGTCGACGTGTACTCGTCTAACCCAAAAGATGCAGATTGTGCAACAGTTTCAGTTCCGAAATTGCATTCAGCCACCCCGTGGCGGCGTGCATGCAGTGAGATGTAGTGAAACGACATCCGATTCGATACCGATGTGGCAATGGCTGCGCGCATCCTGTAGGAAATACGACGCCACCTACCACACCGGAATCACTCAACCGGAGTCCTGGTGAGATGTTTCAAAGAACCATCCTATTATGCGGCTGGGCTTGGAAGCTGAAAGCTTTGGTTTCTACCTTGATCTGAGAGGGACGGGTCGGCTCACCCCCTCATCTTGGCATCGAGCCCGGAATGATAAGCTACAGATTTCCTAAAATGTTCACTTCACTTCTGAGGTTCCACAAGTATATCAAATGGTTAGAAGCGTAGTGAAATACGTTCTCGTCGACCAGCAGGGTCAGATGCCGTCCTATTGCCGTGTCTCAGTCGGCGCGATCCACCGACACGTCCGCAGGGTTGCAAATTACGGGGATCAAGAACAGTGTTTACAGGGCTTGACTCTTCTGTAGCTCGCTGTAGTCCCGGTTTAAGGGTCGGTGGATCACCCCGACTGCGGAGATAATTGCTTTTTCTCAACCATGTCGCGTGTTGTGTGTTCCTGTACCTCTTATCTACTCACCACTGCTACATCACTCTCCTTGTTTAGATGGCTGTCTATATGAGTGTAGTAAATATGCCTAATTAAAGAGAATAGCAGTGCTAGATTAAATCTTAAACACTGTTCTACAGTTCTATAGTCTGTTAGCATAAAGAGTAGATACGTGATGTTGGTCAATGGCCCAAAGTGGACCACAAGCCAGCAGAGGAGCGCTGTAATTAAGAGTGGGCATTCATTGCAGTAGCGCGTGGTGAGATGCCAAGCAAAGGTAAAACACGCGACAGAGTTTTTTTGAGGACCAATAGCTCTAAGATGCCAAAGCTGCACCTGAAACTACAGCCAACCAGAGCGCCAGCACTAACCGGCCGATTATGCCGGGAAGTCAATCCACAAAAGACATAAAGCGAAACATATATGGAAAACACATGTATGTCTCAAATTTAAGAATGACAAAGTCCGGCCCCTCATCCAACAGAGGTAACAGCACCGGATCATTCAAGGGTATCTATTACAATCAAAAAAGCCAGCCCAATCCGACCAACAAAAAAAGAGGGCGTTTTTCCAATCCCACAATCATTAACCAAGATAAAAAGTCGTAGAAGCACATCTATCCGTCGCTTCCCTCCGGTACAATCCAATGTGTGTGTACAAGAAAGGTTTCCGGGATAGCAATACGCTCTGCGCTCTGCGTGATTCTTCTGCGCCTCCTTCCAAACCCTCCAGCTCTTCAGATTCATCGAAATCCGAGAACGGGCCTTAGCCACCGCCATTGTTGTTGTTATTGTTGTTGTTATTATTGTTGTTGTTCTGGTCCCCACCGGGACCAGCCTGCGCCGTTGTAGTCGTTGCAACCGACGACGTCACGACCGACGACTGCCCCACAGCGGCGGTGCTCGTCGCCGTCGAACCGCCCGCGGCGGTGCTGGCCGCGGCCTCGCTGCCGGCGGTGTACACCCTGAAGCTGTTGAACTCCCAGTACGCCTTCTCGAACTGGGTGGCGTTGTTGGTGACGTAACTGGTGCAGGTGCCGGGGCACTCGTCCTGGTCCGAGTAGACGGCGTCGGAGCCGGCCCAGTCGCCGCACAGGTCGATGTTGACGACGATGCTCATGTTGCGGAAGTGGTTGCTGATATCGCAGTCCGTGCTGGGGAAATCCGCGCTCGCCTCGCCCCAGGTGCTGGGGTCTGGGGCGGACGAGCTGCTGCTGTTGCTGCTGACGTCGTCGGGGATGCTGTCGCGCTCGAAGTGCCAGATGCGGATGCCGGCGTCGCGCCACTCGAGGGCGTAGACGCCGCCGCCGACGTTGTTGAAGCCCTGGCCCATCGACGTCGACGAGCCGTAGACGCCGCAGCCGGCGTTGTCGTTGGTGCCGTTCCAGCAGTTCTCGTGGATGGTGCTGCCGCTCTGCTTGCGCTTGCGGTCCATCTTGCAGTTGTCCGTCGTGTGCAGCGTCATCTGGTTCTTGTTGTCCGAGATCTGGTTGACGCCCTCCATGACGTCGATCTCGCCGTTGGTCGGCCAGTTGTACGGGTCCGACAGCCACACGGCCGGCCACGTGCCGCAGCCGTACGGCGAGTGCGTGATGTCGAAGATGAAGAGCCCGCTATTCCACGTGTCGCGCGACGTGATGCGGACGGACTTGCGCCCCGTGCTGGCGGACTCGCCGTTCTCGGATGTGTCGACCTTGACGACGGCCTTGGAGGAGGTGGCGTAGGTCAGGTTCATTGATGCGGCGGTGGCGTTGTCAACATAACTGTGGTTGGTGCCGTTAGCAATGGCTTCTTCGAACCAGTTCGATGCGAGAGACTTACTGGACCCAGCCTGCGGTAGGATCGTAAGTGTTGAAATAGTCCCAGTCGTCGAAAAACGAGGTGCCCTCATCTGCGCAAAAACATCAGCACTCATCTTCATCCAGATTCGGCAATCCACGATTCCTCCTCGAAGCGATCCCCAACCTCAAGTCCCACCACAACATCCCCCGCACCACCACCTCAAAACCACCGCGGACTCGAGAAGAAGTAAAAAGGGAGAATGGAGCCTTACATGTCTTCTGCAGACTGTAATTGAGCTTGCTGTAATTGGGGTACGCGTTGTTCCTGACGCCGAAGTACGCGCCGCAGATGATGGCGACAATGATGGCAGCAATGCCTACGGCGACGGCGATCTTGGTCTTCAGGCCCCACGACTTCGGATTCCATTTCGATGGGCCGGCCACCTTTTCCTCGGTCCCGGTCGCATGGGCGGAGTACGGTGGCGGATCGCTCGGCCCGCCAGTGGTCTGCAGCGGAACGCTGGATTCTGAGAAGGGGTTGCGGCCCGGCATGGTTGGAAGTTTAGATCGAGGGAATTGTTGTTGTTGTTTTCCTTTTTTCTTTCCGTGGCTGGCTAGCTTAGACCAGACCAGCGGCGAGCGAACGGTCAAGTGCAGGTGCCAGCGAAGGTTGTCTTTGTCTCGGGGATGGCAGCAGCGAGTGGAAGGAAAGGGACCTTCCTCAGGCGAGCAGCAGTCAGTTAAGGCAGGAAGGCGGGCTCAGTAGGTTATATTATGCGGATGCGGAGAGCAGCAAGGCGGGCGGCGCAGTCAGGCAGTCAGCCATTTTCCTGGGCGGAGCTTGGTTGGGCCGGCTGCAAGGGCAGGCATGCGTGGACATGGCTCGAGATGGCGTGCGCGCGGTTCAATTCTCGCAGCGGTGCGGGCATGGTTGCTGCTGCGGTTGGGGATGGTTACGTGTTTGGGTGGGTCGATGATGGTGGCCGTTTGCAGGCTGTGACGAATGTGACGCGCGGTGTGCGCGATGGAGGGCGGGAGGGCGCCCGCTGCAGGAGGGATAAGCGCCTTATCGCCCCAACCCCAGCCAGTGCCAATCCAGGCCCGCAAAGCCCGCTATGTACCTAACCTTCCAAGCAGCCCCCGTCCCGCGCCCGTAGCGGACGGATCTTGATGCCAAACGAAGCTTTGCACTGCGCGCGCGAGAGAGCTTCGTGGTGGCTTGGCCGCCGCGACGCGCAACTGCTCTGAACTTTTTTTCTGCTCTTGGACCGCCCGACGCCGCTTCCTCCGCGGAGCCAAGAATACGAACGCCTGCACGCCCTGGTCCCAAAAACAACGCATCATCATCGTACCCAATCCACACTGGTTACGAGGGCGCTATCGATCGAACTGCAGCACACCTCGGGCGAGCATGGCAGTCCGGACGGGAGCCGTTGACCTCCAATTACGCCGCGAAACCACTTCCGCCGTCTCCGATGATCGCGGGGAATGCGTAGAGGTGCAGATAAGTGATCGTCTAGCCTATCCAGCACCTTATTATGCTTGACCAGAGAAGGTGGCAAATCGGCGACCGTGCTATTAAAAGAAACACGGACCATCCCTCGTAAACATCCAAGCATTCCATCCGTTTTCTGCGCTCACTTCATGTGATCGCGCTGACTGCATTCCCAAAGGCACAAAAGCAGTGCCTGTCAGAACTCAACGACACCCATGCACTGATTCTCGCCCTGACAGATAAGATTCTACCATGTGTCTTACGTGAGACATGCCGACCCAACAACGACTAGCAGCGACCAGTCCCAAATACTACTTACTCCCTGACACGCAGGAAATCAACCTGCAACTGCTCGGTCTCCGATCCGAAACAGCCGGCCTTCCAACACCCATGCCGCTAACCAGGAGACAGCCCCTCAGGGCGCAAACTCCAGCCTCTCCGCCACGGCAACGACGCTGGTCTCCCTGATATCCGCCGACGACTCGCCCAGCATGATCTTGTACTCGCCCTTCTCGACCACCCACTTGCCGACGCCCTCGTCGAAATACGCCAAGCCCCGCACCGGCACGGGCACCTGCACCGCCTTCGTCTCGCCCGGCTGCAGCTCCACGCGCTCGAAGCCGACGAGCTGCTTCACGGGCACCTCGACCGCCGTCGTGCCCGCGGGGCCCGCGTACACCTGGACGACGTGCGCGCCGGGGCGGTCGCCCGTGTTCGTGACGCTGACGGCGACGTCGTAGACGTGCTCGTTCGGCTGGACGTGGAAGCCGGCGAGCGCGAAGCTCGTGTAGCTGAGGCCGAAGCCGAACGGGAACAGCACCTTGCCCTCGTTGCCCGCGCGGTCGAAGTGCCTGTACCCCATGAACACGTCCTCGGCGTACTTGACCTCCAGCCTGCCGTCTTCGTACTCCCCCGGGAAGTTGCCGTGCGCGGGCGCGTCCTCGAGGCGGCGCGGGAAGCTCGTGGGCAGCCGCCCCGCCGGGTTGACCGCGCCGAGCAGCACGTCGGCGACGGCGTTGCCGGCCTCCTGCCCGGGGAACCACGTCTGCAGCACGGCGGCGACGTCGTCGATCCACGGCATGGCGACGGCGACGCCGGTGCTGTTGACGACGACGGTGTTGGGGTTGGCGGCCGCGACGGCGGCGACGAGGGCGTCCTGCGAGCCGTCGGCGGGGAGGTGGAAGGAGGCCTGGTCCTGGCCCTCGGTCTCCCAGTCCTTGGTGTGCCCCGTGAAGACGACGGCGACGTCGGCGGCGCGCGCGGCCGCGACGGCTTGCGACTGGATGTCCTCGTCGTGCTCGGCCTCCGTCATGAAGCCGAGGTAGAAGCCCATGCATTTGTCGAGGATGCTGAGGCCGCTGTTGTTGATTTGCGGGCGCCGCGACTGCGCTTCGATGGCGTACGGCACCCCGGCTTCGAAGGCGTATTGGAAGTTCTCCTGCTTGCCGCCGCCGAGGAGGAAGCCCATCGGGTCCTGGTAGTTGTGCTTCTGCTCGGACACGAGCTCGCCGTTGATGAAGAGCTTGGATGGGCCCAGACCGGAGAAGCCGAGGTAGTGCTTGCCTGTCGTCGTCGGCGTAAAGGTTCCTGTGAGCTTGCAGGTCTCGGCAATTTCGGTGGACAGGATGGGCGCCCAGTTGGAGGTGGGGATGTTCTTGGTGCCGACAGGGGACTTGGAGTAGTCCTCGGTGTCGAAGCGCTGAAGAGTCCAGCCAGGGGATCCTTCGTAATCCTTGACGTCTGTGCCCATGGGAGGCAGGAGACGGAAAGTGTGCGCACCTTGAGCCACAGTCAGCTAATTGATACCAAGCCTGTAGCAGAGAACTTACCCTTGGCATAAAGCAGCTCCACCTCGTCACCAAGAGCCGCCTTCAACCCATCGTAGGGGGTGACCTTGTAGTGAGCGTTGACGGAAGCGCTTCCACCACCATGAATCAAAGAATCCTTCGCGTGTCCCAACAACGCAATCTTCTTCTTCTGCAGCTTCTCCTTCCTAATCGGCAGCACTCCATCCCTGTTCTTCAACAGCACCGAACCCGCGGCACCGACCTCGCGAATGAGCTTCTGCACCTCCGGCCTGTTGACCGCCTTCTCCGGCGGCGTGACGGGATCCTCGAACTGCCGCGTCTTGACCATCAGCTCGAGCACATTCCTCGCGCACTCCGTCACCGCCTCCTCCGACGTCTTCCCCGCCTCGATCGCCGCCTTCACATCCTCCACCTTCCGCCACTTCGTCGGCCCGGGCATCTCCAAATCCATGCCCGCATTGATGCTCTCCGCCGTCGAGTTTGTGCCGCCCCAATCGCTCATCACCAACCCCTTCCACCCCCAATCGCCCCTCAACACCTTCCTCAGCAAAAAGTCATGGCTATCCGCATGCGTCCCGTTGACGAGGTTGTAGCTCGTCATGACCGCCCACGGCTTCGCCTCCTTGACGGCGATCTCGAACGGGCGCAGGTACAGCTCGCGCAGCGCGCGCTCCGAAATCGTCTCGTTGACGGTGAAGCGCTGCGTCTCCTGCTCGTTGGCGGCGAAGTGCTTGATCGTCGCGCCCACGCCGCGCCCCTGCAGGCCGGCGATGTACGCCGCCGCGAGCCGACCCGCCAGCAGCGGGTCCTCGGAGAAGGACTCGAAGTTGCGGCCGCCCAGCGGGTGCCGGTGCAGGCACACGGTCGGCGCGAGCAGCACGCGCGCGCCCTTGGAGAGAGTTTCGTCGGCGAGCGCGGCGCCGACGCGGCCCGCCAGCGCGCGCGAGAAGGTCGACGCCAGGCTCACCGACGCCGGGAAGCAGGCCGCCGTCGTGCCGTGCGCGAACTCGGCGCCGCGCGCGCCGTTGGGGCCGTCGCTGGTTTTGAGGGACGGGACGCCCTTGCTCGGGATGGCGACGGTTTCCCAGAAGTTGGCGCCGGCGAGGAGGGATATCTGGGAAGGGGGGCGTGTTAGTGGGGGTTTGGGTGCGAGACTCTTTTTTTCCCTTTGGAAGGAAAGAATTGGAATGGGTTATAGGGGATCCGTGGTTGTATGCTGGGAGGGTAACGGCTAGGTGGTTGTCGAAGGGTGACAGAGCCAATGAGAGGTGGAGCCTGGTGTTCTTATCGCTGATTCGACGTCATGGAAAAGAGGGCAGAGATTGAAGGTGACGAGAGAAGAACTCGAGGTGGGGAATTGCGACGACCTACCTTCTCTTCGAGGGTCAATGAGGCGAGAATGGCCTCGACATCGGTTGAAGAAGTCATGGCGGACGATGGGGTATCAAAATGGAGGAAGCGATTAAGCGTGCAAAGCGGATGGCCCTGGGAGCGGGCGGCAGGATTTTTGTATCAGCCATGGGGTGGAGGTTGGTGGCCTGCACTCCTCATCGTGTCATTTCGCGACGGTCTGTTGTGGAACCTGATGCCGTTTTTGGCGCGGAAGAGGGGCCGTGGGAGGTAGAGTTTGGACTTGGGCACTTGGGATGGGCGAAGGCGTGGCACGGTAGAACTGCGGCTGATGTGCTGCAGATCGCTTCCTGCGCCGCGGCAGCACCAGCCAAGACGCGCCGAGCAGCCAATCACAGGGCTCGTCGTGCAAGGGCCTGGTCGAACGAGCGCTATCAATTGGTCTTTCAGCCGAGGCGGGTGGACGTCGGGGAGCTTCTCGGGTTGCTTGCGACCCTTTTCCCATCCGCGACTCCGCGGCCGCCAATCGTCAGGCTGCAACGAGCCAGTCACGCGCGCGGCCGTAGCTGTCCC
The DNA here is from genome assembly GCA_022560015.1 of Diplodia mutila. Lineage (NCBI taxonomy): Eukaryota > Fungi > Ascomycota > Dothideomycetes > Botryosphaeriales > Botryosphaeriaceae > Diplodia > Diplodia mutila. Next base: position 11,800 of record JAFISB010000049.1, on the reverse strand, counting down.
CGCACCGCTGTTGTTGGTCGGGTGCCCTGTCCGCTCTGCTGACTTCACCGTCGGATTACCCGTTTGGCCCTTACCAAATCATCCAGCGCCGCCAAATAACCGTCGACCAGGTAAGATGCCCCATTCTTCCGTACCCCATTTCGACGTCATGCTATCTCCCCTCTTGACTCTCTTGCTTCGTCCTTTTTCCCGAATCGTCGTGAGACAAGACTCGTGCACATACTCTTGCGTCGTCGTACTCCCACCGGAGCACCCCCTCATGGCTGCAGTTGACGCCCGAGAATCAACCCTGCAGGACTAATCGCAGCAACGAGCCAAAAAGTGGCTGCAATACTTGATGATTGGGTACGTGGCCATTGTGGATTCAGCTTACGGGGCAAGCCCTGCGTTGAAACAGACAGCTCATCCGTCCTCATCAAGACGGTCGCCTATCTTATTATTATGCGCGGATCTTGGTTGTTGATGATCTGCGCTCCCAGAGCCCCACAGCGGCCTCGTGCCGGTTCAACAGGTGACAGGGAACCTCTAACGTGCGAAACCTCCTCGCGCTCAGCTCAGAACCTCCGGTGACGCGAAAATCTTACTTTTCGCGCGAGAGCCGGTACCAGAAGGGTTGATCTCCCAGCCTGTGATGCTGCAGGACGCCTTGCTGAGTCGGACTTCGCGCTATCACAGCCGCGTCGAGCATGCTCTCCGTGTCTCCCGAACTTCAGCCAGTGCTCCCGGATGCGTATCGGCCGCCGCAATGGTCCCGACGACTCGGTTCTCAAGCGTGCCGATATCAAGGCAACACCCATGGCCCATGGATCGATCCCCTTGCCGTAAGTACCGGCCCGCCGCCGAGGAATGCCCGCATATCATCCTGCGTCCTCTCATCCACTTTCTGCGGCCCGCTCGCCGGTGATGCTGCTTCTTTACTGGACGGTCGTGTGCGTGCGTACACAGTACGCGCGTGGGAGCGATTCATTCGGCGCGGCTAAATTGTGCATGGGCTCGGCATGCCTCGCGCACAGGGATTTTTGCTATTTTCAGCGTCGTCGGCGGAGGTGTGCTCTTTGTCAGGGTTTGCTCAAGCCGTCAGCATGCGTGCGTGCTTACAAAGTGGTCGGCAGCGCGCATCCGCTTCAACGCATCGTGAAGTCGGGACGGTATCCGGACAGCGGCCACACCATCAACCTCAACGTGGGACCCCTTCGAGTGAATAGCGGAAACCTATCCCCTCAGGCGATTGCTCAAGGATGGACGGATCCAGATCTATTGTACTCCATTGGCTGACATTGAGTTGTGCGTCCACAATGGAAGAGAATAGTCACCTGGTTTGAACTTCACCATTGCGCCAGCAAACATCTGTCGTACTAGCTTGGGAGCTTCTCTACTGCGAAATCGGCAATGTCAGCTGGAGGTCGGTTTTGCTTTCGCATGAGCTATCGGCGACGTCATGCCTGCCCCGCGTTGGGTCACCGAGTCGTGCCTGCCTTTTGACGTTTCTTCGTTGTGCACTCTCCAGCTCGTCTCAATGCCTCAGCGACATCTTCCCCAGCCCAATGTCCTCCAATTCAGTCACAGCCCTGTGAAACTGGACGGTGTCGCCGTCTATCAAGCTAACGCCAGCATTTGCTCACACAAGCAGCTTTAGCCTACAGAAACGCAACCACAGCCACCAGCGGCTTTCCCTACTCTGTCGATCAACATGTCGCCCGGTTCGCCCGAGGAGCGTGACCTTCCCTGGAGTAAAATACCTCCTACGGCAGTTCCAGGGTTCGGCTTTCACCTTCGACACATGCCGGAGTACGAGTTCGTCCATGGTCGGCGCGTCCGGTTTCCCAATGCAGTGATGGACTTTCACGCCCGTCTCCTGACGACCCACGAACTCACGATGCTGAATGCCATGAACTACATCACCGAAAAGGCCTCATGGAGTGAGCATGTTCATGACCCAGACACTGTTGAACAATGGCGCATTGAGATCCTGCGAAGTCCTTGGAATCGAGAGGGCCATTCACTTTCCGAACAAGCATTCATCTATGTAAGATCATATGCCGATGCCAGTTCTCAGTACGCTTACTTACTTACCAGTGCATTCAAGAGCTCAGGGACCAATCTCGAAAGCTGAATGAGTCTGGTATGGTTCAAGTGTTCAACACCCCTGATGCTACAGTCGTCAAATCGGATACCGCCGTTGCAACCCAACTTCACCATGATTTGAAAAAGGAACTTAATCGCTTGGAAGAGCAAATGGAAAAAGAAAACAAAGTGATTCCCGAGGCGGGTCGACCCCAAGTTCGGCTTCTGATCGACCCGTCCCTCTACCCACTTACATTCGGTCGCTCCCGGATACTGTCAACGATGCGTCTACCTCGCGTACGCACTACACAGAATTTCTTCCTTGGTCGCCGGTGGGTTCCGAAATATAAAGGCGGTGAACTCTGGAGGTCCAGGCAACGCAGCATTCCGAACGCTTGTTGGTCCAACGCTCACCAATGGCTCCCAGCCGATGTAGCCTGGGGTCAGGATGGATTTCCGAGGCTTCGAAGTTACGTCAACAATCTGTGGCGCGATCGCGTGGACGAGAAAGCATACACGCTCATTGAAAAGGTGATCTCCGCGTCCGTTCCACTGTGGAATACCGTGCTCTCTTCGTTGGGGACTAAGCGCCCACGCCGGATATGGCCGGGCTCGTATCGAACGTCATGCCCGACACCACCTCCCGATCTCTCTGATAGATTTGCACGCATGGACTGGAAAGACAGACACAGCACGGTCATTGGGCCAGAACCGACCCCATATGAAAGTGCAAGCTTCGACAATGGAAGCCCTGTCAATCTCGTCGAAGATTTTCCGGACGGTATCCAGGTCATCGTTCGGGCGACCAGTGTCAAGTTAACCACCGACAACCCCGAACTGAACAGCGATGATTGGCACATCGAAGGCATGATGAACGAGCATATCTGCGCCGTTGCTACTTTCGTCTATGACGAGGAGAACACGTCGGGAGGCTCAATCAGCTTTCGCCAGAGATCCGAACGAGGCGATTTTTCCGCTTTTCACCGAGCTAATGGTCAGCCAAAAACATGTGCGAAGATTTTCGGGATTTCCGACGGCGAGGATGCATATCAGCAATTCGGCCCCATTGAACATCCTGAAGGTCGCCTCATCGTATATCCAAATGTTCTCCAAACTCGCGCGACCCCTCTTACGTTGAAGGGCGGGAGCAACGCTGGCCATGTCAAGTTCTTGACGCTCCTGCTGGTCGACCCCTATCTCCGCGTGCTGTCAACCGCCAACATTCTGCCTCGAGTACGGGACTGGTGGGAAAAGGACTTGTGGACATCGGAAAGCTGGCTGGGTCAGAATCGGATTCCAAGAGAAATTTTCGACCACATATTCAGTTTTGTACCCGACCATAGATTGACTTCATGGGCGACGGCTAGGGAAGAAAAGGCCAGGAGAGATGATGAACTAAGCAGGTTCCAGAGAGTCTTGAGAAAGCTGGTCCTTAGATTCTACGCTCCTTATGTGTGGATGGATTGATGTAGCCATTTTGGGGAACAGGAGCGATGCAGACGTGGGTTTGCTGCCTGGTGGCTTTTTTTTTTGTTTCATTCTTTTCACTTTGTCACAACACGGGGCCGGGTTGCTCGAAGCGCCTTGACCGGCACAGCATCAGTCTTCTTACTGCTTGTTCGCTTTTGTTTGTTTCATTCTTTCTTCTTCATTCCGTCGCAACACGGGGCCGGACCGCTCGAAGCGCTCTGACCGGCACCGCATTAGTCTTCTTACTTGAGCAATGCATTCATTTCGTATACGAGGACGGTTCTGGTAGTAATGCGACATTGCTGCTGCCAGGTCTGTAGAGTCGAAGTAGACATGGGGACGCACATGTTCGGTGGACGCGACGAGATTCATGACCCCCGAGGAACTGTTGGGATACTAATGAAACCGGTCTTGTAAGAGTCTGTGCCGAGTGCGGGGTTCGTTTCGTTTCGTTGCATGGCCGCGCGTAAAAGACGAAACAATGGTGAGTAATGACATGAATGTACCATTCGCAGCCCCCCAAGCCACTGCAGGGTAATGTAAGCTTTCAGGAGGGGCGACAAGCTTTGATCCGCGAGGCGGCCCGTCGGCTAGAACGGGTGGATCCTTGCATGATTGTGGCGGTCGTGCTTACCCGTTGCATACCGAGACCCGGCGTTGGTTTGACGTCGTCCGGTCTCTCGGCTGGGACACCGGCTGAACCTCAAAAACATCGCGTCGCCCCTGTCTAACCGCGCTCCAGCATCTTCCAATTACCACGACCATGACAGTACTCGAACGGCTGAAGTCCATGCCGGACAGCATGGCCGGCTGCAACCCCAATTGCATTTTGGCAGTCGTGTGAGTCCAGAAGTTTTACGCGCCATTTCCATTTCGACTGACCTCCGCAGGTGCTCTGCCATGTTCCTCGATTTGGCAAATCTTAGCGCCATTACCATTGCTCTTCCCACCATCCAGGAGAATTTCGACGTAGACGTCGGCAACTTACAATGGATGATCTCTGCCTACGCCCTCACTTTCGGTGGCTTCCTGCTGCTCGGTGGCCGTGGTGGAGACATTTTCGGGTGAGCACATTTCTACTGGCCTTTCCGGAACTCCATACTAACGCATATTGCAGCCACCGCCGGGTTCTGCTGTTTGGCATGGTGTTCTTCGCGCTATTCAGTCTGGTCTGCGCCCTCTCGCCCACCTTCATAGGCCTTGTGGTTGCGAGGGCCTTCCAAGGAATCGGCGCAGCATTTACCATTCCGCCTGCCCAAGCCCACGTCGCTCTGTATTTCGCAGAACCAGCCAGAAAGGCCAAAGCCTTGGGTATCTGGGGCGCCGCCGGGTCTCTAGGCTTCATGTGCGTACTTCACCTCCAATTCACCGCGCAATACTGACGCCGCCACGAGCATCGGCCTCATCCTGGGCGGCGTTCTGACCGCGTTCCTCGGCTGGCGATGGATCTTCTGGATCTCCCTGATCATCTCGTCCCTCGTCATCCCAGCCGCCTACCTCGTCCTCCCCCGCCCGCGCTCCACCAGCCGCGCCACCACCCCCCCTCCCCCTCCCGACGGACCAGCCCCGGCAACCGACGACGGCGCCCTCCCCACCGCGCCAACGCCGAAGAAATTCCTCCACTCCCTCCGCGAGCGCCTCGTCCGCTTCGACGCCGCCGGCATCTCCCTCGGCGTCCCGGGCATCCTCCTCCTCACCTACGCCCTCACCTCCGCCAACGCCGCCGGCTGGGCGGCGCCCTCCATCCTCGCGCCGCTCTGCGCGTCCATCGCGCTGCTCGCGCTCTTCGCGCGGCACGAGCGCTCCGCGTCGCAGGCCATCCTCGCGCCGCACCTGTTCCGCAGCCGCTCGTTCAACCTGACGCTACTGCTAGCGGTGCTGACGTACGCGGTGCGGCAGGCGTGCACGTACTTTTTGACCGTGCAGCTGCAGCGCGAGTTCGGGCGGAGCGCGATCGAGACGAGCGTGCTGTTCGTGCCGCTGGGGGCGAGCGCGTTGGTGTGCAACACCCTGTCCGGGAGGCTGGTGCCGGTGTTGGGCGCGAGGGCGATGGTGCGTGTGCTTCTTCCTTCTCTTTCCGCCCCCTCCGCAAACCAACCAACCAACCAACCACCTAACCACCATCCCCTCCACAGTTCATCCTCGGCTGGACCCTCGCCACCCCGGGCGTCGCCCTCTTCGCCCTCACCCCCACGGCCGCGGAATCGCCCCGCTGGCGCGCCACCCTCCTCCCCGGCACCGTCCTGTACATCGCCGGCATCGGCGCCGTCTACATCGCCGCCAACGTCGTCGTCGTCTCGGCCGCGTCGCGCAGCGACCAGGGCGCCGCCGCCGGCGTCTTCAACGTCGCCCTGCAGGTCGGCGGGTCCGTCGTCGGGCTGGCGGCGCTGACGGCCGTGGGGGAGGGCGTTGGTGGGGGGAAGGGGGGAGGGGATGTCGGGGCGGACGGGTACAGGGCGGTTTATTGGGCTTGCGTGGGGTTGTGTGCGGCTGGTTTGGGGGTGAGCGTGTGCGCGGTGGAGGTGCCGGAGGGGTTGAGGGGGAGCGTGTGGGGGAGGAAGGAGGAAGGGGGGACGGTTGGTGTGACGGCGGCGGCGGGGGAGGGGAGGGAGGGGAGTGATCGTGGGTTGTCTATGGGTTCTTCTTCGCAGCACGAGCTGCAACCTGTCGTGCAGGGGTCGCGGGAGGGGTAAAGTGCTGGTGCGGTCTGCTGATAGGTTTGTACGCGTGAGGCGTGCATCTCATGTGCAATCGGGGCTTTTCAAGGCAAAAAGTCTGCTCTGGTAGTACCCCCGCGATCTTTGAAGAGCTATTTGATGTGAACATGATATCCATTCCGAGGAAGTGCTGACCTGCGTTATCTACGCAGTGAACTAACCCGACGACGGTTTTGCGAAAAATCTCACGCTGGAAGTTTGAGAGAATGTGATAGATCCTCCTCCAAAAGAGACACAACGCCTTTGTACACCGCCTCTCGGAAGCTCTCGTTCTCCAGACTAAGTGACGGGGTGTCGAAGTTGCACCGAATGCACCTGGTCACAGCGGTTCCGTAGGTCGTGCCACCTTCATCGCACACGTCAATGAGCAGTTTCTCCGCAACGAAATAGTCGGACACCGCAGTTGCGCGCCCGCCGTTCAGGCCTTGAACCTTCTCTCGCAGCCGCTCGAATGGCTCGTTGAAGCAAAGCTCGATGAGAAGTATGCCAAGGTGGAACAGAGGCCCGTTGCGGATGGATCCATCAAAGCTTGCGCGTTGCGCTTGCACTTCGCCCTCCGATGTTATCCTTTGAGATATGAAAGCTTTCTCGTACGGGTCGGCATTGGATGCATCGAAGAACCTGATATCTTCGCCTCCCCAAGCATCCTTTAGCCAAGGGGTGCTGTGAAGCTGGAGCAGGTTGAAAGCCAGCGTGACTGCCACACGCAAGCGCTTCAGCCGTGAGAACCTTGGCCTGCCTTCGCTTGTTGGCTGACGAAGGATTTGGTGGAGCGAGTTCAGCGTCTGCGCGTTCGAACGGAAAGCGGGCGACTCGGGTGCGAAAACGTCGAGTCTTTGGGAGGTATTCTGACATTTGAGGAACCCGACGCAGGCTCCTTGGTCCCATTTCTGACCTCTTCGGAGTTCCTCGCATAAGTCTGCGATGAGCTTGTTTTGGTACAGTGATTGTGGAATATGACTTGTGTTGTTTTTGCTGCTGTTGTTGGTGTGGTGGGGGTGGTGGGGATGGTGATGGTGATGGTGGCTGTGGAAATTGAATCGAACACCTCTCTTTGCTGGACCCGGAGGAATGGTGGCTTTTGGGATGGAATTTTCCGGTTCGGCCATGCGGACTTCGGCGGTCTCCAGCTCCCATGGGGGAACCTGCTCAGGTGGTTCTCTGCTGCAGCTGTAGGAGAAGGCGAGATGAAATGTTGGCAGGTTCAGCTGCTCGCAATGTTTTGGGATGGACCTGATCTCCAGGAGCAGGCTGATACCATGCGAGGCTCGGCAGCGACAACGAAATCCCGAGGAAAGCATGGAAAATACGCTACTGGCACATTTCTGAACGGCGGAAAAGTCGGGTACTTTTTTGATCTTGGATGCCCGCGAAGCCTCAAGCCGTAGATTTTGACCGAGCATCGTCATAAGAGCGAGGTTGTCTTGCCTGATCCGCGTGACGTATTTTTCGTATTTCGATGGTTTGATGCTAAACTTGAGTCTCTTGTATTCCTTTTCGAACTTGCTTTCCGCATTGATGTTGATCTGCATTGAAAATCAGCATTTGATACACTTGTATTCGGAACGCCGACGCAGACCTTGCCTTGGTCGTCGACCTTGAGTAGCGCATTGACTCCTGCAATGTTCGCTTGCATGCTCTTCACGCACACTTCAAACACTGGATATGACCTCAGAAGCCTGTCTTTGAGGCTCGCCTCAAGCTGCGAAGTTTTCCAAGCGTGCCCGTGAGGGTCCCTGAGGAGGATTTCTTTCTCATCATCATCCACGATGCCGTTGAGCAGCTCTTCGCACATGTTCAAATACATGGTTTGCTCATTCAAGAGCTGGTTGTGTAGGGTTTGCAAAGGCAGTCTGTACTTTAGGTAGCGGTCACCTGCGGAAACGCCTTCCAGTATCATCTTGACCCCTGTAACGGCAATGGGGATACCGCCAAGCACAAGACCTGCGACTTCGGCCATCTTGTTAACATAGGGCTTGTTGCGAAGGAGGAGTTCGATTTGAGCAAAGCGTGAGGATTGTTTAAAGAGCGAAACATGGGGATTAAGGCCGTACGAGGCTGAAGAGTGATTTCCGTCATCCGAGCTTTGCCTTTTCAGATACGGTGCGCGATATCCTAATTATAGACCGACCAATTGTATTTGCTGCCCATGTGATAGATATAACCACAGGAGCGGGGTATGCGCATATGCGCCCCCATCACTTTCAGCCTCGCGCTTGTGCTTACGACCGAAGATTGTAAAACCGGCTCTCCCATGACTGCCAACTTTTTGAAACTCATATTACCGTGATTCCTCTCTACTTCACTCTTAACATGGCGTCAGAAATTCCCCTGTCGCAAGGCGATCCGATATCAACTCTAGTCGCAAAATGCTTCAGGTCTTTCGACGATTTGGAATGTAACATATCCGATGTGTCGGACGGCTCAACAAGACAGCTAGATGAGGAGCTTGTAGATGAGCTTGGGCGCCTCAGGGTATGGGCTGCAAATATCGGTGCTCACCGAACTGGAAGGATGTCTTTGGACTTTCGTTTGAGAGACGCACCGCACATCAAGACCAGAGTCCAAGGCTTGCTGCGCGACCTTTCAGGAAATATCCAGCGTAGTAGGTACAAGCTACGTTTCTGTAGCTCCGAAGCTGATTATAATACCAGCGAGAGACATCATTTCCGGCGCATCACTCCCCTGGGACAAGATACAATTCGAATCAGACTCTGATGATGAATCATCGGACAGCGAGACGGATGATGAATCACTTGAGGGCACTGAGCTGGAGCAACTCCAGAAAAGCATTCATGAGACCATAACACTCCTCTCACGACTCTCTATGGCCGTTCGTAATCCTGCTATGCATGATCGGCACATCAACTCCGCGCAAGCAGTAGCGGTCGCTTTTTCAAAGTATGACATGGATCATGTCTCCAACAAGTTCCCGCAAGCACCACGAGAGGTTACCGATAACCTTGGAAAGGCAATTTCCCAAAGGCGACAGTACCTGAAGTTTCGGAAAGAGCGCCACGAAAAGCTGGCAGAAGGACTTCAAGTAGTAGAAGGGCATGAAGGCCCTGATAGCAGATCTGAAGCACGGTCTGAGAGTATGGCAGCTACTTCCTTACCGGAAATGGTAAAGTCAATGAGCCAAGAGGATCTGGAAAGAGAGCAGTACTCAGATTCGGAGGCATCTCATACCTCTTTTGCCCGATCATTCATGGATGATGGAGAACGGCAAAAGCTACCACCACTTCCTCGGGAAGGGGCTGACGGCACGCCATTTGAGTGTCCGATATGCTTCATGATGGTATCCGTTCGCAGCCAGGAGTCTTGGAAGTAAGTGCCAATTTCCATCCACTAGTTCAGACCGTACTCACAGTTCTTTAGGCGACATGTGTTTCGAGACATCCTTCCGTACGTCTGCACCTTTCCAGACTGTCCCACGCCTCAGCGCCTATTCTCAAAGCGGCGCGAATGGTTTCTCCACGAGCTTCAGATGCACCGGTGTCACTGGCAATGTGCTCATGGCTGCCAGCAAGTGTTCAAAACTGTGTCGGAATTCGACGAACATGTTACAGCAGCACATCCAGAATCTGCTTCGCCTGATCTTCTCGCGAGCCTCCGTAGCGCAAGTGCAAGGCCGGTGAGCCAGCGGAGCTTAGTCGATTGCTCTGTCTGTGGCGAGAAAGACATCTCTCTTCAAGGCCTTGAGCGCCACCTTGGGCGTCACCAGGAGGACCTGGCGCTTTTCGCAATGCCATTTATGGCCGAGGAACCTGAAGAAAATCTATCAAAAGAAGCAAGTTCTGTCGAGGAGCAAAATAGCACGAAGAGGTTCCTTTCGCCCGTGAGCACCGTATCTGTTGATGACGACTCACGTTTCGGCGGGCCAGTAACACCTACGGAGACTCCTCCAGCTCAAAATCTGTTTGAACAGTCGTCAGAGAGAAATAAGGACGATCAGCCGGCCATTGCCTCGGCCCTGGCAGCAGGTCCCTCTGAAACGTTCGATCCTCCGACCCCTGAAAAGCTGGACTTTGATATTCCAGTTGTCCCCGAAGAACCCAGTCAAAGGCGCAGCCGTCGCCCTCCACCAATCGTCACGTCAACCAGTAATTCCAGGGATGCTACGGAATCACTCGCTGAAACAGTATCCGCCTATATAAACAATCTCGCCCCGCCCAATGACATGGAGACAGAGGAAGAACGCCAGTCCCGCATCGAGCGTGAGCGTACTACGGGAAGTGAACAGTTACGCCGAGAACGAGAGGAACGCCAGGAGGAAAGCTGTAGAATGAACGAGCAGAGTCGCAACGTCGATGACTGGGAGGCCCGCTTAGAGGAGGGACGACGTCGTATGAAGCAAGAGCGTACCAACCGTCAGCCAGAAGAACGCCATGACGCTTCAATCGATGCTGTTGCCCCAGCTGACAGCTCTGGTGACGATGATTGGGAGGCACGACTGGAAAAGGGCCGGCGCCGCCTGGCCGACTTGCGACGCACTGGAGAGGCGGCTACCAGGAACCTAGACTCGACCCCCCAGACTCCTTCCGATCAACCTCGACGCTGGAACACTAATCATCTCTCACCACCTATCGCACAATTTCCCAGCTCTGGTGCAACGGCTTTGCCTGATTCCGCATCCTACGGAATTCCCCAGCGCATACGAGCAGGTTACGATAGCGCTCATATTGACCGTGAGGCATACGAGCGCGAGCGTTTGCATGCTTTTGAGCGGCAACAAATGGACCTAGAACGCCGTCTTGCCGGCGACAAAATGCTTGTGGCTCCAATGGCTGATACGAAAGCTAATCTCAACCGTGCCGAGGCACGGCTTGCTACGCGCCGGGGACGAGACTATAGCGAAAGTATGGTCGAGGGACAAGACGGTAGTGATATGCACGAAAGGCTTAACCCAAGCGCGCCCCACCCTAGCGACTTCTATAACCCTTGGGTTGCCGTGGGAGAGCTAAGGAATAAGAACAGTCGGTTGCCAGCTACGACTCATGAAGGTGAATCGGGACCGGAGAGGGGCCGAAGGGTTATCAACGAAGCGCGAGGTGGTGAACGGAGGTCGAGACGGTCTTCTGTTTCCTACCACCAACACCTACGTCACCGTCGGGATGAGCCAAGAGACGACGAGAATGAACCGAAAGAACACGAGACAGAGCCCGGAGACCAAGAAAATAAGCCAGAAGACCACAAGGAAGGGTCAAGAAGTTAGAGCTTATCTTCCAGGTGGAGAAGGCATCCAGCACCCAAAATTTCAAATTTCACTCTGCTGAACATGTCTGATTTTTTCCGTCTACTACACTATTCTCATCGCTCAAGACGTTGGCTACCTTAGTGCCGGGGAAACCGCCCTCTGCTTCCCTCCCTATGGGCGCGGCCTCTCTCGTCTGCTGCGTCGGCATGTGTTGCAATAGATGATGAAGAAGGATCGTATTGGACTCCTGCTGAGGAGTGGCATAAGGAGCAGAGGGGAGGGTCACCCGAAGGTGCCTTTATAACCTAATGCGGATGACTAAGCTATCTACTAGTACTAAAACAGCTTATAT
>JAFISB010000048.1:0-218375 GCA_022560015.1 Diplodia mutila | reverse complement strand
CCCCCCCCTTCCTCCCCACTCAACAAATCCGATGCTCCGGCGGCCTCCACGGCACGCCCAGCACCTCAAAAATCCTCTTCTCATCCCTCCCCTCCACCAACTCTCCCTCCGTGATCTTTTCCCTGCCCCACCCCCTCATCACATCCTTATACAACCCCCTCTGGTTCAGCCGCATGCCCTTTCGACTCGCCAGCAGCCTGATGCTGCGGTTGAAGATGTCATTGCCGGTGAAGTATATGAGCGCGGCGCCGAGCTGCGACGCGGGGACGAGGAGGAGGTCGATGCGGCGCCAGACCTCTTTCCCGCCGCTCTTTTCCACTTGTCCGGCGGCGATGGTGGTAGTAGTGGTGGTGGTAGGCAAAGCCGATGCTCCGTGCCACTTGGTGCCGTAGTCGACGACGTTCTTGCCGCCGCCGCGGCTCTGATGCGTGGCGAGGGCGACCTTGAGGAAGCCGTTATTCGCGAGGGCCGGGACGAGCTCTTCGAAGACGAGCTGTTGCAGGCGGGCGAGGTCGGCGGTCGGATGGGAGATGAGGACGTCTATGTCGCCGCTGTCGAGAGCACCGCGGCGGTAAGAGCCCGCGACGGTGGCAGTGGCGTTGGGGTCGATGGCGTGGAGGGCGGCGCGGACGACGGCACCGTGACGAGTGACCTCGGCGCGGGGGATGCGGGTGTTGAAGTCCTCATAGTGGGCAAGGCCGACCTGCTGGGTGGGAGTGAGAGGGATGTCGTGTGCGGTGAGGTCGTCGAGCGTGCGCAGGCCGGCCATGACCCATCTGCTGGCCTTTGACAGGCCGACGCCGTAGATCTTGAGGAAGGTTTGGAGAGCCTCGTCGCCCGGCTCGAGGCGGGCGTTGTCCAGGCGGCGTAGGCGGTTGGTCCAGACGATTTCTTCAATCTTTGCTGCCAGGCGAGGGCCAATGCAGGGGAGTTGGATGGCCTCTTCCTTTGTGATGATCTTGTGGGTCTGCTTGCGAAGGACTGATATAGCTTTGCGGTATGCGCGTGAACGCCACTCGTCCCGTGTCTGCTCGTAGTAGTTTCCCATCTCTGTCAGTATCTCTATCGTGCGCGCGTTGGGGTTTGTGTCGTTCGTGTTCCCGTCGTTCTTCTTCATGCACTGGAACTGTTCTGAAGAGCCAGCGTGCTGATCGAAGCTTGTCTTTACCACCTTTCTTGGCCTCTCGTCTTCGGTGTCAGTATCGGTGGTATCACTGGCTTGATCCGGAGAGTCTTCTTCTTCCAGTTCCAGAGGCTTCAAGGGCTGTCAGTATATCAATGGGCACTCATGAAAGATGATATTTGGGCGAAGGACGAAAATGAGATGACTTACAAGGTAATTGGTGCTCTTTGCACCTGCAATGATTTCCTCCAAGGCATCTTCATATGATTCTGGTATATCCTGCTTTTCGATTGGTCGGAATTCCTCAGGGATTTGATGGTCCTGCTCGTTGCTGTTCTCATCCGACCTTGAAGGTGATACCGGCTGAGCTGCCGTGTCATCTCTATCCGCGGGTTTCAGTTGTGGAGATTGCGACGACGAAGCACCAGGTGAGTGAGTATCTTCCGCCACGGCCTTCTTCTGAGGCTCTTCATCTCCCTCTAGGCAATACTGAGGCATCCTGTGATGGATGCTATCGCGATACCTGATGCGATCCGACGGGTAGATCTCATTGACAACGACGATGTGCGGAGGTATAGGGTCGAGCTTGAGATGCTTCTTCACCTCTGCATACGGGAGGTCTTTGTCCACGATGACATGGGTGATGTCGTCGCACCAGTCCACTACCCACGTGGCTCCGTACTCTATGGCCTTGGCGATCCTCATGCGGCGGGCGGGGTTGATGTCATTGTTCGGGAAGAAGAAGAACACCAAGTCCTTGAAGACGCGGCGGTTTTCGGGAACGAGCTTGATCTTCGCGTTCTTCTTCGCCTTGCCGGGAGCGCGAGGCATCCGCTTGAGCTGGTCCAAGGTGAGCTTTTGCCTCGGGCTGGACATGGTGTGGCGGTTGGAGGATGGAATTGGTGACGAGGCGACCCTGGGTGGTGAGTCTGCAATGGCTTGAAGTTTTTCTGGGGTCTGGAGTAGGTTAGTTTTCGGCGAGGGTGCGGAAAGGGTCCTTCCGAGCGGCAGACGACCCGGTCGCACTTCGGGTACCCGACGAGGGGCAGGCGCGCCGGCGAAAGTGCTGGAGACGCGAGGAGGCTGCGTGGGCAAGTGAGGCGCACTGAACACAGAGCGGGAGTCGTTCAGTATCCTTTGTGAAGCAAGTCGGCCTTCATCTGGCGGTTGGCCGTCCTCGTCGTCATCCAGAGCGTCGAGGGTGTTGTAGAGGCGCTCCTTCCTGGAGAGCAGCCGGGGCTTGTCCTTCTCCATGGCTGGTGGTTGTGAGGCTCTCCATAAGCCACGGGGTTTCGCAAAGGGCTGTGTTGGCTGCAAAACGTTGCACAAGGCAGCAGAGGTGAGCTTTGTTCTCAGAGCTGCCGAAAAAGGAAGCGCCGCCCACGCCATGACGTAAAGTGCGCGCCTTAGCCTAAACACCCGACACCACCACCAACCCTGCACAGTTCTTCACAACCACCCCATAGGGCTGACCTTCCGGTTGTCGAACCCGGTATATAACAGCGAGGGTCTGCAGTGTGCTGACGTGGATGTAAGCTTACGGTCAAGCGATTGGCGGAAACGTGCTTCAATCATGTGAAGTGAAGTTGTCCACCACCTCATCATATATAAATAATGTTCGAACAAATGACTTACCTCATCTACAAGGAGTCAGCAAAGGTCTTCTGCTATAACGGCAAGTACTTTTTATAAACAACTGTCATAGTACATGTTGGTTGGTCACATACTGAGATATTCAGTGGTCTTTTATAGATCTGACTGCGTGTTTTCCTAGTATTTGCTGGTGGTTTTCCGATACGTGCTCGGATCAGTTGTCATTCATGCCACGCGGTATGGTATGGTTTTCTCAGCTGCTTTCTCTACTCAGCGCAAGCGGAGCGGACACACAACTGGACACACGACGCGCTGCGTCAGTCTTCACCGAGCGCACACCTCGGCTACAACGCCGTCGTCAACCTTCTGGTGCATCGGCTTGCCACGAACGACTCAGTAGAAGCACTTCTGGCTGGTCATGAGCCATGTCATCCAGATCTGCAACAGATTTCAATTACAACCCTCAGGACTATCTACTCACTGAACCCGTCATCGTCATCGTCAAAGTAAGGCTCAGTGATATAGCCGTCGTCATCAAACTCTTCCGCCATGAAATCAACCATAAACCTTCCATACCGCTCTGCCTGATGGCCCTTTAGGAGTTTCACGACGGTGTCGTACCTGTTCCGGGACGCGAATCCGATCAACCGGCGAGACCTCCACATCCCTGGCTTTGGAATCTCTGCTCCTGCATCAATCAACAGCTGCACCATATCCAGACGACCCCATTCCGCCGCACATTCAAGCGCAGTTCTACCCCTCCGCTTCCGTGCCGGCGGAGCATTAACATCAGCTCCATTTTGGAGAAGGAAATTTGCTAGGCCCAGTGATCCTCTTTGCGCCGCGATCTGGAGCGCTGTATAGCCTCCAGCAGGATATATCAGGTCGTTGACGTCTGCCCCTCCGCTAAGCAAGAGCTGCATCATCGGGACTGTGAGTGGCATAGAAGCTCGAGCTGAAGGCGTGCGCCCTACGGACATATTTTCCGCTCGTAATTCCGTGTCGATGTCATCGACTTGTACGATCTGGAGCTTCAGCATCTACACACCTATAGTCAGCTTTCTTCTTCCTTTGGTCAGTCTCAGTGCTGTTCACCTGGTCATGGTCTTCCTCAGTGAGCACATCTCTGACACTGGCTCCTCTGCTCATGAGGAATCCCGCGGTATTTAAGTCGCCCATCTGCAATGCTACGCACAATGGAGAGCGACGAGTATAGGTGTTGGATGGTTCTCGGAGGTAGGCAAACGTCCCCGGTCTCGCGTCCCAAAAGTCGGCCGTCTTGTTCTCGGGCTTGCGTCTTTCCGCCAAACAAGTTTTGCATTCACCGCGCTCCAATGGCTCTGGTGTCCAGACTTCAGCTTCCAAGCATGTCGGTATATCGACGGGTCTGTGAATCAGCTTCCAGTTCTGTTGCTGGATGGCGGATGATAGAGCCGGCCGCCCGTACGTTTCGAGGATGGAAGTACCATACATTTCCATTTCCTCGTCGGTTATGGAAGCTTCTGCAGCGGAAATTAAGATGTCAGCTACCTCCAAGTGTTCTTCGTCTATGGCGAGGAAGAGTGCCATCGAATCCCTTTTGTACGCTCCTTCACCAAGGAGATACTCCGTCAGACGCCTGTCTCCCCGGTAAGCTGAAGCTTGAAGCGGTGTACAACCGTACTCTTGAGCACATCCTCCGTTGATGTTAGGGTTTCTCCGCAACATTTCATCAACAATCTTCCTGTTGCCAGTCAGGATTGCTTCGTAGAGTGGGGGGCCTGCTTGAGTGAAAGGCCCTGTGAGGTCAACATCTGCTCCATTGTCGAGCAGATACGAGACAGCCTCAAGGTTTTGAGCTCTTGTACTAGCAACTAGGCAGGAAATTCTTCCATGAGAACACACAAAGTCACGGTCCTTGGAATAGTCGAAGCTTCGGAAACGCTTCCACATCATTTGGTTTTTGCTTCGAAAAGCCGCCTGGTATGCTGTAATCCCATGATCAATCCCCCGTCCAGGCAGGTTGATATCGGCAGAAGCTTCCAGCAGCAGCTGAGCAAGTGGCGCGTCGTTGCTTTCGACTGCCATCTGGAGGTAGGTTTTTGGAAGTCGGTTAGCGTCATCGATGACCGCATTAACATTTGCACCGGCGTCCACCAATGTCTTGACCACATCGCAGCCCTCTGTCGTTTTCATGTACCGACACTGTGCCAGAATCGTCGCTTGGAGTTGTTTCAGCGGATCTGCGTGATGACTTGCGGCTCTCTCAATATATGCGTTTCTAGCAAGCATTAGCCTGACAATATGTGCTCGGCCTTCGAACGCTGTGCCCGCCAACGGGGTGAGTGCGGTGCCGAGAAACGTGGAGAACGAATTGATAGCTGACGAGCTGTTTGCTTTGATGCCGGCTTGCAGCAGATCCTTCATATCAGCAGACACCAAGTTGTCCGAAGCGCTTCCGAGTAGATCTACGGTCTCTGGAAGAGGGTATGCTCCGTTGGCCAGTAGCATCCGTGCGATATCCGGGAGTTTGAACCAGCGGGCTCTCTCTAAGGCGCTTCCAGGTGGCGGCAACGGCTTTTGGTCCCGAAGCAATGGTGCATTTGGACTTGCGCCTCCGGCGAGCAAGGCTTTCACAAGCTCCAGGTTTCCAGTCTCAACAGCCACCTCCAAAGATGTGTACCCATGGTGAGGACTATCCTTGCGGTCGTTGGGGTTCACATTTGCCGCGAGAAGGAGCTTGACAATCTCGATGTCTTCATTCGTCGACGCTTGCTTTAGGTACCCTGATCGCACCTTGATTCCGAGATTTACCATGGCGCGTGTTGCTCTCACATCTCTCCTCTGAAGGGCGTTGACAAGGAGCCTTTCTGCAAGCGCCTCGGTGGTAGGCCCTTCCAGACGTAAAGTATCGTGGAAAATTCGTCGATTCTCGGGAGTACTGAGCAGATCGAAAAGCTTCTCATTTTGCCAACTCTCTGTCAGAGTGTTGGAAATTAAGAATACGGCAGCCTTCAAGAATTTGCGCCGATATTCTCTTAGATCATTAACGTTCTCCACTATGCTTGGCGTGTTCGCTTTGAAGGAAAGCGAATTCCAGAGCCGACTCTCCCAACGACCTTCGGAGGTAGACACGAACGCATCCGCCAAGAGGTCCTTCACAAGGTGCCCGAAATAGTTCATGTTCGGAACTATATCTAAGGCGCCTGGTACGGCAGCATTCTGTCTAGGAATGACAGCCCAGTTGACTAGCAAAAGCATCAGATTCCTTGTCCTCTCGAGGCCACTGAAGACGTACCTTTCGTATCGAATGCGTTAGCAAACATGCACCATGGAAGGCTGCTTTGACTTCCTTCAAAAGCCGACATGAGGGAATCTGGAGGAGAGTTTGCGCGGCTAATTCGTAGTGTTGGTGCAAGCTGGAGATCTTCTTCATCGTGACTTCTTTCACGAGCGTACTGCTTGTAATTGAACCAGAATGAAAAGGTCGACTCAATGGAACCTGAAGGAGAGTTTGTACGCAGTGTTGGTGCGAGCGAGAGGGGACTTCGAACAACTACCCCATGATCTTCCTCATGATTTGAGATGACACCCATCCGCTCAGCGCTCCTGTTGAGTCGCACTGGCGACGCTTTAGCTGCAGGAATACTGGAGACTTCATGCACTTCGGGGGCACCGGTTGCCTCTGACGATCCCTTCGTAGCTATGGTATGGTCGATTTCCCGACCGAGTAATTCATCGACTTCAAGGCGCTGCGCTTTTGTTTTTCTCTTCTTGTTTGGCGGGTCGGCGGCCTCGTCCTTCTGCGTCTGTGAATTGTTTTTCTTGAAGCCCCATTTGCTGAACTGTCGTTCATACTGCTTGTCCCTGTGGATACTCAGCCGAGGTGTTGCAATATAAGCTGTTTTAGTACTAGTAGATAGCTTAGTCATCCGCATTGGGTTATAAAGGCACCTTCGGGTGACCCTCCCCTCTGCTCCTCATGCCACTCCTTAGTAGGAGTCTAATACGATCCTTCTTTATCATCTATTGCAATAGTTATAAGCCCGGCCGCGTTATAGATGCTTTCTACTATCTAAGCGCACCCTCTTAACTACCATCTATCGTTCTAAGGCATCTAGACGATACCCCTAATAGAAACGTCGTTGTCGTTTTTAGCCCTTAATAACTTTAATAACCTCTCGTTTCATCACCAGTTCATCAAAACAATAGCTAAGCATTAATAATAAGCATTATAACGTGTTACTAGACCTCTTATTACTTTAATTAGCTAATCGTCGCGGTGTATTACTATATTCTAACCCTTATAGGCGCTATAACCGCCTCCTCGACCTACTCCTCGCTTAGTAACGCCTAATTACTAGTCGTTGCTACCTACTATATTATCCTCTAAGCTAATCGTCGTGCTTAAGACAGCTAAGGACTGGGAGAAATAATACTTTATTATTATCTCTCGTTTAAAGAAGGTAGAGATCTTCGAGTTCATCGATCCTTCGCAAGAACATCGTCTAACGCAACTAATTAGGCCTTAGAAGCCTAAACGACCTACTAGCACACTAATAGAAGTAGATAAAGAGGAACTTCGCTAGAAGCGAGAGTCCTATCGTAAGGATAAGAAGAAGTACGATAAGCTTAAGAAGGAAATCTCTAACCTATTAACGGTTATTAAGAACTCTATATCGTTATCGTTGCTGCTACTACTATAACGACTCGAGGACGCACACCCTTATACCTAGCTACGCGCCTTAAAGGCACGGCTAGAGCCGTTACACTTAATTAGGTAAGAGCTAGTCCTAAACAAGCTTTATAAACTAGCCAACCTACTAACGGCCTAAGGCATCGCTAAATAGCTATCCGACTAGGAAGAATACGTGTATTAAGTAAACGTAATTAAGCTTTCTAATGTCTAAGGACCCCGAGGTGTTTAAACCTTCCTTAAGCCGATCCTAGCGCACGATTCTAAGTACGTAACACCATTACTTTTAGACATTCGCAATAATAGGATAAACTAAGACGTCTTTAACGTTATTACCGACTATCGCCAGTACTATAGGTAGAAGCAAGCTGTTCTTAGAACTAAACCACGAGCAACCTTTACTACTACCTTACGCGGGCAACCTTAGGATAAGCTAACTCTATCTAAATACGTCTACGGCTACCCTTACTAGCATAACTAATACTAGTATCTAGTGCCTAATAATCTAAATAAGCCTAAGGAT
Organism: Diplodia mutila; assembly: GCA_022560015.1. Lineage (NCBI taxonomy): Eukaryota > Fungi > Ascomycota > Dothideomycetes > Botryosphaeriales > Botryosphaeriaceae > Diplodia > Diplodia mutila. The sequence goes on along the minus strand of JAFISB010000048.1, from coordinate 210,461 downwards.
TAGAGGCCTAATAAGAAGGTGTAGAATAAAGTTAATAAGGTAATAAAGGACCCTAATACGAAGAAACGGGTTAAAGCCTCCCTTACTCGATCTAAGTAGATCGCTAGCAAGCGCAATAACAATAAGCCTAAACGGGAAAAGTAGGCTTTAATAATAGATGGCGAAGATAACACGTCTATTAGCTTATTTATATCTAAGGTTATTACTAATAATGATCCTAGAGCAAGCTTATTTACCGCGAAGCGTGAGGAACGCCTTACTAGTCTTTAGCTATTATAGCTAGTAGATACTAGATTCTTATACTATATGTGCAACCGCCACATAAAGAAGCGATACACTAAGAGACGTAATACTAGCCTAGATAACTTTATCGTCTACGGTAATATTAAGCTATCTATTAAGTCATTTAGTAACGTTTACGTTAATGCTAAACGAGAAGATAAAGGCAAGTAGATTACTCTACGCGACGCTGCTTTTATACCCTTATTTATAGCGAATCTCGTTTCTATCGCTAAAATAGGCGAGAAGAACGTCTATATCAACTCGGAACGAAAGTATCTTTATAATAAGAATATTAATACCCCCGTGTATAACCTAATCTATATAAAAGGATAATTCTTTATAAAGTACGTTTAGGCAGAACTATTAAGGATCGCGGCTAGATATACTACCCGTAATCTACCTGCTACGTAATAGCATAACATCTTCGCTTATATAAGCTAAGCAGTTATTTAAGTACTCCTATAAGTAGTTTAAGGAGCAAAGCTTACGAAGGATCTAATATCTACGCATTATAACGTTTACGCGCGTTTAAAAGCATACTAGCTTATCGCGCGTTTAAATAACCACGAGGAATCGTTAAATTAACTCTTCTTTAGGGTAACTACGGACCTCATTTAATTGATTCCCGCATACAACTAATGCGAGTAGATTACCTACTTAGAATACGCAGTAACGCACTACGCAATCTAGAAGTTATACGTGTTTAAGAACGAATACAACCGTATAGTCCTAAACACCCTTACGCAGATCCCTGCTAGATTTGGCTATAGAACAGCGTTTCTAAGGACAGATAGCGAAAGATCTTTTATCTAACAGTTTAAATAAGAACTACAACATCGAGGAATCACATAAGAAGTTACTACTCCCTATACTCCTACTTAAAACGGACACTCTAAGAGGTTAGGATACTTACTCATCCTTAAAGTACGCGTAATGCGTGTAGGAGCAAACCTGCCGGAGTCCTTATAGCTAGAAGCGGTTAGAGCAACAGCTTATATTTATAATCGAACCCCTATCTAACGTCTTTATTAGAAAATACCGTTTAAACTTATTTATGGTGTCAAACCTAACGTATTTTATATAAGGGTATATAGTTGCAAAACCTACGCTCTTAACAAAACTATCCCTCGCAGTAATAAGCTATAAGAACGAGCACTCGTTGGTTATCTTATTAGATACGATTCTACTAATATCTACCGCGTGTAGTACCCCCTAGGAGACCGCATTATTCGCTTAAGGGACGTTACCTTTGACGAATCTACCTTCTACCACCTAGAGGAGCAAGAAAGCTACACTAAGCTTCTAGAAGCGGAAGAAGAACCCGCTAAGGTCGTTTTACGCATTCGCTTAAGCTTAGAAGACATTATTAACTCAAATAAGTCGTTATCTAAGGAAAATTTCACTCCTTAGACACGTTATATAAGTGAATAACCTGAAGATTCTATCCTAATCGGGTAAGATAACACCCCTTAAGGTTTAAACACGTCGTTTAACTAAAGCGAGCAACCCGAAGATAGTCCGTACTATCGTCTAAATAAGGAAACCGGACCTAATTATCGCTTACCTATACTAACCTTATTAAACGCGGAGTAACTCCCGTAGGAAACAAGCTCGCAGAGCTTATCCGATACCCCTAAACGTCGCTAAGACTTAGGAGGTAAAGCCGAGCAGGCTCCTAGACGTTAGAGACGTTTACTACCGGCTTAATACGATAATAAATATAATCTAGGCGCCTTAGAGGATAACCGTACTCCTCGTATAAGCGAGATAGAAGGACCCGGAGTTATCTTCGCCTAAAGAGAAAGGTCGCGTAGGTATACGCACCTAGTAATACTATATAATAACGTATTTAGCTACTAATTCTAGAGGTTATCGTTTACCTCCGCACTTATAACGAAGCATTTAATTGCTTATCGTTAACGAAAGTAAGGACTAACCGCCTCTCCTAGGACTCGGCGGAGTTCTAAGGAGTAATACGCTACCCTCGTAATAGAAGGACCTCTTAATAATATAAATAAGGTTTCGCGGATCTACCGCGATCACCTACCCCCTAAACTACGCTACTATAAGGACGTAAAGTTATACCCGCTAGGCACGCATTTTATACGAGCTATCGATCTTAAGCTACGGCAAGCCTAGGGTAAGGAGATATAGACGATTATACTAATCTATAAAGCCTAGAAGATAAATAAGGAGGTTATACCCCTTATATAGGTCTTTAAGTACAAATTTAACGAACACGGCTATCTAGTAAAGATTAAAGCAAGGATTTGCGTGCGGGGCGATCTTTAAACAACTAACTAAGATACCTACGCTGCTATTCTAGCCTTCCGCATCTTTCGAGCTCTTATAGCGATTATCTACGCTTTTAATCTTAAAATAAGATAGTACGACGTCGTTAATACATTCTCTTACGTCCTATTAGACGAGAAAACATTTTATAAGCCACCTAAAGGTATATATCTATCGCTAGACTAGATCCTACGTCTTAATCGAGCACTATACGGCCTAAAGAAGTCGCTAGCCCTCTAGTAACGATACTTCTACAACACCCTAACCGAATTAGGACTAGAACTAGTACCTAATACTCTCTACCTCTACGCGAACTATCGCCTCTTTATATTCTTCTTTATAGATAACGTTATTATAGGCTTTATTAAGCAAGATAAGGCATTCGCCAACGCATTCTAGAAGGACCTCTTTAAGCGCTATAAAATGCGCATAATAGGCGAGGTTTAGTAGTTCTTAGTACTTAGAATCGTTCGCGATCGATAGAAGCGCTTGTTATAGCTCTCTTAGGAGTTATATATTAACGCGCTATTAGTTAGATATAACGTTAAGAAGACGAATGTTATAATACCCCTACCCTCGGAAGAACAGTTAGTACCTAATATAGGTAAGGACGCCTTACTAGAGGAGGTTTATACGTATTAAAGTAAGATTAGTTTAATCTAGTTTACTGCCGTAAGTATACGCTCCGACGTCTCTTACGCCTCCTCTATACTATCCTTCTACCTTACTAACCCTTCCTCGCGCTACCTTTAGCTTGCTTAAAGAGTCCTAGAGTATCTCGGTAATATAAGTAATCTAGCCATCTGCTATAACGGTAATACGCCGGATAAATAGAATATCTTTACGATTAGCAGCGATACCTCGTATGCAAATAACCTCGCCACACGTAGGAGTTACTAAGGGTTATTAATTACCCTATTCGAAGCCCTTATAGATTAGAAAGCGTCTAAATAACTAACCGTTATAACGTTAACAATAGAAGTAGAGCTTCTAGCCCTTTTAGAAACCGCTAAGTAGTACTACTAGTAGAAGCGATTCTTCCGCGGAGTTATATTCGATCCTAGACACCTCCTTAAGGTCTAGTATAATAATAAGCAAACACTTACGCTTATATAGAAGAACGCTAGTAAACTAAATACTAAGCTTCGCTATATCGATATTTACTACCACTAGTTGCGATAGGAGGCTTAATCGGGCAACATTCACTTTCGCTAGATACTAACGGTAGATATGCTTGCTAACGGACTTACTAAGGCACTACCTAAGTAGAAGCACTAAGCGTTTATTTAACACCTTAGACTCGTGCACCTGCTTAAGTAGCCCACCTTGCTGTTATAAACAATAATAGCAGTTTACTCTTTTAACTAAAATCGGCTAGATAGTATAGGGTAAACTAACTTATAGGCAGTTTAAGCGCATCTATCACGTTGTCTTATTCCGCAATAGGCTACCCCGAGAAATCGCGTGCCTAAAATAGCCGTACTTCGTTAAGTAAACGGCGAGGCATTCATCTTTTTTAACCACTACCTAAACGGGTAATCCCCTTTTTTGCTACTATATAAGTAATAACAGCCATTTATTCCTTCACTATAATAGTAGGACTAATCGGGCGTGTTTCCTACTAGGCTATGCCTACCCGAGTAGTCGTAAAACAGATTCTTTTATAATTATCTTTTACTAGTTAGAAGGTCGATTCTCGTTATAAGCAGATTCGTTGCTTATTTAAGCCTCAACACCATTCTTTTATGTTACGCACTGCCTAATTAGGCACTACGCGAAGGAGGTGTGTTGCAATATAAGCTGTTTTAGTACTAGTAGATAGCTTAGTCATCCGCATTGGGTTATAAAGGCACCTTCGGGTGACCCTCCCCTCTGCTCCTCATGCCACTCCTCAGCAGGAGTCCAATACGATCCTTCTTCATCATCTATTGCAACACGAGGAAACCGTCTTGACAGGCCGACAGGCCCCTTGGAACCCACTTTGCATAGAAATTGTGCCTTTCAATCATGATCCTTGCGACTTCTTTCTTACTCCGACCTTCATCAAGGTAGAGCTTCCTGACGCGCTCTTTGTACGGCTCCCATTCTTCTGGTTTGAGTACTCTCCAAGACATGGTATTTCAGGAATGGCTTGCAACGTCAGAGAAAAGCATTCAAGAACAACTGTGGAAGGGAAAGAAGCTGAGCCGGTGGATTTGGAAATAGAAGGACCAAGAAAGCCATCAGGCTACACCGCCAGCCTTGTCGTCGCTTACACGAAGGCGTCACTTCCCATTGGTTGTAGGAAAGTCCGCCTGCATATGACCCCGGCAGATCGGTAGCCCCTGTACCACAACCCCAAACTTTCGATCTCGGCCCCTGACCCGAAAGCAAAATCCTCCTGCATGAGACCCCGGTTTTGATGGCTGAGCAACAACTCTGTTCTTGAACTAAATCCTCTGCACCCACTGCGCAGCATATTTGCAGCAACTCCCAAGCCTCATTCAAAAGTCTACCAAAGCATTTCGAGACATCTCTCATAACTCACAGATCGAAAATCATTACCATACAATTTCTTTTATGTCTCTATGGCAATTCCTCTGGAAACAATTATTGCTCTGGTGACCCTCATCACGAGCGTCCCGACAGTCATCCTTGCCGCCTGGGGTCTCTACAAACTATTTACACGCAAGAATGACACAGAAAGATGTAAGCCAATGCATGAAATGTCGCTTACTATTTTGATTATTTCTCTGACCAAAAACCCGATGCAATCAGGACGAAATTGTTTCCCGATTCGAATGCAGCCCAGAGTACTATATGGCTCGGCCAGGCTGTCAATGTTGAGACTAAGGGCTTTGGACGGAAGCGTTAGATTCGGCTCTACTGCTCGATCTCTTTTGTCAAATCACATGGGAGAGTTGTGGAATTCTGGGCGAGCTCCATAGATGGGAGATGACGAAGTATCCGATCTCTTGTCGTCGGTTCCCATTGATCGCATCATGAACAAGCTTCCCTCGCGCCGTGATCCCACAAGATCAAATACAATGCCCTTGCCTTGCCCGCCCCGCCACGTGCTCACGACCGACCGCGACCTGCCTCCCTCATGCCTTAATCTCCAACTTCTTCACGCCGTCCGCCACATCCCCTTCTTCATAATCGTCCTCGCCCTTGCCCACCAAGCCCTTCGCCCACAGCTCCCTCCCCGTCATCTTCTTCTCCTCCTTCGGACCCCTCTTCTTCTTGTCCGCCTCCTCGCGTTCCTCCCGCGCCCTCGTCTCCGCCGCCTCCATCTCCGCGACGAACTTGTTGCGCCACTCCATGAAGCTCTCGCGCGTCACCGCCGTGCCGTGGAACTTGGCGTTCTCCTTCTCCTCCGCCTCGTGCTGCGCCATCTCGCGCAGCGCCTCGGCCGCCTTCTGCCGCTCGCACACCAGCAGCTCGGCGGCGTCCTTGAGCGCGGACACCAGCGTGAAGACCATGGCCATGCCCATGTTCTCCTCGACCGTCGGCGCGAGCGCTTCGAGCAGGTTGTCGCGGTCTTCGGAGACGTCGAGGTAGGTGTGCTTGGCCGCGTTGGGGGGTGCGCTGATGTCGAGGCGGGGCGCTTCGTCGGGGTAGTCTTCGGGGTAGGAGACGCCTAGGATGACGATGGCTGTGCGGCGGAGCCGTGGATTTAGTTGAGGGTCCATGGGGGCGGGGGGAGTCGTTATTTACGTTGAGGGGATTCATCGCCGGGGTCGTTCTCGACGTCCAGGGTTATCGATATGCGGTACTCCGTGTCGGAAATGTCTGGTACAACACAGAAAAATTGTCAGTGGAGGAAAAAGGCGGAAGAGGCGAGGGTGCAGGAGCAAAAAGGCTGCGCGTAGAGTACCTGTGATCTCATCCGGGAAGATGGAGTCGAGCACCTCGCGCTCTTCTTTCTGATCTTCTCTACCCATGGTGAAGTACGTGCGGATAAATTGGGGGAACGGGCGAAGCGCGGCGGGCGGGCGTTGATGTCAGCGGGGAAAGCGTGACTCACCGCCTTCGTCCGCACTAGCGCAGCATTTTGTCGCGCTTTGACCTCCAATTTTTTGAGACGGAAAACAGCTACCAGCTCTTGCGCGCTGAACTTAAAACTCTCGACTCGCCCACCGCAATACACACAAGTCCCCCACGGACTGCACGCGTACACGGGCCATCCTCACGCCTTCAATCCCTCCTTCCACCTCGCACCCATCCCGAGCAATGGGGAAAACAAAACCGCACGGCCACAAAAAATCGAAGAACAGCGCCAACAAAAAACCCAAGATGACGGTCCCGCAGCTCCTCGCGCAAGCCACCGCGCTGCTCCAAACCTCGCAGGCGGACGAGGCCCTCGTCGCCGCGCGCCGGGCCTACGCCCAGCTGCACCCGGACCCCGAACACACGGCGCCGACGGCGGCCGCGCTGCCGGCGCTGACGCTGCTCGGCGAGATCAACGTCGAGCTGGGCGACATCGACACGGCGCGCGACTACTTCCTGGTGGCCGCGGCGCTGGACGAGGACGGCGCGATCCCCGAGCAGGCGGGCGGCGGCGCGGAGAAGTTCATGTGGCTGGCGCAGCTGTGCGAGGAGGGTGGCGCGGAGAGCGTCGCGTGGTTCGACAAGGGCGCCGAGGTGCTGCGTAGGGAGATTGCGGAGCTGGAGGCGCAGAAGCAGGCGGGCCCCGAGAGGGACGTCGCGCTGGACGAGAAGAAGAGGAAGCTCGCGAATGCGCTATGCGGCGTTGTGGAGGTTTATATGACGGATCTCTCGTGAGTGTTGTCCTTGCGTTGTTTCGATTTTCGTTGCTATCTGGACACTTTGGAGCGAAGCCAGGGCAGGCATGAAATGCAACTGTGTGTCATGAATACTAACACACGGCAGATGGGAGGAAGATGCGGAGCAGAAGTGTGAAGCACTCATCACTGAAGCATTGCTTGTACACCCGAATAACCCGGAATCTCTTCAGACGCTCGCTTCGGTCAGGATATCACAATTGAGGCACGGCGAGGCACGCAACGCATTGAAGATGAGCATGGATTTGTGGAAGGAACTGAAGCCCGAGGACCCCAAGGTCCCCGATTTCCCCGTGCGAATCAGTCTGACCAGGCTGTTGATGGAGGCGGAGTTGGAAGATGAAGCATTGGAAGTGCTGGAAAGGTTAATCCTAGAGGACGATCAGAGTGTGGAGGCATGGTACTTGGGAGGATGGTGCCTGCATCTGATGGCGGAAAAGAAGAAGCAATCAGAGGACGAGGAAACGGTCAAGGGCCTGCTGAAATCCAGCAGACAGTGGCTCACCAACAGCCTGAGGCTGTACCAGTTGCTGGAGTATGAGGATGATCGCCTGAAAGATCATGCAGAGGAGCTTGTGGAGGGGATCAACAAGATCCTGGGGCCGCCGGTGGAAGGCGAGGACGAGGCGGAAGAGTGGGAAGATGCGGAGGAGAGCGACTCGGACGAGGAAATGCAGGGCGCGTGAACTGGGATGGTCGACAACTGAAGCTCGGGCGGGAATTCCGGCTCGAGGGACATCTCATGGGCTGTGTGGATCAAGGGTTGGTGGGTGGATGACTCGTGTTTCAGAATCCTCGCTGGGTTGCGCGGGAGAGCTGCACGCACGGCCCGAAGAGGCACATCTGGGGCGGAGGCGGCATCTCACAAGCCGATGCAGGGCAGCGGGCCTTGGTGCGGGCGGCTCGCACTGCGTCATGGATAAGCCGCGAATTCTGCTGGCGTGCAGGGGCTGTCCTGCGGGCGCCCACTTGCGCCAGATTTGGCCAATGCCGCTCGAGGCGGGCTGGAACACTTGGACAGGTCTGAGTTAGTGTGACGAATCCAACCATTTTGCGCGTTCTGGTCTCGGACAGGCGGACTCGGTGGAGCTGCCGGGGTGGGCGATAACCCATGTGCATGTGCTCGATCCCGCGCGATGCGCCCGCCGGAGTTGCACCTTGATCCATTGCGCCCCGGTGCACATCGCGCTGCGGTAGTGGCAGCGGCAAGAAGCGCCCCGCGCAGGTAAGCTTTGCGATAGAGGCAGACCCTGCTTGCAGCAGCCGAGCGGGGCGGCTGGTACTCGGGTGTGACGCAGATGCAGAGATGCAGTCGGTGGTGAAGAAGAGCGCGAGAATTACTCCGGGCCCAGCGCACAGTGGCCCGCATGCGGCGGCGAAATCGAGTCCACCGCGCGCCAACAGCGCCCTTGTCCTTTGCGAGCGGGATGCAGGCTGCAGCGTGCGGAGCGGGTCGAGGCGACTGCGTGCGCACACCGCGGGCTGCGGACGTGCTGGAGGAGCCGTAATGATAATATGGAATGACGCTGTTGCGAGCTCTTGTTCGACGTTACGCCATGTCGCCGCGGCGCTTGACGGCACTTCCCAGCAACGATCGCTCGAGTCAAAGCTCACCAGCGACTAGCTGCGCTCTGGCTCGCCAGCCAATGCACCAGCTGTGCTTGTTGCGCCTCTCTCCTGCCCAGCTGCCCGGCCGTCGATCGCTTCCTCCGCACCGTGAAGTCTCCAACGTCCGCAACTCTCCCACTGCGCATGGCAGCCTCGTAGCCACATCCCTCCGCAGTCCCTTACTTCCTTCTCTGCTTCCCATGCTGCGTGCCTGATGCAATTCGCCTCCGCCTATGATCTGGTACCTGCTCTACGCATTCCGCGGGTGAGTAGCCTTCACCACCACCCCAGCCCCCACGGACAGAGCTCCGGAGCGCGTGCCGTCTGTCTCGCCGCCGCCTTCTGCAGCGTCGCGCGCCCTGCCTCGTGCTCCCCTAGCACCACCGCCTCGCTGACAGCTCAACCCAGTACCACAGAGCCCCCCAAGCTCTCGTCGGAGCACCCCATCCGTAGGGCTTTCGCCAGCTATGGGAACGCCACCGCCCGCCATTGGCTCTTCTCGCTCCTGCTGTCCGTTGCCGTCGCCGTCTTCCTGTGCTATCCCGTCGTCTTTCTCTACGAGAGCCCGGCCGCCGGTGGCCTGCCCCACCATGTCTGGACCTCTGTGCGAGCCTACGACGGCCCCGACGACGTCGCCCCGGACGTGGAGATGCGCCAGCTTTGGGTCCACGGCAGCTACATGAAGGCATTGGACGCGCGCGTGCTGCGCGACGCGCTGAAGATCCAGGACACGCTCATCGGGCCCAGTTTTGGACATGAGCTGGGCGGTGGTGTGAACATCACGGGAGACGCAGACGCGACCGCCGACGGCCCGTTGGCGGGATCGCAGGAGCTCGCCGGCTGCTGCAGCGACCGCGTGTCCGATATCACCTCTTGGAGCTGTCATTCGCCGCTCATGTACTGGAATTGCTCGCTGCCCGCCCTTGAGGATGATGTGGACGTCTTGGGCACCATCAATTCGCAAAAAGGGCGTCGCTCTTCCTACAACTTCACCCTCCAGCCGCTGTCCGTATTTGCTGGCAAGTCTTTCAATGGTACCCGCCTCCTTGCCGCCGATGCGCTCGTAATTACCATTTTCGATCGCTCCGGGGGTGATATTGCCGAAGAATTCGATAGGCGGTCGCGCAGGCTGGCACACGACGCCTCCGATGAGTGGAACTTCTACCCCGAGTCCGGATCAACGTACAGGAATCGTCTCTACGAGTTTCGGTATCAGCCGATGAGCATGAACGATGCGTGGACCCTTGTCTTGGCCTACTCCCTCATGCTGTTCTACGTGTTGTTTAGTCTGAGGAAGCTGAAGGCCGTCAAGAGCGTGTTTGGACTCTTCTGCACAGTCATTGCTCAAGTATGCACCAATCTGTTCTCGACCCCTCGCGCTGGGCTAACTGGTGACAACCGCAGATGTTCATCTCCATCTGCTCTAGCTTCACGATATGTGGCATCTTGAGAATCAACTTGGCCAACGTACCCGGAGAAGCCTACCCATTCGTCGTATTAGTAATTGGTCTTGAGAATATGTATGTGCTAATTCCTTTTCTCTTTGTTCTCGCGGTTGCAGCGGCCTTTGTTTCAATTATTGGTTTCAAGACTTCACAAAAACTAACGATCGGCAGGTTCCGCTTGATCAATGCGGTTCTGGAAAGCCCAGCGCACATGCCAACGGTTACTCGCGTTGCGAACGCTCTCGCTGATGTTGGCCATCTGGCCCTTGCAGCAGCTGCTCAAAATCTCCTCATTCTCTGGCTACTTTCTCGAATCGTCTCTCCAAGTGTAGCGCCAGCATGCGCGTTCGCAGCTGTTGCCCTAGTGTTTGATTTCGTATTCCACCTTACGTTTTTCGTCGCTGTCTTGAGTGTGGATGTGCGGAGAATGGAGCTCCAGGACTCCCTTGACAGAATCAACCTCGCTACACAGCGCAGGTCAAGCACATCTACGAAGGTGGAGCGTCGGACATGGGGTGGAGCGTTTCTCCAGGGCAAACTTCCTTTCAGCACCAGAATCGCGGGAACCGTCGCCATGATCTCCTTCATTCTCGCTCTCAATTGGCACTTCTTCGATCACGATCGCAGGCCATTCTCCTTTGTCAACCTTCTTCGGCTTTTCCGACTCAGGATCAGAAGCAACTCTGTAGACCCGGTACCTCCACCTCCAATCAACCAGGCCCGCACGCCGGAGGCATGGCTGAAGATGCAGGACTTTATTTCTGCTAAAGAGCTTATTGACTTCGTAAAGCCAGGTTCCCACAGCTTTATTGCCCGTGTTTATGAGCCTCTGACGGTCGTCATGAAAGATGCGGACCGCAGAGGAGCTGCCAACCAGGCCCCGTCCGTGTTCGTCGCCCTCCGCGATTTGGCAGAACAACACTTTTTCCCGTTTGCATTGGCTATCGTCTTCGCTATCGCAGCCGTCACCCTTCTAATGAACTACTTGCTCTGGAACGAACTTCCGGAAGAGGATGCGGAATCGAGCATTGGCGATGACCAACCGATTTCTATCAGGAGCCTGCCAAAGTCCCACGAGCTGGACGTCGTCAAAGTAGCGACATGTAGCCAGGGTCATTTTGTGGCGATCAGTTTGGATCGTCTTACCTCGATCTGGTTCCTCGATCATCGGACGCATGCGTACTCGCATGTGATCCTGCAGACCTCCGCTCTGCAACCTCCACTCTGGCCCATAGTTGCAGCCGCAATAGACGACACGGGTCACTGGGTGGCACTCTTAACTGATTCTGGCCGAGTTGCGTTGTGGAGCTTAGCCGAACGGCGGTTCGTAAAATCCCGGGTTCTTGACATCAGAAGCCAATCACCAAGCGTCTTTGCTTTCGCGTTCCATCAAATGGACGAAGTCGAGAGACTGAGCCTTCTGGTAGTCTTTCCCGATGGCCGGTTTAATGAGGTCGATTTTCGCACTGGTCATCTCTGGACTCATCAAATATCCGAAATCCCACTCGCCAACGCAGCATTATCATGCTGTATCAAAGGACAACCAAAGATCGTTAGCGTTTCCAAGAATGGAGCGGTTCACCTGTCATTCCCTTCATCCGGCGAGTGGGCGTCGGAAACCCTCGACGCGGTTGAGGATTGGAAGCATCCGGACCCAGCCCACTCAAGGGTAAGGTACGTATATCCGATACCGTCACTCTGTATGTTAGCGACGGTGCGGTCATCTCAAGTGGATCTCATCGACATACCGACAAGAACGCTTGTCCATACTTTTCGAACGGGTCAGATCAAGGGGCATACGCTCCGCGTTCTCCATTCAAAGAGGCAAATATGTGGGTGCCATTCACCCAGTGTACCGGATTTTTCGATTGTATATACCAACTCGGAAACACATGACTGTATAATGCATACATACGCCCCCATGGAAGGATCAGCAAACGGTCTCATCTGCCTTCGGCCGCCAGCGCTAGGGGAAGATGACCATATCACATGCTCTGGGTTTGAAAGGGCTACGGAGGCCGTCCATTCGGTCAAGTCACCGGGCTCGTGGGAAGCGACATGCATACCCTCGGTTGTCGGCATTCGTAAGCGGCCTGCGAGCGATACACCCCCGGTAAAATCTACGTCGTCGGATATCAGCTACTTCCCCATAACGGCAGCCTCTTCGAATCCGTTCCAGAACGGAACGTTGAAACGCCGCGACAAATCGCTCGTGAGCAGACACCAGGCGAACGGAGGGTCCTCGGGGGCTAACGGCTACCACCGAAAGCCACCGGCTGTATCCCCGGACAGCACAGGTTCGGAGACTGAGGAATGGGAAGCATGGACGCTTGCGGCAAACGGTGAGCTCCACACGAACCCTCTGTTGCCCCGTCCGCGCAGGGATTCGATGAGTGAGGTGTACCTGGAAGACGACTTTGAGGAGGAGCAGCTGTTCGTGTCGAAGCCGGGGCCGATTGTCCGAATCGGCAAGAAGAGCGTGGCCGTTGGGTTCGGCAACGCTCTCAAGATCATCTCCTTGGGAAGCGAGAGGTTCGAGGAGGAGACGACGAACGCGGTCATGGACTCGGCAACGCTGGGCCTGACCTGGAGGAAGAAAGCACAGGGGAAGAAGGCCGGAGAGCGGGAAAAAGAGCGGGAGCGGATTGAGAGGATCGAGCGGGAAAGGGCATCATCTGGCGGTGGGGTAAGGTGGGAAGGGCAGGCGTAAATTCGGGCGGGCAAGGTGGCGGACGAACTGTGTATGAAACGGTAAAAAGATTAACGTTCTCGGGGATATTGGGGAATTACCGCAACGGGTTCCGCGGGAGGGTTCTACGGGGAGGGGCGTTCAAGGCGCAACGGCTGGTAGTTCGCCACACTACTCACGTACACACACGCATACACACATACATACACACGGGGCGCGAGGCGGAACGAGGCGCTGGCGGCATGATTTGGCGGGAGCGGCACGCTTTGACGGCAGCATGACGGACGGTTTATTGAATAGCTGCGGGCTGATGGGAGGACTGTAGTCGTGCAGAGTACTTGGATCGCGAACAACGCATACAATCTAACCCAGAGCTCGAATCTGGACTGCATCGCTCAGGAGACGTGCGGTGCCTGGCGCGGTGGTGGGAGCCGCTCGGTGGCTCCGGGGCTGGGCGGGCGCCGTTGGCCGTTCGGAAGCGCGGCGGCGACGGCGCCCCGGTGGGAGTCTAAGCGCGTCCCTCGCGAGATATAGTGTGCTCTGTCTGGCCGAGCGAGCGGTTCTGATAGCTGTGCGTGTTGTTTTGCTTTATTTCGCGGGGTGGCTCGCCTGTCCCGTTTCAGCTCCCCCTGTGTCTGCGGCCGTCCTGCACCGCCTTCCGGGTCGAGGCTGGAACAAGCAGCACCGCGCCGTTGGACAGGGTGCTGGCGGGCGGTAAAGGAGCTGGCGGCGGCGCGACGAGTCAGTGTCGCACGGGCTTCGGAGTCGGGCCGTGCCTTTTTCTGGTCCAAATGGAACACTTAAGCCCTTAGTCAGCCCAGAGACACGGCGTTTCTCCCTTCGTTGCCTTCCGCCTTTCCGACCGCCATCGAACCTCCGGCAGAAGCCAGGCCGTCCCACAGCCCTCCGCCGCCCCTCTCACGGCGAGCCTGCTCAGCCTGCCATGGGCCGCAAGCCGAATCAGCTCATTCTCGAATTCTTCGAGCGCGGACCCAAGCTCGAGGATGCCAGCAACCGCTACCAGCACACCTGCCGCTCCTGCGGCGAGAAGGTTGGTGTGCCTCGCCCCGACGCGCGCACCCACCTCCAGCGCCTCTCACCGCTTCCTCCGCGCGACCTACGCTTACTCCACACCCACACTGACTCTCACCGCAGTTTCCCAAGGGCCGCATCGACACGCTGACCGCGCACCTCGTCAAGAAGTGTCCCGCCCTCACGGCCCAGGATCGCCAGCGCGCCATCCTACAATTCCATGACCTTCCCGTCCCCGATCTGCCGCCGCCACAGTCCTCGTCCGCCCAGGGGCCTGCACACCAAGTCACTGCTCCCCAGAAGCATGGCGCAACCAACCCCAGCCAGCCCATGACATTACCCTACGCCGCGCCCAAGGCGGGCATGTCACGCCTCGAGGCTCTCGCCGAAGTGTCGCGCCAGCGCCTGGATCTCTCCGGCCAGCGCATTCCCACGCCCGATCCGGACCATCTCCCCGAGCGCCGCGGCTCCATGCGCGACGATGCCATGCAAAACCCGGGCCCCGTGTATGAGGACTTTCTGGTGCAGGACCACGACCCCAAGCCCAACGCCGACCCCAATGGTAGCGCTGTAGATGCACCAAGTGCGTTAATCCCAGTCTCCTGCATGCATGTTCCCGAGAGCGAGGCTGCCCCGCCAATCATCTTCCGAGCCTTGAGCTGGTCGCCGGCGCCCTTCGTTCGCGTGCGCCCGCACCGCGAGCTCGTGGCAAAGCGCCGTTGTAGCTGCATGCCCGTTTGGGTGAATGCTTTGAGGATGGACCCGACTCTATGTAGCATAACTGGCAGCCTCGCTCCCATTGCATGAACCAGCCAGTCAGTGAGTGAAAATGCTAATTGTCCTGTCAACAGTACATAATACCGAACCGTCTGGCGGACAACAACCGCAATCCCTCTACCAGTACGATCACCTCGCCGTCGGTTCGCCCCATTCCGCTGGCACCCCGATACCGCCGGCATCATCCACGCCGCCCTCGTCCACGGTTCCACCCGCTTCAAGTGCTGCAGCCGCCACAACACACTCCCACCCCTCACCCTTGGTCATGGCCGCGTCGGCTGCAGAAGAGCTGCGTGCCAATATGCCAAATATGAACCACTCCATGGAACATCATGGAAGTCCGGGCGAAGCAGCCTACAACCCGCAGACAGGACGCACCGGCATTTGGGCTTCTATCGACCCGGTGCTTCAACTGCAAGACGCGACCCGCGACCATCCGGAACCCCATAGCCCCTCGCCGAACGCGGCATCTGCTACCTACCACAGGCCTATTGCGATCAATCCAAATGGACAGCAAACGCATTTCACCACCGACTTTAGCATGAACCCCAAGCCAGCGAAGCCGAAAGTTAGAGGAAGGTTTTCCGATTCCCGGCGCAAAGAGGTTCAGGAGGTTAGGAAGCGGGGTGCATGCATCAGATGTCGCATGTTGAAGAAGCCGGTATGGTGCCCTAATCTACGTTTGTGCTCTCAGATTGTTAATAGACCCGTAGTGCTCTGGTGAGAGCCCTTGCAGCACCTGCCAGAACGTCGAAAGCGCGCGACTATGGAAACATCCCTGCATCCGCACGCGCATTGCGGAAGAGTTCAACCTTTACTCGGCGGGGCTACACTCCGTCCTGGCATTCCACTCAATCAGCTCCGCCAAAGCGAACATGCACTTTGAGCACGTCCCTGGGAGGATCGAAGCGCGGCTGTTTGATATAGAGCCCACCATGTACACGACATTCACCACGCTGAAGGGTCTCCGCGGGGTGAACGAGCCCATCGATCCGCAACTGGTTGCTTCAGGCTTATCCATGGAGAGCATGCAGGATGTGGAGATCATCGACCCTGACGTTGAGGATATTGGCGGGAAGCTCGAATCTTACATGAAAAGAATTGGCCCGATGATCTACGAGGCGGAAACATCCCCATTCATGAAACCTACACTCGTGATGGCGCACCGTCTGAGCGTCGAGAACAAGGAGGGAATTGAAAGCAAAGAAAGCCTGCTGTCCAAGGTGCTGGAATTGTGGGTCGCCACAAGGGTCCTCGCCGAGCCGGACCTGAAGTTCCAGCTGTTTTTCAACCACACACAGCCTCCCTTCAAGGATCCCGTCATCATGACCTCGCAGGACCTTGAATCGGTTCCTCAGACGTCTCGTTTCCCCATCGAACTAGCGACTCATTCGGAAGCCTACAGACTTATTGATGCGCAAATTCTTGGTGCAATGGAGAAGAGGGCTGCCAACCTCAGCAAGTTCGTCATGAACGATTTGGAGCGCCGCCTGCTCCAACGCCAACAAGCCAACCCTTTTGAGACGTTCCTGGTCTCCATGATTCTCCTAGCCTGTGTTGAGCGCATGTGTTGGCTGTTCAAGAGGTGGGAGAATCCGGCGCATGTTCCGGCTCGGACTTATAGCGTGCCACCGCCAGACTTGAAGACGGAGCTGGAGAGGAGCATTAACGCTGCTAATGCCGCTGCAAGCGCTGCGGAGCACGCCCAGAACAATGTGGACCACAACGTGCCCATGCCGGATGCTCCGCCGCCGCAAGAGGCCACCCCGTCGATGCAGTCTACGGCACAGGCAGCCACCGATGCTGCCAATGCACTTTTCTCACAACCGCATCCAAACCGGTGGCCCCTCGACAAACCTCCGGCATCTTACAGTCAGCAGGGCGAGCGCTTCAGTGACATTCTTCACATGCTGCTGAAGATGCGCGGCGTCCCTCCGAAGACGACCACTGAACCCATAACGAACATTGTGGTTCCAATCGACAACATGACCAACAACCAGACGACCAATGCCACCATCAACCCTAAGTCGGATGCGCTTGCTAAGGAGTGGTTCGCCGACGTCAAGATCACTCCGATGTATCTTGCAGAGAGGCGTAACGCCGTCTTCGTTGGCAACGACCCGCGCGAATGGGAATGCTTCTACGTCAGCAAGATCCTGGTGCACAACGGAATCGTTGAGGGGACTGGCCGTCTCGTGCCGTAATCAACCCTACGCTTTAGCCTCGCTCTAGTTTGAGAAGGCAGCTAGCATAATATTTCCCTTCTTGATTGTGTTCGTGTAATTCCTTTTGCTTTTTCCTTGTCGTTCTCAGCGGGCATTTCACTGGAGAGTTTCGGCGTCTTTGCAGGAGGATCTGCTTTAGAAAAGGAGTGAGCGTGTTGATTGGCTCTGGCTTTCGGGCTTCGGCGTGGCGTGGCTCTTCTCTGGGGCATCATCCTGAAATACCCGCCACGGCCCAGACATGACAGTTTTGCTTGTTTGCTTTCAGTCAGCGAGGCGTGCGTGGCGTGGGAGTGTGCGGTGGATCCATTCACAGTCGTCATCATCGGGATTTGCTTTTTTTTTTCTTTTTGCGGCTACTATTAGCTTGCTTTCTCTCCTTTCTTTTTGTTTTTACGCAGTATCACGGGTACACGCGACCACGGATAGATGTAGGATTACGACATCATCAGTCTTCGATCAAATATAGATGGCAATGAGAAGTCTTGTGTGAAAACCATGAATATTTTTCTTTTTTTTTTTTTGGCTTGTTGCGGTCGACGTACCGAGAGATTCGATGTGCTGCAGGGATTGGGAGCGGAAAGGATGCCGGGTAACTGGGATGTGTATTCTTTTTCCGTGCCTGACACACACGAGTCATGTCCGAGGGGTCAGGTCAGCCCCGCGCCAGATCCAACCCCACGTTCGTGTTTCGCCCGCTGCGCATCTTTCCACTCCACATCGTCTTTGCTCCTCCACCGCCAACAAAACACAACCTTCGTCCCACGTCACGACCTACCTTCACCATGGCCAATCACACTAGGTACGTACGCCTTGCACGGTGAATTAGCTCTGCACAGTCTTCAAATCCACCCGATTACCGCCCTTCCCGAAACGAAAAAAAAAAATAGACACCACCATCGCTTCGACTCACGCCACGGCCTCCCCTCGTCCCGCAACCCTCCAGATACAACCCATTAACAGGAACCCCTCGCGTTATAGAAAACTCCCGGCGATCCGCGCCTGCCTCTTCGACATGGACGGCCTGCTCATCGACAGCGAGGACCTGTACACCATCTGCACCAACGCGGTGCTGCGCGAGTACGGCAAGCCGGACCTGCCGTGGTCGATCAAGGCGCAGATGCAGGGGCGGCCCGGCCCCGAAGCCGCCCGCATCTTCCACGAGTTCGCGCAGCTGCCCATCACGCACGACGAGTTCATGGCGAAGCAGGGCGCGCTGCAGCGGAAGCACTTCCCGAGCGCGCAGCCATTGCCCGGGGTGGTGGAGCTGTTGGGGACGCTGGTGGGGAGGACGGGTGGAGAGGGCGTGGATAGGAAGAAGGTGCACATCGCGCTCGCGACGAGCAGCCACGCGGGCAACTACGCGCTCAAGACGGCGCATCTGGCGGACGTCTTCGCCGTCTTTCCCGACGAGAACCGCGTGCTCGGCGACGACAAGCGCATCGAGCGCGGCAGGGGCAAGCCGCTGCCGGACATCTACCTGCTCGCGCTCGACACGATCAATGCGAAATTGAAGCGCGAGAACCCCGAGGCGAGAGAGGAAGATCTGGTGAGGCCGGAGGAGTGTTTGGTGTTTGAGGATAGCGTCCCCGGCGTCGAGGCGGGGAGGAGGGCGGGGATGCAGGTCGTTTGGTGTCCGCATCCGGGGCTGGCGGAGGAGTATAAGGGGAGGGAGGAGGTGGTGCTGGCGGGAAGGACGGGCGAGCATAAGGGGTTGGATGATGAGAGGAGTGGGCGGGTGGGGGAGATCGGGGATGGGTGGGCGGTGCATTTGGATACCTTGGTCGGGTTTCCGTATGAGAGGTTCGGGATTGAGGTTGTGTGAGGGGATGGGGATGTGGAAAGGGAAAGGAGAGGCATTGGTGGGTTAGGCGGGTCTTGAGGGAAAATAGAGATTATGTTATAAGAAAGAAATAGGTAGGGCATAGACGATGCATTTTAGCGTCTGCGATAGACATGATAAAAATTGGGCACCTGCAACATTGGGTATGTCAAGTTTTCTGTAGATATTCAGCCCTTGTGGATGTGGCAATTGTGTTACGGGTTAGTTGTGTGAATACGGCCGGGGCGATATCGAAGGTTGGAAGCTGAGCGTCCTGCTTGAGCATCAATCTCTGGGGATAGCGAACTGATCGTTCAGCTGTGGCTTTTCTGCGTATCCTTGGCCGAAATGAGACCTGTCAGTCTATATATACATCTATCGTGTGCGGAACGGAGTTATGGGGGGCAGGCATATCATCTCTTTCGTATCCTCCACCAAGCAGCCTGAGCAAGGACGAATCTATATCATCCGAAATCCCTTCCCACTCCTTTTCCTCTCCACACTCCTATCCCAACACACACAGACTACTGCATCTGCACCGAATAACCCCCCGTCTTCTCATCCTTGACGAAGTTGAAATTATCCGTGCTCAGCCCAAACGGCTTCAGCAACCCGTTCCCCAGATTCTTCAGCTTCCCCATCATCTCGCCGACCTCCTTCTCCTTGGCCGCGTTCAGCCGCGCCGGCAGCTCCCGCAGCGCCTGGTCGACGGCTTTCTTGTCGAGCGCTCCGAGTCCCCCCGGCGTCGCCGCCGCCGCCCGGTAGTCCTCCTCGGCGCCTTGCAGGTCGGACCAGCCGCCCAACGCGGCGCGTGCCTTGGCGCGGCGGAGGAGCGCCTTCGTGCGCAGTTTGCGGACGTCGGTCGTGGTGTGGGAGAGGCGGTGGAGGTGGGCGAGGCGGCGGTCGAGGAGGGCGGCGTCGTGGGTTGCTTGGGCGTCTTTGGCTTCTTGCTCTGCTTCCTTTCCTTGTTCTTGTTTTTGCGCGTCTTGCGAGCTTGGCGCTTGTGTTGCTGCCGCTTTGGGGGCTTTCGAGGCCTCCGGCTTCTTGTTGTCGCCCTCCTCGTCGCTGTCCGACAGCTCCTCCACCACGCCGCTCGCATTCGGATCCACCTTGGCCTTGCCGTCGGGCTTGTCCTTCACCCCGTTCTTGACGCCATCCTTTTCTTCCTTCCCCGCTGCTCCTTTCACCCCTTGTCCCTCATCCCCGCCCAGCCCCTCCAACCTCTCCAGACACTCCCCCGCCGCCTCCACCGCCTCCTTCCACTCCTCCAGCTTGACGTGGCACGCCGCCACGTTCGCCCGCAGCACCGCCACCTCGTAGTCCAAATAGTTCGGTACGCTGGCCAGCGCGCGGCCGTACGCCGAGATGGCGTCGCTGTAGGCGCCCGACGTGAAGAGGGTGTTGGCGTGGGTTTTTTGCTCGTTTGCGGTGGCGAGGAGGGACTATGCGTTCCGTAAAGTAGTATTAGATTAGGAGCTATGTTTGAAAAGAGATATGGTAGATGGGTGTAGGAGCGTACGGTTTCCTCGTCTGCGCTGAAGACGGGGTTGTCGCCGGCGGAGGCTGCGAGCTCGTCGGCGGCGGGCGCCGCGGCGGCGGTGTGCGGTGCGGGGGATGACGAGGCCATCGTTGGTGATGCTTTGGCCGGGGCCGATGATTTGCGGACGTCTGGAGGAAGATGTGGTGGTGCGGGGTGTTTTGCGTGGGGAATGTGGTGCTGTCGGGTGCGCAACGTTCTGCCAGGCGGTGGAATCTCGGTCTGCGTCATGCCAAGGCAATATGCGGAATTTATTTCCGTCCCACAGCGGATGGAACCCGCTGTACCTTAAAGACGTCTCGGTTCCTGTCTCTGCAGTCATTAGTAACATGCATCGGAGGAGGAGCTTGGAAATAGTTATTGCAAAGATCCATCCATAATCGTTCTCAAAGATTCGACCATCACGAGAACATTTGTAGATTTATATAAGCACGTCTAGATAATAGCTTTAAATCCTCACATAAGTCGAGAGAAATATCTTGCAGGATAAAGTTGGAAATGATTAATTCTTTTCTAACCTAGCTCGGTGGTATTATGCTATGTAAACTTCCATTTTTATGGTGCAGCAACCATGAATATCTGAGAGCATAACTGGGCGTTGGGGGGAAAGAAAAGGGCAAAAAAGCAACTCGGATACACACCCGGCGCAGCTCGTGGTCGTCACATCTCTAAGTTGATGCAGGAACCGTAGTATGACACAAACCTAGAATCGAACCCGTGAACTGCTACCAAGCGCTCACCTTCCCAAACGGGGAATGACACCCAACGGATCACAGACCTGCGGGTTTTACGCTTATAAGGTCTCGGTGGCAATGTATTGAGCCGGAGCCTGCCCATCACACTAACCGTCCGTATTTGATGTAAGGGGATTCGTTCTCGCGGTATGTATATAGGAAGTTTGCGCCGACACTGCGAATCAACCGCGCAATCCCTCCCTCCGGTTCTGTTAAGCCGGGCATTTCGATTTGCTTCGATCACGAGCAACATGCTCGAGACGGCACCAAAGCAACCTTCCATGATGTATGTTCGCGAACGAAGCCGATAGGGAAGGTATGTCTTGAGTGGCCTCCGAAGGACATGAAAACTGATAAATCGCCAGTCAATTGGACCGTCGTGTCTACCCCCGAAGATCACTGAAAGACCCGGCTTGAGATAGGAACGAGCTCTCACAGAGAGAGAGCGCCAATTGCAGAGGAAAGAAGGTAGCCGCAAATTCATGAGCCTTGCCGCATCCTCGATTTCCAGCGCTCTTATGACTGAACGAGAAGTTTTGGTATCTTGTATCAGGGCGTCTTAAATCAGTGGTATCATGCTATATGCATAAACTTTTATGCTTTGTAGTGCAGCGCCTCTTCCTTCAACCTTTCAAAAACTTCGAAACTCTGCATGTGGTGTACTCGTCCTTGCTCATTTTAGTTAGATCAGCTGTCAACGAACCGCCCCAATCCCTTCCGTGTACACGTAAGACCCCTCGTTCCCCTGCGCCCACCAATCAACTGAAAAAGAAAGAATTCCCTTGAGCATCTTTCCGGGTGCCCTTGCTATAATCCTTGTTCGGATCGAATTCTTCCCAAATACTCGCCGGGAAGATGTGCTTATTGCGCTCGTACCAGCGTCGATCCACAACTTTCGTGAGTGTAGAATCGTCGTTGTATCCCTCGAGCGAGACATCTTCCTCAGTAATACGCTGATCCTTCTTCTTTTCTTGCCGATCCAGAGGATTGAATGTTGCGGGGTCAATGTCCTCGTCTTTCGATGGGAGGGGCGTTGCGGATGTGGGCTCTGGCGAGTGTCCAAATATGGGACCATCGAAGCCGATGGTCTTGTTGACCATGAAGTAGTAAAACTCGTAGTGCTGGGACAGTCAGTTTACGTGCGCGTGCGAGGTGTTTGTGAGGCTTACATGAGGAATGATGATCTCTCCGCGGACCAGCATAAGATCGTCAACACCGACGCGGGCCCATTCTCTTTTGCTCTTGTCACCGCCAACACCGAGCTCAGCGCCTGCTTTCCTCGCTCTGTCGAGGAACAGCCAGACATGCTCGCCCTTCTTGATCTTGCACCTCCCACCCGGAATGTTGGTACCGTCGTAAAAGACGAACGGGATGACAAAGTCCGTCGCTTTGACCGACTCCTGCATGATCAAGAACTCCTTCCGCAGCGACTCCCTCTGCTGCGCCTCTCGCAGCAGGGCAGATTTGGTCATAACCTTCGGCTTGAACGAGACATTGCTGTTCGCGCCGAGCTTCTTCTTGGATACGACAGTAGCATCCTTGTCCTTATCCGATCCTCCGTTGTCATCTGGTGTGCCATCCCGCGGCGTCGCAGCCGCCAATGCCTCTTCCTCCTCGTCGTCTAGCCCGAACGACAGCTTCCCCTTCGCGACTTTCTTCTTCTTCTTTGCGGGCCGCGGCGTCGATCCTCTGTACTTTGACAATTAGCTCGGCGTTCCAGCACAAAGAAACACCACAGCATCGCGGGCGCGTAGCCAGATGTGGTCCATTCGAACTTACCCGTCCGCAGGCGTGCTCGTACCGGACGTCGAACCGCCCCGGGCCTGTTCTTGTCTCTCGCGATCCTTCAGGTCGAGCGCCTCGGCGCGGCGCTTGCGGAAGTCGGAAAGGTGGACGAGACCGACCGTCTGCGACTTGAGCAGGTCCTCGGCGGTCGATGCCTGCGACGTGAAGCGCGAGTTCGCGACCTCCAGGGCGGAGGCAGAAGCGGAGGAGGCAGGGTTTGGAGTATTGCTCCGCGAGGCGTCGGCGGAGGAGGGGTTCGAGGGGTCCATGGCGAGCTTCGGGAGGGAGGGTTGGGAGGGCGGAGGAGAGGTTGGATAGATGGGGCGGCGAAGGTGGACGGAGGAGAGCTGCGATTTGAAGAAACAGGGCCGATGCGGGAGGCGTAGGGCTGGCACACCGACGGCGGGGATCGGCAGCGGCACGGATGGGGCTTAGTGCTGTGCGTCAGGCACCACACTTAAATCTGACTTCACTGCTGCCTCTTCTTCATCTTGCACCTGGTGCGGTGGGATCCTCTCGAAACGCGGCTTGCGGTTGCAGAAAGGTTGTAGGTGCCTGGGATAAGTGTTTTTTCCTTCGCTACTTCAATTTCAAGTGTCGAAATGGAAGATCGACAGGCGATATCGTCGGGCAGGAGCCTAGCTCAATGATTGCCGACTGGCGTACCTTCTCTTTCTGAGCTCTTGCCCTTCTCCACACTCGACGATTTGATTTGAGCTCGCGCACCTCATTTCCACCTCCAATAAACACCTCCTTGCATCCCACCTCTGTTGTCTTATCTGTCATGGATTTCACGCTTCGTTGCAATTCTCTCAAATGCCGCACGCTGCTCAGTGATAGAGCAGTCGTCACTACATGCAGGTAATCCTTTCAGCTCCGATGAAAGTCCCCTGTCTCATCACGTACAGCCACATATTTTGCATCGCTTGCTCCAACAACCTTGGTCTTTCCAAAGTGGACAGCGCTGTCCGCGTATGCCCGGCCTGCGACACTCCGTTGAGGAATCCAGATGACGCTGTCGAGACCCGCCTGGACCCCACTGAGGACTACAAGACCAGTGTTCTTAGTGGCTTGAGTCCTACGATTGTGATGGAGTGCGCCGGAAGGGCTCTGGCGTTCTACAGCTACCAGACCACTCAAGAGGTGTCAGTGATCACGGACAGCTGCGGAACGCCGCTGACACAGGGCCCAGCATGTACCAGGAGTACCTCGCAAAGAGCCTGACCGAGAAGTACGCCATGCTCAACTCGCAAATGGACAAAGTCGTTCACGACGCCAACACCGAGATTGCGGGCCTGCGGGATAAGCTCCAAGGTACGCTCGCTCGCACCCAAGCGTTGTAGTCACGCTGATCAAAGCAGCGGCGCAGCAAGAGCAGCGGCGACTCGATGACGAAATGCACAAGATGGCAGATGCGTACCGCGAGAAGGCCAAGACTCAAGCGCACCTCCACAAGGTCTACACGCAACTCAAGGCGCAGGTTCTTGCCGGTCAGGTTGCTTCTGCCGCATCCGACGATGCCGAGGCAACCTTGCAGTCAGCAACCGGGGACCGATTCATCGACAGGATCACTGGCACGGCTGGAGGACACCCGAGGTTACCTCACAACACCAACGCTGCTCGGCTCGGTACCCGAAACAGGAGTCTTGGTTCCCTCGTTAGCGGCGAGGGCTTCCGTGGTGCTCAAGTACTCAATGGTCGTCTGTTCAATGCAAGCGCTCGTAAGTGCTGTCGTCAACTGACAAGACCACTTCTGACTCCTCCGCAGACAACGTTCCACTCAGTGGTACGCCCCAGCACCGCACTCGTCTTGGCGAAGCAAGCGGTCAGATCTACCACCCTGCGGGTCGCGGTGGCGGCCAGGGCACACCGATGGCTCGACAACCTCTCAGCAACCTGAACATGAATGCATTCCCCGGGGCCAGTGCTAATGGATACGGACTGAGTGCGGGCATGCGAGCGGGCAAGCAGGCTTACCCTGGAGCTACTCCCCGCGGAGGATTTGACGGTCGATTCCCCGGGCGTGATGCTCGCTGACATAAGGCTGGGTAGTGGTCCGTAGGCACGTGGAGGTAGTGTCCAAATGATCATCGATCGTCGTTTGGAGATTAGGATGCGAGTGAGTGTGAGTCGACGTACTGCAGACGAAAGCCACCATGATCGAATTCATCTACGTTGAGTACTACAACGCCGAGCCAGAGCAAACACTTCTGCGCCCTATCAATGACAAGGCACCAGGCGCGAGACTAGGTGCTCTTCAAAAATTCGGCCATGGACACACCGATCGCCGTCGTCGACGCGGCTAACTTGCTCCCGATCAACTATGGCGTTTTCGACTACGACCACACGGACAGTGACGCACCGTTGGGACACTTGTTTTGAAATTCTTCGGTGTACGTATGGGTCGTGAAACCAATGTGGTCTTCATTCCCGTTCTGACCTGCGGAGTACATATTTGAATACTTGCCGAAGTAGCTGCGGAAAGGCCGATACCGAAGCGTTGCAGAGATGCGAAAGTCGAGACGCTGTCAGAGGCCAAGAAAGCGGATTAAGCCGTTGCCGTGCAATAAGGATCCGTGCCTGTACCGTGAGTATCCGGATGGACGGGTGTGAAGTGTGGGGAGGAGGGGTGGAGGAGGGGAATGGATATACAGTGAAGGGCAGCGCATATTTTGATTGGAAATATCAGCAGGTTCAAAATTACATAGGTTTTGGGGTCCTATGCATGGATGTGTTTATAGGGGTTTAAATCTCGCGTCTACATCCAGACATTTTGCTTCAACTTCCCACAGAAGTGAAACATTTATCGAACAGGCGATGCAGCGTCCCGCTAGCGCGACCGAATTCGGTTGGACCCTCGCCGCGTGGTCGAGCTTGCGCGGAGGTACAACATTGATCGCTCTGCCGTTTGTCTCTCCGCCTCTACATACAACCTACAAACTCGACAACGGCAACCACCTCATTCGCTGAGGCTGACGGATCCAAACATGTCCTCCGTGTAAGCTGACTCAAAACACTTTAGCGCGAAGCAGTGCTGACAAAATTTCCAGGGTGCCCGCGGCCGGCGCGGCGGACCAGCCTGCCTCGCCTGCGAATCCTACCGCTCCAGCTTCAACTCCGACAGACGAAGCAATCAGAATGGAGCAGCGCGTCACTATGTGAGTAGAACAAAGACAATTTGACAACTATAAATGCTAATATTCGTAGGATCGGTGGAGAAGTTATCACTGTCCTCGTTGGCGCCGAGCACAAGCCTTTCATCGTCCATCGCGATCTCATTTGCCACTTCTCACCTTTCTTTCGCGCCGCTTGCAACGGACCATGGATCGAGAGTAAGGGCACAGTGCTTCTTCCAGAAGATGAGCCAGACAGCTTCGATATCTACTTCAAGTGGCTCTATTCCGGCAATGTTGTTATCGAAGATCGCACAGAGCGGAGCCGGCGAGCCATTCTTGCATACGTGCTTGGGGATAAATTGCTCGACAACTGCTTCAAGAACGCCTTTATGGACAAATTCCGAGACCCATCGAAATCGACCTACATCTTATCATCGACCATCTTGGACTACTTGTACAAGAACACCACAAGGCTGTCACCGATGCGGAAATTTGCGGTCGATACTTTCGTGTTCTGCGCTCGTTTCCTTCCGACTGACCAACCTTATTTTACTGCCCAATATCCTCGAGAGTTCCTCCAAGAATTGGTTCTTGAGTTTGCCAAGGTCATTCAGTCCGACAACAATTCGAAGCCCGCTGTATCGCCTTGGCGTTGCGATCCATGTCATTACCATTCACACCGGGATGGCCAGAAGTGCAGCCCCAGTAGTACAGGTTAAGCTTCACTAGTCGGCAAGAAATAGTACAGGTCACAAGTTTCAGCAATTGTGGGGAATATGGACCGGCAAAATGCATTTCAAAAGCACTTTTGCATCAAGTCTACTTGACAAGAAACATAGTATCTTGGCTTCGAGCGTAGTTCTAGTCTACTTCTCGCTGTTATTACAAAGCTCTAGTAATCTGCGTTTGCATGCAGATTTTTGCTTCAATGACTTCTGCAGGTATCCGAAGGTAACAAAGCACTTATGCACTGTGCAGCAGCATACATACTACCGATACAAAGAGCTTCTTTGTCCCATGTTTCAAGCGCTACATGTGTAGCAGTGCTGCGTATGTGCCATCATGGGTGCGCCATAATTCATGGTGAAGCAAACGTAGAAGAGTAGCACAAAAAGGCTTCCACCACCTACGACAAACAGTTTCTCAATCTCAACATCTCCATATCTCAAACAACTCCACACTCAACACCCACCACCTGCACCACACGCAACATTCGCGCAAACCATGTCCAAGCTACCCAAATTCCACGGCCGTTACGACGTGTACGTCGAACGGGCCAGTCTGTACGTATTCCCCACCCATACATATTGCAAACGGGACATATACATCATGCTCACCGCTGCCCGCACCACCAGGGTCACCGGAAATGCCATAACCGTCGTCGTCGGTGAAGGAGCTGCCGCGCGCTCATTCGTCGTCCACCGGAAGCTCGTCTGCAACTTCTCGCTCTTCTTCGCCGCCGCGTGCCGCGGCCCGTGGCGGGAGAGCCGCGAAGGCGTCGTCGAGCTGCCCGAGCAGGACCCCACGACATTCAAGCTGTACGTGAAGTGGCTGTACACGGGCATGCTGGCGGACGACTGGAGCGGCTACACGGGACCTTCCACCGAGGATAGCGATTCCGAAGCCGATTCACATGCCGATTACGACGACATCACGTACCACAGCGGCACCGATGATCAGAAAGGAGAAGACACCACCGCCATGACAACCACCGCCGCCGCCGCTGCAGCCACCGCCGCCGCTGTCGCCGCCGACGCCGACTTCCACAACATAGGTTACAGGAACCTGATGTACGCCTACTTCCTCGGCGACGTGCTGCTGGACGCAGCCTTCAAGAACGTCGTCATCGATCACCTGATTTACGGCGTAGATGAGACGGGGCATTACCCTTGCGCGCTGGCGAAGCTCGTCTACGACAACACGTCGGGTCCGGAGTCGCGGCTGCGGCGGTTGCTGGTGGACTTCTACGCGTACGCGCACGATGTGAGTTGGTTCGTTGGGAATGCGACGGCGCCGGATCTGGACGACGCGCCGAGGGAGTTTTTCAAGGATGTGTTGGTGAGGATTGTGGATATCAAGGATAGCGGTGATGACAAGTGTTGGCCGCTGGGCCAGTGGCTTCGGGATCACTGTCAGCGGTATCATGAGCACCCGGAAGGCATTGTATGCCGGTCGAGGCCGGGCGAGAGAACTCAGTGATTCAATTCAGAGTTGGATCCTGTATCTGGGTGTAGAGGGCGACGATGTGAGCTAGCTCAGGGGAAGGCTGAAGCATTAGCACGGGCTATAGATGAATTGATCACTTACGAGCACCGATGACTTCTTCTGTGGGGTCTCCAGGTTCGTGAAGCGGCTTTACCTACCGGCGATACCTCCAATCTTCAGCAGTAGGTGTCGCTTAC
Source organism: Diplodia mutila (assembly GCA_022560015.1). Taxonomy (NCBI): domain Eukaryota; kingdom Fungi; phylum Ascomycota; class Dothideomycetes; order Botryosphaeriales; family Botryosphaeriaceae; genus Diplodia; species Diplodia mutila. Next base: position 181,934 of record JAFISB010000048.1, on the reverse strand, counting down.
AGGTGTTGATTGAGCGCCCGCATGCCGTGCCTGCCTGCAGGTGAGCGCCGCGCGCTGCGACTTCCCAACCCAGCAGGAGCGACCCTGACCTGGGGCACGCGCGGGTGCCCTCCAATCTTTTTCTCCCCCAACCACACCCTTACGAACTCTCCGCAAACTTTCAGATTCCACATCGAGAGACCTCACCGCACGCTGCGTTTCCGTTTCGCGTCCACGCACCGTGCGAATGAGAACCCGGCGCCCTCACCTATCAGCGTCCTACACAGAGCAGCCGTTGTAACGACGAAGCGGCCTGCTGCACCACAAAGCAGCCAAAATGACCAAACCTCCGTCCAGCACGCCTATGGAGCACAAGCTTACGCGGTCGAGTCTCAAGTACGCTATCCTCCGCACCCTGCATCTAACCCAATACTCGCATACGACGACAAGACTAATGCGTACCCACCCACAGCTTCCGCAGCGCCATTATGAACATACACATCAGCGACAGCGAAGAACCCTTCATCCTGCACCGCGACCTCGTCACGGAGACCTCGCAGCTCCTCCAGCAATACCGCTCCGAGTCCGCCATTGTCCTACCCGACGAGAGCCCCGCCCTCTTCGAAGTCTACGCGGAGTGGATCTACAGCAACCGTAGCCTGACGATCCTGCACAACCTGCGCGCGCACGAAACCGTCAAGCGCAGCGATGGGTCGGGCCTCGTCGACCAGCCGGGCGCGGAGCACCTGTTCCACCTGTACTGCCTGGGCGAGCGGCTGCGCGACGCGACGTTCAAGAACGCGGTGGTGGACGCGTATGTGGACATGCTGAACGAGGGCGGCAGCTGCCCGACGCACTTCGCGCGGTGGATCTACGCGGAGCTGCCGCCCGGGAACTCGTTCGGGAGGCTGTACGTGGACATGTGGTGCTGGAATTCGGATGAGAGCTGGTTCAAGGAGCTGGAGGCGAAGGATGATCCGAACACCGCGCCGGCCGCGTTCTGGCTGGATGTGGTGAAGCGCAAGACGCAGCTGGGCAAGAAGGTGTTTGATGCCCGGTTGAGGGCGCCGTGGGTGGCGGATCGCACGCAGTATTACGAGGTAGAGGAGCAGCCGCTTCTGAATGGGGGGGAGAAGCAGGGACAAGTGGTTGTCCAGAGGAGCGATGGCGTTATCGTTCTGGTGAAGCCGGAGCCTGAGGCACCTTGAAGGGTGTTTGTCGTGGGCGAGCGTTGCTCTTCCTTCGGATCTCTGTACTGATGGCGAGAATGTGGGACGTTCATGCATGCTTACAGCGGGAATTCCGATAATATTGGAGGAGGTAGCGACAGTATAGTCAAGGTGTATCTGCCAGCATAGCAACCCTCTACTGAACGGAATGGAAACAAGAAGTATAGTACCACGGCAGGTGATATACACTCTTCCAACATGGGTGGTTGGATCCAATATCCGGACGTAGATATGAGTTTCGACTGCAGACAATCATGTCCGGACATTGGATTTAACTATACATATAGGTATGGTGTGTTAGCGAGAGGACCCTGGGCAAAATTTTCCGGGTAAAAAATTTCGCCTTCGAACCATGGAAGAAGGTAAAACCAAGCTTTTTCCTGCAAATTTCTAATTTAAAAAAAAAAAAAAGGCCGTTTCCGACTATTTCGCTGCCTTTACCTTCTCTTCCACTACGCCCAGGTCCGCCTCAAATCTACATATTGATCGCCACGGTGGGTTGCCACTAAGTGCCGATTCTATAAGATGGACAAGTATGCTGCGCTCTTCCACCTATGGAGTAGAGCAAACACTAAATCACTCCCACAGGTCGCTGCCGCCCTACGAAGCCTCTGAGAGCAAAGTCTATGATAGGTCTCTGCGCGTATCCGGGTGCGTTACTATTTTCTCCACGAAATAACTCACTATAGACTAATATTAATGGGTAGAATTCTAAGCGATCTAATCCAGGTTTATGTTGGAGACCGCATAAAGCCCTTTCAAGTTCATAAAGGCGTCCTCGTTAATTCATCCCCTTTCTTCCGCAAAGCCTTTAAGGAGCAGTGGAATGAGTCTCAGCAAGGCCGGATTGAGCTCCCTGAGGACGATCCTGAAATGATCGAGGTCTACATCAAGTGGCTTTACTTCGATACAATCGACGTACCAACCACTATCAGTTATGAGAATTACACCACAATCTTCCACGGTTACAGGTTTGGAGATAAAATCATGGACTTTACATTCAAGAACTCGGTCATTGATCATATCATTAAAACCATATCCCATGGCAGTGCCTATCCCGCTTACAACTACCCTGTCATCTACGAAGACCTGCCCGCATCATCTTGCCTACGTCAATTCTATATAGACATCTGGGCGTGGGCAGGTAGTCCCACCTGGTTTCAATCTAGTAGCATGAAGGAAGCACCGATCGAGTTCTTCGCTGAGCTGTCGAGCAAGCAGATGGAGATCGGCGACAGAAGGTTTCGCAAGAGGGAGGCATATCCCTGGATCACTGACCCGTGTCAGTACCACGAGCATCCAGAAGGGACGCCGAAGTGCTCTAAAACGTCGAACGAGTAGTTTGGCTCAACCGAACACCATGCGCTAAGATGACTGGCATTCTCATGGGAATGCATTGCTATTGATTTTTTTTTTTTTTGAGAAATGATCCTCGCCAGTGATAACGCCATGCCTCACCCGAGAACATGCGGGACTTCGAGGTGAGAGTCGATGTGATGCCTAATGGGGTTAAGCGAGTGTGGGCCCCTTCCCTATCCGCCGCATTTGAGTGTGCTCGCCTGGTATAAATATCTCTCTCTCTTCTTCGCCCACTCTCGATACTCCTCTCCTTTTCGTCCTCATCACCGTCGCCGCTGCCTGCACGAGGCACTCGTCCGCTCACCCGCACTGTGACTGAGTGCCATTGCAAGGATGTCGAAGGAGTAAGTCTACAGCCCAGCAAGCCCCATCCGATACCTTCGCAGGTCATGGCTCACCTGATTCATCGCAGCAACCTCACAGAGAAGACGGCTCCGGCCAACGGAGTGAGGAAGCGGTCTCCTTTCACTTCCACCAGGTAAGATTGTCCCACCGCAAGTGGACTGTACGAGTATTTAGGCTTCCCAAGTGTGTTTCGCAAGAGATATTGCGTTCTACTCACATGGGTAGTTGAAGTGTGGGACGCATTTGTGTGGTTTTGGATTGGCATTGACATCCAAAACTTCACTTCAACTGCCCATGTAGGAGATGGTTTAGTTTCTTTTGCAAGTCACCAAAGGATAAGATCCTCTCCAAATCTATGCGTTTCGCGAATGTACTTCGGTATGGCTAACACGATCCAATCAATCAGCATCAAGAGTGACATCATCGAAGTCATCGTTGGCACCGGCAAGCACAAGTACTGCATCCACAAGGATGTCCTATGCGCCTCCTCGCGGTTCTTCCGTAACGAATTGAACGGCGAGCAGAAAAACGAGAAACGCCCCATGAAGCTACCAGACCATGACGAGGGCCATTTCGACATTTACATAGAATGGCTCTACTTCAATCAGTTGTTCGTGGAGGAGAAGAAGAATGGCTACAAGGGAATGGTATGGGAAAACCTCCTCGGAGCGTATCTGCTCGGCTACAAGTTGCTCGACCAGAAGTTCAAGGACGCCTGCGTGGACGTTCTGTTCAACGGCTACGCGACTTGCATACGAGAACAACAAGGGAAAAAATATACGAAAATCTCCCAGCTTCCGATCCATACCGCCGGCTTTATGTGCAGTTCTGGGCTTACCAAGCACTTCCACAGTGGTTCAATGCAGATGATGGCATTGTAGATGAGAATGCGCCGGTTGAGTTCTTCCGAGACGTAGCCATGGCTTCGACCAAGCTTTTGCAGGATTTCCGAGACACCAGCAAATTCAACAGGCTCAAGCCTAAGCGTTCGAATTTCTACGAAGAACCAGAGGACGCAATGACCAAGGAGGACGCAACGACCAAGAAAGAGGCAGCCTGAGTCGACTCGGATGCGACTCTGTCACGACTGGTCGGAAACCACAGCCCTACAAAAAAACCAACTTCTCGGAGGTTTCTAGCAAGCTTCCAGAGTGTCTTCAAAAGGAAAAGAAAAATCGGTTATGGAACTGAACAGCCAATCATCATGGTATATTCCTCTATTGCAATTGGTCCGGGAATGGCCTATTTGACGGATTTCACGGGGACTCACGGTTGCATTTGGCGGAAGGCTCAGAGAGCAAGAAAATCGAATTTGGGTTCACAACTCCATAGGTCATGCGTTACCAGCATGGTGTTGGAAAAAAGCAAACTTGGGCACGGGATGAGCTTTGATATCAGTAGACACAATTCACACAAGTTGAACGGATGGCATGGTGATTGTACCACATTCGTTTTTTGCAACCTTCAGCACAACCTCAAAGCGGCCTCCCCCCAGTCCTATCCCTCCTACCCGCCGCCGCGCCACCACTACCGCCGCCACCACCACCCGTCTTCCTCCCTCCCGAAATCGCCTCCACCTCCTCCATCCGCTTCCCGCCCATCCGCGCCACCTCCCTCCTCTTCCTCCTCGCCTCCCTCTCCACCTTCGCCAACGCCGTCTCCCTATCCACAATATCCTGCATCCTTTCGACCAACGACGCCGTCTCCCTCTTCTGCCGACCCAGCTGCGCCGAAATCATCCTCACCAGCCTCTCCGGCTCCGCCGCCCACGACAGCCCCTCACCGCCATCGCCATCACCATCATCCGCCGCGTCCTCCTCCCTCCCCCTTCCCTTCCCCCCTCCACCATCCGCATCCTCCTCATCCGCCGCCACCCCCACCAACCGATCCCACACGTCCTCGTCCACCCCCCACACCGCCCACTCGTCCGCCGCCGCCTTCCTGATGTCGAGTCTTCTCTGCCGCTGCTTGATCTTGTCCGTCAGCACGCGCGACAGGCTGCGTGGCTGCGGCTTGCGCAGGCGCAGCATGGGGAACAGGTTCGCCGAGACGAGCCGCGGCACGCGGCGCACGCCGGTGCCGCCGAGGGCGGCGGCCGGGCGCGGGCGGGTGGCGAGGACGCGGGCGTGCGGGGGAGGGCAGGCGGAGGGGGAGAGTGTGGGGGTTGGGGTTGGGGTTGGGGTTGGGGGTGGTTTGGGGGGCAGGCGGGGGGCGGTTGGGTAGGGGGAGCGGGTGAGGTAGGGGGGGGCGGTGGTGAGGAGGTGGGTTAGGAGGGTTGTTGCCGATGTTGCTGTTGTTGCTGTTGTTGCTGCTGCGGTGCTGGTGGTGGCGGCTTCGTCGGTTGAGGAGGAGGAGGTGGTGTATGTGGAGGAAGTGGTGGATGATGCTCGGTCCAATGTGTCGAGCAGCTCGTAGCCGGCGGTGAAGCTCAGCTTGAGGTGACGCGCCGAGTGGACGTGGCGGTTGCGGCGGAACTTGTTGCGGATGATGTTGCGCAGCGCGGCGCGCTGGTCGTCAGCCAGCGGGAGCCGGGGGGAGGCCGCCGGCGAGCATTGCGTTAGGAGGGCGCGGTAGAGCGCGATCGCTGCCGGAAATGTCGTCAATCAGATATTTGCCATTGGATGGGGAGAATTGCGGTCTTACCAGCTACGCGATGTGCTCCGGAGCGCGCGGGAACCACAAAGGCCGGCATGCATGTGTTGGTCTGGCCATGTGTCTTGGAGTTGCGTAGGTAGATAGAGGTCGGAGATTTTGGTCCGCTCGGAATCGCGCGGTCACGTGGCTATGAGGTCATATGTGTTACGGCCCCCGGAGGAAAACAAATTTGCTGGATCCTTCGGACAGGATTACTGAATGTGAGCAACACAAATCATCAAGAGTCAGCGGTGGTCATTTATTCGATTGACAAGCACCCACGCCTAGTTCGAGCGCCGAAAGCCTTATGTAAAGTAATGGAATTCCACCTTCTCTCGTTGCACATTCCCCCTCAAGCCCCAAAACTCCACGCCCATGCAGTGGGTTCGTTCATGAAAAGACATTGAAGAGTTCCAGTAGCCGCACTGAACCAGAGCAATCTTTCCTTCCAAATGTAAAACGCGCCGTCTCGCAACCCGTTACAACATCGCTCCGGATCATGTAGTAGCACCCGTCTAGTAGCTGGTGCCCTCCGGGGGCTGAGGCAGCTTTTTGTGTTGCGGTAGAGCCATGTACCTGGTGTATCGTTTTAGCATGCACCCGGAGCAAACGGGGAATCCTACTCCTCTTACCTCCTCAGTTCGATGAGAATGGTCTCCATGGTGAAGTCCCGCTTCCACTGCATAAGGCAAGGGAGCTTGGAAGGGTCGACCTGTTGTTATCCTTCCTTTAGCAACTTGTTCCTCCTCTCCGTAGAGTATGGCGTGCGCGTACCTTTCCGTTGCTCTGGTTCACGCAGGGCACGTTGATCTTGGACACGAAGGTCACCTCGGGCGGGACGTCGGGGTACTGCTCGCCGCAGTGGATCTTGACGCTGTATATGCGGTTCTCGTGCACGCTCTGTGGATTATGACACTTAGCTCGGGGCCAATACCGGAAAGCAGGGCTGCAGAAGCGGAGGGACGCACGTGGGGAGGACCGAGGATGGTGCCGTTCCAGTTAGACATGAGTAGGTCGTCGCCATTCTCCAGACCGTAGGAGCAGGCCTCAGCACCGAGGCCCTTCTCGCCCTTCTCCAGCTCTTCCAACAGGCGGAAGTTGCGCGGCACTTTGGCGCCCATGGTGTGCGGCGGGGTAAGGCGAGAGCTTGGGAGTAGAGGTGCGGTCGCTGGAGGCGGGAGGGCGAGTTTGGCGGGGTCGGGGTGGATGCGGGGATGGGCGCAACGATCAGATTTGCGCAGTGGGCAGAGGCAGCGTGGGGCAGGGCTGGTGACAGGCGGTGATGGTGCAGATTGGGAGAGAGAGCAGCAGCCCACTTGGGGCGGGCGGACAGCGGAAGGTGCAGGGGTCTAGCTTGGCGCCATCTCTCCGGCGCTTCACGTGTCGCAACACAACTGAAGCCACGCAAGCACACCTCACAACCTCCAAATGCCGCCAAACTGCCAAACGAGGCCATGACCGCCCAGATCCTGTCCGGCGAGCTGGCCAATCTCGTCAATGAGTCCAAAAGGAAAAATGCCGACCTGCGCAACGTCCGTTTGCCCTCCGCGGCCCAAGGCTGCAACCTGGCCGCTATGCATCCCCGGCTGACTCGAGCTTCTTCCCGCAGGCCGCGGACAAATCGCTGCAGGAACTGCGGTCCCTGCCCTCCACCTCGGAGACCCAGCTAGCTGCCGGTTGGTACCACCTGGCGTGTGTAATTGTGCCTGCCTGACTGATGCTGGAAGAGATCTGAGCCGCCGCGGCGCCTTCATCGACCCCTTCGTCAAGGCCTGCCAGACCCAGAATGCCAAATTCGCCGGGTCCGCCGTCGTTTGCCTGCAGCGCCTCATCGTCATGCGCGCTGTGCCCCGCGGCAGACTGAAAGAGGTGCTCGACGGCTTCCGCGACTCTAGCCAATTAAGTAACTATTTTGGGAACCATGATGTCCGCTGCCAAGCCCGGTACTAACGATGCTCCAGGTTTGGACATTCAGCTCAAGATCCTGCAAGCATTGCCTTCGCTCATTCAGAACTATTCCGATGATGTCCGCGGTGAGCTTTTGTCGAGCGTGCTGCAGGTGTGCTCGACTTTGCAAACTGCCAAAAACCCCGTTGCAAGTGCCACTGCTGCCGCTACGTTGCAGCAGCTGGTCATTTCGACCTTCGAAAAGGTCGTGGTTGAAGACGGTACGCTAACCTACCCCCCAATGGCGGCATCGCTAACGTCATCATCCCAGAGAAACAATTGCAAATCCCAACTGTGACAGAGGTCCCCGGAGATGAGGGCAACATCTCTGTGCGACCTTCCGCCAATGATGCTTACAAGGTATGCCGACAATCTATGACACGCTTGCTCGTTTTTCCAACACCTTACAGGTCTTCCGCGATATCTGCCTCTTGGTTGAAGGCGGCAAGCCACAGTCAATTCGCTTCTCGGCAATCTCGCAAGCTTCTGGGCTCGAACTGGTCGAAGCAGTCTTGAGCAATCATGGTAGCCTCTTCCTGTCTCATGCCGAGCAAGCTTTCATTCTCCGTACACACATCATGCCGCTCGTCATCAAGAGTCTTTCCGAACGACTGAGCTTTTCAATTACTCTTCGGATCATGCGAATCTTCAACCTGATCATCAGACAACATCTGGCCATAGTGCCTTCGGAATGCGAAATGGCGTTGGGCCTGTTGAATCATATGCTTGATCCCGATGCCGCCGCTCCATGGAAGCGGGCCATGTGCATGGAGGTCTTCCGAAATGTCTACTCGGACCCCAATCTCATCATCCAGATTTATGCCCAGTACGATTCCCAGGAGGGAAAGAAGCCGGTGATTCGAGACAATCTCGCCGTCTTTGTCCGCCTCTCGACGGAAAAGCCCACCGTCATTGGACTTGGTCAGCACTCCACCGCTCCAGTAAACGCACCTCCTGAAGAGGATGTCTTACCCGACGCTCAGGTTGCGCTCGAAGCTGGAGCTGTCGGAATCATCGGCGGCGCACCAAGCACGTCGAGCGTACCGGGAATCAGTACGCAGTGGAGCACCATGCGCATCCCATGCATGGATCATCTGGACAAACAGGAACCCCCCGCTTTGCCAGAGACCTACATTTACAGCCTGGTTTTGAGCTGTATCAATAATTTCTCCGAGAGTCTCGCCAAGTTCATCCTTCCCCTGACTGTGCACAAGGAAGGCCGCAAGAAGAAGGCGAAAGGTGATGCAGCCGCAAATCAAGAACCTCCTAGCACGCCTATCGAGGAGAAGCCCAAAAGCAGGATGGCTAGGTCGCAGTCATTCAGGCGACGGACAGTCCCTGTCAATCCGTTAGAGCTGAAGAACAATCCAGCCGAGGAAGCCATCAAAATGACTGCAGAGGCCATCAACGAATGTTGGCCAGCCGTGCTTGCTACGTGCTCGACTTTCCTCAACGCTGCCCTTGACAACGACTATTACCATGACCTGGTACGCTCAATCCAAAAGTTCACCCAGATTGCTGGACTTCTACGTCTCTCTACTCCTCGAGATGCATTTCTTACAACGCTCGGGAAAGCAGCCGTGCCACCGACTATCTTTACGGCGACCGTCTCGAACCCCAAGACTCCAGGCGCCGAAACGCCAACAATGTACAGCAATAAGGGAGGATTGTTGAGCGTCGATAGTCTTGTTAATCAAGGATCGGATAAAAACAGGCGAGTGTCAATGGAGTCAGGGCCACCGACTCTCAGCACACGGAATCTGCTGTGTCTGAGAGCACTGCTCAATTTGGCGATCGCGCTCGGACCGACCCTGGAGTCAGCATGGTCAATTGTGTTCGAGACCTTGCAGCAAGCAGACATGATCATGGCAGCCGCCAACTCCACGAGTAGCGGTCGAGACCGCAGAGGAAACCGCTATGACGGAGTCGCCATAGCTCAGATTATGGGCCCGGAAGTCGCTGCTGTTCAATCTGCAGCGTCACGGTTGTTTGAGAGCACTGTGGACTTCCCCAACGAGTCTTTCGTTCAGGTTCTGACGTCACTATGCACATTGCTTGAAGGCAAGCCCAACCGTGCAAGCGTCAGTCAAGGACCGTCGACACCGAATCTTGGGGAAAGGAAGGCGAGCAATTTTGGGATCAACATCAAGACTGAGCTGCATGTTCAAGATTATGTCTTTTCATTGAGAAAACTTGGCGACCTCGGCACACTCAATGCTAATCGACTCATCAGTTTCGACCCAGACGTTAGCGGTTGGTCATTGCTGATCAAGGCACTGGTATCTGTTGCGAGCAATCCAAACATCACCAGTTCCGTACGCCTTCTCGCAATAGACGTGCTCAGCGGTTTGGTTCAGGATGTTGCCAAGGAGACGCAGGCGGAAGACCAGCCACTAAAGAATGAGATCCATGCTAGGGTCCTTTCAGCGCTTCAAGTTGTGGTCGACTCCCTCTACGAAGGTGCGAACGATCCTGAAGACGAGCTTGATGAGACCGACATCGAAGTCCACGTGGTCGTCCTTGACGCCCTTAAGAGCATCCTGGAACAGTGCGGCGACTCTCTCCAAGTGGGCTGGAATCTTGTTTTCCTGCTTACGCGGAGCGTATTTGTTGGTTTTGGTACTAATATACAGCATGGCGAGTCGAATGGGGACTCCACGGGCTTGACAAGTGCCCCCAGGTCATCTGAGATGATTGCAACGAACTTGGGAAGGTTGGCCTTCAGTTCTGTACAACTGGTCTGCTCTGACTTCCTGACTTCGATCCCCGATGATGCGATCTTCTTGCTCTTGGACCTGCTCTACTTCTTCTGCGATCAAGGGGAGGACCTCAACATTTCTTTGACTGTAAGCTTATCCTTTACAAATCCAAAGCAAGCGCGCTGACTTCTTTATTAGACCATTACTTTCTTTTGGAACGTTTCGGACTACCTCCATGGTCGTGCGGACTCAACAGCCATGGAAGAGCTTGCAACTAAATCCATCGATGTTGCTAACCCGGAAGAGGAAATTCAGGAAGGCGTAAAAACGCAGTCCATTCCAGCAATGTGGCTGCATCTGCTGGAACGCATTGCTACTATTGCACATGACCGCAGAGCAGAAGTGAGAAACGGGACCCTCCATACCCTTCTCCGCATTTTCGACAACTATGGAGACCAGCTCTCACCTGCATCATGGAATCTCTGTCTCCGGGTGATCATGTTCCGTCTGCTCGACTTCGATATCAAGCAACATCAGGTCTTCCGCTCCACCAACGCAGATCCTGAAGAGGCGCATGCTTGGGTGGAGACAAGTAACATCATCCTCAACGGTCTTGTCAAGCTATTCAGCGCCTATCCGGAGAGTATCCTTGGCGCTCCTCGATTTTCATCGCTTTGGGAGTCCATGTTGGACTACTTTCGGCAGTATCTGGCTTGTGGATCGCAGGCTGTCAATGCAGTCACGTACGATGCTATCTCTGGCCTGCTGAGCAAGCTCGAGTCCTCAAAAGCCATTGATGAAGGCGCAGTCCAGAAGGCGTCCAAAATCTGGCTTGAAGCATCGCCCGGCAGTCACGGAGATTACCCGTCCAACGTCGGCAATCACGAGGCTTATCTTGCCTACGTGCGCTGCTTCCGAGAGTTCTACCGCCTCATTGGCAAGGAGCTGGATTCAGATGCCCTTTCCAAGGTTGCATCGAACCTTCAGACCTGTATCGTCACCGAGGAGAGGGAATCATACACATCGGACAGGGATATCTTAACTCCATTACAGAAAGCGGTTCTTGAGGGTATCAAAGTCATCAAGACAGACTTTGAAGGCGCACCAACAATCGTTGTGAAGCTCCTGGCCGACTTCGCCGCCTTGCCTTTTGGACGGCCTCCACCAATCGGCACACGGGACGGTAACACTTTCGTCGCCATCAGCAAGGCGTCCATGGATCTCATCCAAAAACTCGTAACAGACCACATCAAGGGCACGGAGCTCTATGCCAACAGCGCACTACTTGCTGCTTTGCAGAGTCTCGTAATCCCAATCCGCCTGAAATACGAGTGGAAAGTCCAAGGCAAAGCCCCGAGCATATGGCAGAAAGCCACCACAACCTCCCTAAACATCCTCGGCCCCATCCTCGCCAACGCGCAGAGCCTCTCCATCGACCACGACCAGATGGTCCCCATCTGGCAAGAGATCGTCGCCATCGCCAGCGGCATCGCGCGCGCCGACCCCGCGGCCGCGCCCTCGCCCGCCGTCATTCTCGACGACGAAAGTTTCGACATCAAGTCGCTGACAGCGCTCCGCGACGTCGTCACGCCCGGCCTCGGCGCCGCGTACATCCCCGACGCCACCCGCCGCGCCTACACGTCGACCCTCTTCCACAACTCGCTCATCCACCCGCCGTCCGTCGAGGAGATACCACGGGATTTCGACTCGTCGCCGCCCCTGGCTTCCCTCTACACCCTGCGCCACGGCCGCACGCGCGACCCGCCGCCCACGCCACGCGCGCGCATGTCGTACTTTTGCCTGCGCGAGCTGCTGTCCCTGGTGCGCCGCAGCACCGCCGCCTCGGAAAAAGACGTAGACGAAAAACAAACCCAGCGCATCGCCCTCGCCCGCGCCGCCGCGCCCTTCCTCATCCTGCGTGCCGCGCTGCCCGTCAAGGCGTACATCGCGGACCGGCCGCTGCGCGGCCGCATGCCGCAGCCGGCGAGCCAGCGGGAGGAGCTGCTGTTCGCGCTGCGCGAGCTGCGGGCGCTGGAGTGCGAGCCCGACGCCATTCCGGGGAGCGAAGGTGTGGATGGGGCGGAGGGGAGGAGGCATCTGCAGAGACTGTATCCGCTCGTTGTGAGGGCGGTGGGGGTGGCGGGGAGGGCTGAGGGGGATGATGATGGGGAGGTTGTGGAAGCTCTTGAGGAGGTGCTGGAGGGGGTGGGGTGGGGGTTGTTTGGGGGTGGTGGGGCTTGATTGTGTTTAGGAGTTGTGGTGGGATTGTGGTTTGTGGGAGGGGGGGGAGGAGCCTGAAGGATTGTAGAACGACAAGGGGGAGGGCTGTGGGGATGACAAGGTTTGGGAAGGGGAGAAGGCTAAGGGGAGGACGAGGTTTGGGGGCGCTGAAAGGGGAGAGGACTGCGAAGAGGTGTGGAATAAGATGGATTATGATGGTCGAGAGGACTAATGGTTGTATGAGTGGTTGTGGGTAGACAAGAAGAATCTCCTTTTCGCTTGTGTTTGAATTGGTCGGATCTCGAGTGTCACAACAGATTACAAAAGAATTCACTCCTCTAACCCTTTACTGCAAGCGATTTTGCACCCTACCCCTACACCCACGTCTCTTCGCTCCACCTCTTTCCGATGGCTAGCATATTTGGCCTTCAACATTTTCAAGGCTCAATCTATATATAGATGTCTATTTCGACTATGTAGGATGTGCTGTCTAACGCTGAACACGATAAGCTACAGCTTAAATAAACCACTGTGGCGTTGTGGGTTCAGACTGCAACCTAGACTCCACGTGCTTGCAAATTAAATAGGCTCTGGACTTTTCGATAATATGAGACGAAAAGTAGAGGGACAACACTATCCTGGAAAAATGTTCGCTGGTGAGTTCGCCAAGCAGGACAGTTTCAAATGCAACGGTACTCCACGAAGCTGAGCATGCAACCAAGTCACAACTGCGCGACGCTGTCAGCATTTAGCTGTGTAACACGGGCTTGTGAATCAGTTGGTTCAAACAGTAAAGGTTTCCGCTCATGCGCTTTGGGCTGCCTCTTAGTACGGCCTTCCGGTTTTACAGCGAGTCCCTTTGTGTTCAGTCAGTAGTCACAGACTGGCACACTAGATAAAACCACCCTCAAACTCAAGTGCCAAAAAGATGCAGCACTGGCTCGAGTAACTGGTCCTTTCGGGGTGCTGGGTCGCTTGACCCCGCTCCATTCAGCCTTGCTGCAGTTTGCCGAAAGACCAATCGCTTGGAGTGGTGGCTTTTCCAGCCCCCCGGAACACGCCATTTGACCAGGATACTATGAGCGGTTGCCTGGAGCGTGATTGCTAGGGACGGAGTCTATCAGTGCTGTAGGGATTCTGTTCCCACGGGGTCGTTAGCGGCTCTGTGATAATGATCACTCTTTCTCTACGTAGCACTGTTGGTTCAATCTGCTTTCACTACACTTAGAAATTATTGTCGGATTTTTTCAGCCTCATTCGCCATTTTGAGCACACGCAACCACTTTTGCTTGAACAATGGAACGCAGGCCTTCAGATCCCAACAGCTCCGTCGAGCTCCGCCCCCTTACGAGCCAGCCTGACGATGAAACGCCCTCTCCTGCTCAGTCAAGAACTGAGTTGCAGAGAGCGCGAGAACCACCAAAGCGGGGTCTCGGGGCTTTACTGCACTGGCCCTGGTTCTGAGAGTTGTTGGCGTGTTGCATCAGTCTTGGAGGCATGGTCGCGATAATCGCTCTTCTCGCAGCATACAACGGAGCGGAAACGTCGACATCCCTTCCATTCAAGATCAACCTTCCTTCAACCATCTCAGCGCTGACCACGGTGATCAAAGCAGCGGTCACCGTTCCGCTCGCTTCCGGCATCAGCCAGATAATGTGGCGTCGTTTTTGGACACAAAAAAGGCCGTTGTCCGAGATGTCTCTTTTCGACAATGCCAGCCGGGGAATCGTGACAGGAGGCATCATTCTGTTGCGAAACCTTAGAGAGTAAGCAAGGAATATAAGCCTCGTAATGTTGCCCCAGAACTAAGACACCGTAATAGGCCCTTATGCGGACTCGCTCTGGCGATCGGTCTTGCTGCGCTTGCCCTCGGTCCACTCACCCAAGCGGCTTTGAACTTGAAGTCCATCGACGGAAAAACAACACTGCCACGATGTCTCACAACACAGATGCCGGGGATGAACACCGCGGGTAGTCTGTTCAACCAATATCATGCTACAATTTATTCTGGCGAATACAACACCCAGCCGGCAATACAGGACCAGGCTTTGCAACGCCTTAGCACGGATTGTGATACGGGAAATTGCACCTGGCCGGTATACTCTTCTCTTGCCGTCTGCAGCGATGTTACGAACATAACTGCAGCCGTCGTGGAATCTTGTCACCAGGGAAGTGGTAATACCTATTGCAACTACACGCTTCCAAACGGACTTCGTACGGACAATAATTTCATCGACGGAGATGAGCCCACGACCGTCGGGATCAACGGCTCCTCTATTCTGCCGACTGAAAACTACGAGGATTGGAGCAGCTTCGCCATTGCAAAATTCACTGTACTGAACTACAAGTTCGCGAGGAACTTCTCAGCTTACGAAGGTGTATTTTATTGGTGCGTTCAAGCATACGACTCAAGGCTCTCGAATAACGTCTTGGAAGAGACTGTGACAACAGTCTGGTACGACGAGGCAGCCAATAGAACAACTGGAACCAGGTTCCTGCTCACGCCCCCCGAAAATCTTTGGACACGCCTTGGCCTGGACAATGCGACAACATTCACAGTGGACAGCGACACTTTCACCCTCCCCTTCATCGCAGAGTCCCTCAACTCAAGTACCGACTTCGACAAGGGCCACAACGTGCTACGACAAATCTCATGGAATGAGCATTTGTGGGACCTTCGGCAGTTTTTCGCCTTCATTGCGCGCTCGATGACCCATCGAATGCGTTACGATGTGTGCAAAGATTCTGTGACGGGGACCCAGCATGGCATCAAGGTAGTCATTGACGTTCATTATCTCTGGCTCATCTTGCCGTGCCTCACGGTAACAATGACGGCGGTTTTCCTCCTCTGCGTCGTGAACTTTCACTCTCCACCGGGTATGGTGTGGAAAAGCAGCATCAACGCGACGCTGTTCCACGGTATCGTAGCTGCGGAAGAGATGGAGAAGACCTTGGAGATTAGGAAGATGAAGAAAACTGCAGAGCGCATCCACGTCCGCCTCGAAGATGTAGGTCCGGGGGGTGAAGAGCAGTGTCAACTTCGGCTGGAGAACTTTGAAGAGACTGGAGGCGGTCCATGACATGGCTCACTGTTGAAAATCCGTCGGGTTGAGGCACTTTCGTACCACCTTTCTTCTTCTCTTTTCTTTCGCTATTAACTCTTATATCGTCTACTTTTCACGTTATCTATCGACTGCGCAGTTCCTCTCTCTCTCTCTCTCTCTCTCTCTCTCTGATTGAGCACCGCTACCTCAACATTAATCAAACGTGTAGATGAGAATAGGAAAAAGAAATACTCCTGACTTCATTGATTTTACGGCGAACGTGTTGTGAATGTTACAATGATTCAACCCGCTGCAACTATTTTGCGGCTTGTTTAAGCCTTTTCGTACCCGTGAGCACCGCATACACTGGTGGTAAACACGATAGCCATGTTTCCACCTACGCGAATTTTTCTCCTTTCACCATCTCCATGGTCCAGCAAATCCCGTTCTGGCCACCCATTCTCTCTACAATCAACGCCATTTCCGCCGAGCGGGGGGTATAAAAAATATCAACATCCCATCACTCTATCCACCACCAACAACCACCAATCACAAAACCTGGATCTTCTTCAAAACCCCTGCCTCCCCTCCTCACATCCCACCCATCTCCTCATCCTCATACCCATACCCATCCCCCCGCCGACTATGACCCTCACCACCGGCCTGACCTTCTCCTCCTCCCTCTTCCTCCTCGCCGATGATCTGCTGCTGCAGGACAATGCTGTACACGCTCGCCTTGAGCAGGGTGAAGACCAAGCTGGTCTTGCGCTCGAGGCCGCGCAGGGCGTCCAGGATGTCGGCCGAGGGGTTGGCCGAGAGGGTGTTGAGGAGGGTTGCGAGCTGACAACCATCATGCCGGTCAGTAACCGAGAACAGAAAACCACGACATGCTGGGGAAGAGGAAAAGAATGGAAAGATTGAAAGAGAGGGGGAGCAAGATAGAAAGAGAGGGGGAGCAAGAGAGAAAGAAAGAGAGAGCTTCAACGCACATCGCCCAAGTTCCCCGCCAGCCGCGCGTACTCATCCAGCACCTCCTGCTCCAGCGGCGTCAACGACTCCGGGCCGGGCGACGTGCTCCCGCCTCCACCTTGCGAAGCCGTGCTGGCCGCGAAATCGGGCGTGGCCATCGTTGTTGTGGTTGTTTCTGCTTGAATTCCCAGCCCTTTCTTTATTTTCGGTTTCCTTCCTCTCCTGCGCGCAGTGGGAGTCTACCAATCCCGGTCCGCCTTTTCTCTTTACACGCGCGCAGCACGATCGTCCGTTGCGAAATGCTCCTCCCGTCTTCTTTTTTCCCTTGCGTGCGTATAGTAGCCCGATCTCCCGGCGTCTTTCGCGTGTTCTTCCCAGTCCCGCTTTGCTTGTCCGTCAATGCCTCCTCACCGATACGTGGAGGCCGGGGGCGGGGCGGCTGCGGAGGCGGTTGCGCGTGGGTACGGTTTGCGAGCGGAGCCGGACGGAAAAGAGCTGGCGAAGAAGCCGGTGCCCTGACTGTCCGCTATCGCTGTACGCGGGACCGGTGCTTGTGTTACGGCAAGAGAGTAACGGAGAGCGCGCGGCGCGGAGAAGAAATGTCGTCGTCGAACGGCGGGGTGGGGCGGGGCAGAGGAGTCGAACGGAGCGCGCGCGCGCGCGTTTGGGCGTGGGTCGGCGGAGGGGTTGTTTTCTGTGTAACGCGCGCGTCTTCGTTGGCGAACAATCACCCGAGCGGTGGTGGTGTGGTTGTGAAGTTAGTTGAGTGATGTCGTCGTTGGGCCGATGTCAATTGTTTATCTCCGCGCGCGCGCCGATAACGATAAGTGTCTAGCAAGCAAAGCAGCAAAAACAAACGATCGATCATCCCCCTTCTCTTCCCCGCCATTTTTTTTTTCAGCCCTGCGTGGTACCTGCCTTACTGGGATAAGTGAGCGAAGGCAAACGCGTCTACCCCACAACAGGCAGGGTAGTCAATCTCGGGACTTATTATTAACCGCCACTACATACACAACAGCATGTCTTCGTACCACCTGCTCAGATGAGCCATGGTAGCAAATCGACTGCTTGAATTTCAACGGCGGGGTTGCATGAAGCATAAATCAGGCCACCCAAGCCCGGGACAACGCTCATCAGGCGGATTTTTCATGCGTTACCCGAAATGCACGTATGTAGTACATGGATAGTAGCAGCACGTGCATCCCCGGCGATGACGATATACCTTCCCCCAGTCTGCACTAGAGCATATCAAGTCCTCCGCTGCGAAAAGCGGTCACCGCGAAAGTAAAAGAAAAAGGAGCAAGAAAAGCACGTAGGGGTGTAAACCTCTAGAGATATTACCAAAACCTCACCAGACGTAGAATCTCCAATCGATTGCTCAACCACTCAACCTAGCAAAACAACATCATCACAAGAAAAAACCACATACATCCGATCATTACATATACACACAACACAACACAACACAGCACAGCACAAAAGAAGATACCACAAAACGTCAACAATTCCTCTTTGCCTAGGTGTCGAAAGAACATCTCCTTATTTTCCTCACTCCGCCTCGCTTCTTCGCTTTTGCTTCAAAGACTTCGCATACCTGCATGATATGAAATGCAACCTACGCTTCTGAAAATTTTGCCCAGTCCTTCTCGCTGTTGTTGATGCAGATGCTTGCAAAAGATGCAATGCTGCTGCTGCCGCCGCCGCCGCTGCTGCCACTGCTACTACCTCCCACTTTTCCCCCTTTCTTCGTTCTCGACAGAAAAAAGAAAAGAAGAAAAAAGGACGACAACAGCAACAATCAATCAATCAATCAATCAATCAGACAAAAACGATCAAAAAACCCACATGCTTTATTTCACCACACCCCACACTTTCCATAAAAAGTCTCAAACCTTCACGATCTTCAAAAGAGGAAAATACCTACTCCCACCACCACATGTCCGACGGAGGATGACCACGATCGAAAGGTGTGGTGGTGAGGGTTACGTACTTTCTAGAGATCCATATCTCCTTTCCTTCCTTTCTTCCCTCCTCCCCTCCCTTCCTCCCGTTTGGAAAAGCAAAACCGCTCTGCAGACATTTCCGTCTGCGTCTGAATGCTCAAAAAAAGGAAACAAAAAAAGCACAAGCTTTGAATCCCCCCAGAACTTTGCTGCCGAACTCCCTTAGCCCCCAATGATGATGATGAAGACAGGATAGAGAGAGAGAGAGAGAGAGAGAGAGAGAGAGAGAGAGAGAGAGAGAGAGAGAGAGTGCGTGCGAATATGACAGCACTCGCGCGCAGAAAAAGAGGCGTAAGAGAGAGTGAAAGTGAGAAAAAAAAGAAAACGGACATAAAAACCACATCATCGTCTAATCCCGGTCCCAAGACGGATGAGAAAACGAGAAGAGAGAAAGCGTGCAGAGAAAGAATCCCGATCATCGCATCAATCCATGCCATTCCCATTCCTTCGCCCCTCCATTTTCAGCCTTGAAACCTTTTTGACCCACGATCACTACCTCGACTCTTGCTTTGCTGCCGGGCTCATGTCGTGACCGCCGCTGTACTCATCACCGTCATGATGTAATGTGACGCTGTTGAACTCCTCGAATGGATCGACAGCCTTCTCCGATCCGGGTGTTGCCAGGCCAGAATCCAGCGGCACGCCCTTGACCTTGGCTGCGCCGATATCTATACTCTGGCTCTCCTTGACGTTCCGGAAGTTGATCGTTTCGATTCCCTTGCCCTGGTTGGGGACCATCGGGGGCTTCATGTGCCTCAGCAGGGCCCACTGTGTTGTCCTGAAGAAGGGGTGCGCCTTGACATCTGACGCGCCAGCGCGTGAGCCGAGGCGGCGCATTTCGTCCTTGATAAGCAGTTTGCGAATGAGGGATTTGCAAAGGCTGCAATGCAGATCAGTATGACAGATCACACAGGGGAAAGCACGTGAACCTACTTGGAGATTTGGGGTGCGCCGCTACCCTCAGGGAACGGCACATCATCGCGCAGAATGTTAGCAAAGGTTGCGTTCCGGTTCTTGCCCTTGAAGGGCGTTGTGCCGTAAAGCATCTCGTAGACCAGGATTCCGAGTGTCCACCAGTCGACTGCGCTGGTGTGACCGCATCCCTTGATAACCTCCGGCGCAATGTACTCCTCGGTACCAACGAACGAATTTGTCCGGAAGTTGGCAATGCAAGACTTGGTGTCAATCGCAGGTAGCGAACCGGATGACGAGCCCTTGTTGTTGCCGAGAATCATGGTCGGCCTGCCACCGGGGTCGGATTGCTTCGAAAGATCGAAGTCTGACAACATGATGTGTCCCGACTGGTGCAAAAGAATGTCTACCGACGTCAGAACAAGCAATTAGTAGGAGTGCGTGTTCACTCACTCTCCGGCTTCAAATCACGGTAGATGAAGCCCATGAGATGCAAGTACTCCAGCGCGGCGGTGACCTCCGCGGCGTAGAATCTTGCAGCATCCTCGTCGACACACTTGTTGGGACGGGTTTGAAGTGCTGTCAACCAGTCAGTAAGCTACTACACACGCCTTGGGTCCAATCGACGTACCTCTGAAGAACTCGCCACCCATGCAGTATTCCATGCAGAGGTAGAGATGGTCCTCAGACTGGAAGGAGTGGTAAAGAGTGACGATGAACGGGTGGTTGCTGGTGGCCAGGATCTCCTGCTCGGCCAGGGCACGCTTGATCTTATTCCGCTTGATCATCTCCTTCTTGCTCAAGACTGTATCATGTCAGCAACCGCCCTAAAACCATGAACCAACAAAAAAAAAGTGGACGTACCCTTCATGGCGTACAACCTGCCCGACTTCTTCTCCCGAACCAGGTAGACCTTTCCAACATCGCCCTTGCCGATCAACTTGATCTTGTCGAAGCTGCCGGGGCCGACCTCGACATTGCGCACCTTGATCGAATTCGAGCTGTATGTTCTCCTGAAGGCCAAACTGTTGCGGATCTGGCCCGGGGAAGGCAGGCTGCCGGGACCGCCATCGCTGGACGGGATGGAAAGGTGAGCGCCGTCGGCAGTCTCGACCATGCTCAGGGTCGAGCTGTTGCCGTGCTGGACCAGCGGCTCCTTGCCGAGCTCGGCAGTCTGGGGGCGGTCGCCGTGGGAGCCGTTGGTGAAGAGGCCCTGGGCGTTTGGCGCGGAGGCGACGCGGCGCAGCTTGCGGGCGAGCTCCTCCTTGCCGGCGGTGGTGGCCTTGTCACTGGGGCCGTCGACGTCTTCGACCTTGGTGGTAGGCATGGGAGGGGTGTCGGGCGGCGAAGGGGGCACGCTACCCTCGTTATGGTGACGGAGCGCGGGCGGACCCTGGTGCTGGAAGTAGGGGTTCGCCTGGGCGGTGGGCGACATGCCCTCGTCGAGCGGGTTGCCTTCGCTGGCAACGGTGGTGCTGCGGTTGCGGTTCAGGTGCGGGATGAAGCGCGACTGGCGGAAGGTCGACTTGCCGTCGCGCTCCTTGGTCGAGCCGCCATCGCCGCTGTGCTTGCCGCCGTCGAGGCTGTCCTTGCTGCCGCCGGTGTTGATGCGGAAAAAGTTCTTGATCTTCTGCGAGACCTGGCTGTTGTTGCCATTGACCTGCTTGTTTGTGGAGACGGGCACGCCGGTGAAGGCGCGCTTCGAGTCCTGGGGGGCGGTCGAATGGCCGGACGAGCTGAAGAGCTGCGTCATGGCGTGTTGAGCGGCGGCGCGGGGGCCGGGGCGGGCTGGGTGGGAGAGGGTTGGGCAAAGCGCGTGGTGGATGGATTGTTGGAGAAGGAGTCAGTCAATGGGCCGGCGGAGCGAGCCAGCTCAGTGAGCCATGTCTCGCGGGGGGCGCGGGCTCGGGATCGGCGCAGGTGGTGTGTTTGGGACGGAGGCCGGGGCGCTGCAGAGGCAACGCGCGAGATTGCTGTGGTGGGAGAGGGCTTAGGGTCGCGGCGAGCAACGGGCGGAGGTGGAATGCAGTCGGCAGGTACTTGATCGGCCAGCGAGGTGGGGATAAGAGGGCGAGCTTGGCGCCTGCCCACCACTGCCCGCCTGGACTGGCCGGCGTAGTTAGAGGCCTCGCCAGCCGAACATCGTACTCCTGCGGCTGCTCAGCCTCGCCCCGAACGGGCCCGTTTCGCCGCAACTCGGCGGCGCGTCATCACCCTGCTCCACGCGCCGTCTGACAAACAGTCCCAATCTGCCCTGCGCCCATCGTCATAGCAGCGCCGTCTTTCCTCAGCAGCCCACCGCCAGCCTTCGCGTTGCACCGGGCTGCGGACGGGGCGCGCCGAGGGCACCATAGCATCTCCCGTAATCAGGGCTGGGGCAGGAGGGGCCGGGGGCCCGGGTTGGCCTCAGCCCCGTCTGCTCGGCGCATTGCGAGATACTGATGCGCAGCGGCACACGACGACAACACGCACTGCGGCCGGCCGGACGTGTCGCACGGCGCGCGGGCAACGGTATGCTCGAACTGGCGGCTCTCCAGCGTCTGTTCCTTCATCAACAGCTAGCTCCTTCACCGCGGAGGAGGAGTCGCGCTCTGTTGCGGCGCTGCGCCTCGCCTCGCCTCGCCTCGCTACCCGAAGGGGCAAGGGCAGTCAAGCGCGATTCGGCGCACGCCATCTCTTCGCAGCCTATCGCCGCCGCCAATCCCGCCATCTTTGCGGCACGCACGGCGAAACACCCAGGCTCTTCTCTCCTGAGCCGGACAAGACATTATTACCAAGCATCAGCGGGCAGTCAGTCTCATCTGGCTTGTGACGAGGCAGGACACGGCGACGCGTCACTCCCGTCCAGAGAGCGGCGGCCAAACCACCGCACCCGCGTTTGGCTGGCCCTCCCCCGTTCTATTGGCTGATTGGCGGCCAACCTAAACAGCAATAAGAAACGCACCACCGCGCCGCAAGGCACGAAGCCTGCGCCGGGAGAGTCCCCGCCGTTCCCGCGCGCTGCCAGCAAGGCAAGACACTCCGACTGGTTCGCCTTGCCCGCCCTGCCAAGTCAGCAAGAAAGCACGAGCACCAATCCGCGTTTGCTGTTGGGAGGAGCAATCCTGACCTATCAACTGCCAGCGGCCGCGGTAGCTTTGAAATCAGAAAACCCCCAAAAAATAATAATCCGCGCTGCCCCCGGGGAAAGCGGACGCAACCGGGCGGGCAGCGCAGTTGCACGAAAAACCCCTGTCAGCTCTTCTCTCACTCTCTCACAGACCGGGGGGGAACGTGCCCAAAACCGGGGCCCTGACACTCAACTACATACACACGTACTAATCATTATTGTCCCTGAACTCTTTTCTCTCTCGCCTTCTCCAGAGCCAAATCCGATCAGGGCGCCGCCTTGCCCGTTCGTGTCGGATGACCCGTATCTCCTGCCATCCTGCACGCTCCGATTCCGTTCGGGACGGGGACGGGGGCGTGCACGTGTGCTTCTGCGAGCCTACGGAATATCCTCTTACCATCACCAGACGCAATACCGGCGCAAAGACCATGCCAAAGCGCCCCCCAGGCCGGCACCTTGCGGTTCTTACGTTGCGCGGATGTCCGGGTGTCTGGACACCGCAGACCACAAACAGCTGCAAAAACCGCCTATCACCCATCCTTCCATCCCTCCATCCCTCCCTACGTCCCTCCACCCATCCGTCCCCACCCGTCCAGCCTGTGGCTGTGTAGCTTTTCCTTTTTCTTTTCTTCTTCCTTCGCACTACTTCTCCTCCCCTTTCCCCTTGCGCGTGCATATTTTGGATGCCGCCGAGACGCTAGCAAAGTAGCGAGTAGTTAGTCAACCAGCCAATCTCAACAACGACGTCGCACCAAAAGATAGAGTTAAGGTCCAGCTGAAAACTTACCCTCGTATTCTCATCCTTCTCCAACGGTATGTTACAGAGAGGATTCGAACAGCCCCTCTGAGCTCCGTACTTGTGCGGAGCACGCTGCACTCTTTCGTATGTACACATGTAAGTGGGGTATTTGAACCCGATATATGGACTCATTTATCCACATCCAAGACTTGCGTCTACGTCCGGTCATTTGGATTCGACTACCTACCTACCTACGCATGCACCCACAGCATCCTCTTCTGCGGAACAGTATGATGAGTGGGCCAAATATTCGACCTTTCCCTTTCCCCCTCCCCTTTCCCAACGATATCGAGCAACCGGCTCCGCAGAAGTAGCAAGCGCAATACAAAACGCGTACATACTAGTATCAGTACACGTGCCCGCCCGCACGCACGCTCGGCAGCCCTTTTCCTCAAAGGGGAAAGCCAGATCTGAGCCAAGATACCGCACCAGGTAATAGACACACCTCCCTCGCTTCACATGGTAGGTACTCCGCAGAGGGGAGGAGAAGTATTGGTTTCTCAACACGTCCACCGGCACTTTCACTGGCACTTTACAACACACTGGCACGTTTCAAATCCCGTAAATCGTGGAATCCCCATGTCTGATCGTATTTACACGGATTTCAAAACTTGCATCTACCTCCCAGATATATTTTCGCTTCAACTGCTGCCCTACGTAAGACGGCTTAAGAGCCAAAACTCCCTACGATTCGCTACGGTGCAGGCGGACGTGCCGGTGGAGGATCGCGCCGACTGAGGCGATAAGACCAATATATAGTAGCAACAATAACAACACGACAGCGCCACCATCACCCATGAGTAAGTAAAGTACGTAGGATCTTGTGGCTGATGCGCAGACCTCTCCTCTTCCAAAAGAAAAACAAAGGCCCCTAAGCGAGATTACATATACTTAACATTCCTACTTTAACGTCCGTGGCGTGGCGTGGCATGGCGTGTGGCGTGTCTCGCTTAGCATTTTAAACATATTAATTCAACACGGGTCTTACGAGCAAAGTTTTTGTCTTCTCTTTCTTCTTTGCTGGAACAACGCAACTGCTGCACGTTCCATTCGCTGAGAAAATCATAACGTTTCACATGATCTCCATGCCGTACTTTCATATCCTATCAACTGAATCAACTTCGTGACCCCTGACCCGCTTCCGTTTCATCGTATGCCGCGGAATGCAGCGGAATGACGTAGTCAAAAGGGCAGGCAAACCTCACCGCCAAAGCGTGGACAAGGATGCGGAACATCGTGAACAACTCACGGCCTTCTCTGCGGGCATGATCAGCACAATTTTTCAGTATGAACTTCAATGTAAAGAAAAAAGTCACTGCATTCGATTACTCTTCGTGCTATCCGCTCATGCTTGAAATCATTGCTCTGAGGGATTTTTATGGAGTCTAATAACCTGATTTCCCTAACATATGGAAGAGAAAGAGATGTCGAACCGCTGAGCTATCAAAGCAGCAAGGAACCATGTTCGTGGAATACCGCTGGGAAAACCTTCAAAGCAAGAAAAAGTAAGAGAAGGGTGCATGGTGCATCCTTTGTGTCCTTTGATATAAGCAAAGCCGACAACAATTGACAGAGCACATAATATTGTGCTCGTCTTCCATTACCCGCCGAGATGCAAAGCAGCGGATCCGACGCAGCTGGCTCCGGAGCAGCCGAAAGGCGCAGGAGCATGCAAGCGTCCATCAGCAACCGCACCACACGCCACCGCCAACGCGGCTTGATCAAATGACTGAGTCCGATTGGAAAAGGCAAAGACAATGAAAAAAACCATGTGCTGATCAAAGAGCATGAGTAATCGAGAGGGGGTGATAAATCGGGAAAGCAATCCGTCACGGCGTGGCCCGGGCCATGCTCGCAGCCGATGAATGTGCGGCTATGAATTCTAAGGATGAGGAATGCTTTCCGAAGTGATAGGCTCTTGCCGACGTACCATTCGAGCCAGATGCTGATCGTTGTGACGTCGAGGGTTCCTCAAGGCGGAAGCGGGTTCTGCGCCCGGTAGCGGTCAATCTCCCGTTGTTCCTCGTTCCTGATGTCCTCGAACCGCCTCTTCCACATCTCTCTCCAGTTCTTCTTGTCGTCGCGAGACATCTTGCTGGGATCATCTGCCTCATCATTCCCTGGCTTCTTGTTCTTCCGGCCTTTCTTGCCCTTTCCGGCGCCAGCAGCATTGCCGGCGACTTCCTCGAACTTGTTCTTGACGGCTGCCTTCGAGGTCTTCTTCGGGGACCCGGTCGAGACTGACGGAGAGTCTGTGAACGCTGAGGCTTTGGAAGGAGAAACACGTGCGTTCATCGTCTCCGATTTCTGAGTGTTTCCAGCTTCGTCTTCGTCGTCCCCCGCGCCGTCGTACGAGGTGCGGCTGTGACGTTCCTGTTCGCGCTGGTCACCAAGACAGTTCAGGTTGAAGCTGCGGTTGAGTTTCTGCTGACCCTGTCCCGACACGGACTGACCGGAAAAGACCCTAGCCAGCTTGGAAGGTGATTGGTTGGAACGATCCGTAGGCCGCATCTCATCTCCCTCGTTCCCTGAGCGGTGCATCATAGGCGTCTCCTGCCTGTTCATCATTGCATCGATCTTTTCAGTAATGGTCTTGTCCGTCTCGCCGCTGACTGTCCTGTAAGGAGTCGGGACAGATGAAGGACCGATACCCATGCTGGAAGCAATGCTCTTGTTGGTCCCCGAGGACTCGAAACGAGCAGCAACTGGCCGAAGGTCCTGAGTACTGGATGGAGCAGCCTTCAGGGTCGCGCTCGAGACTTTCTGCATCGGCGTCGCGGACAGCTGCATGTAGCTCGTCGGAAGCGGCATACTGTCGTCACGGCGGTAGGTGATAGACTCGGGGCGAAGAAAGCTGCTGTGGCGCTGGTAGCTGTATTGCCGCTGCCGTGGCTGGCTCTGTTCTTCCAATTCCGGGGATGCGCTGCTTTCACTTGGCTGGCGAGAGTTTGACTGCTTCGCTGAAAGCAGTCCTTGCGCCCAACCTTGCATGTAATCAACGTCTTCGGTTCCCTGTATAGCCTGCCCAGACAGACCGGCCGAGAATCCGAGTAAGAAAGTGACAGACTTGTTCCTGAAATCAAGTTGTCCCATGGATGAGGGGGGAGGCGCCGGAATTTGACTCGAGTCAGCTCTCGACCATGCACGAGCACCAGAAGAAGAAAATCTCTCATCGGTGTCCTGCCTGGAGGTGTTCTGTGGGACACGAAGTTGCGCGTTACGGGTAGAGTGGCCTTCAGACTGGCTCATACCCAGGGCAGAGTCATTTCTCACCGACGGACCATCAATGGGCGAGACTTGAGGAGCTCGAAGGAGGTTGTGACTCTCGTCAGGGCTCGTAAAGACGCTAGTCCAAGCAAGTTGCGTCCTGTCCGGTGTGACCTGTCGAGCTTGCTCATTCTTCCTGACATTGTAGCCCGCCGAGGAATGTTCGTGTGTATTGTTCGGGAAAAAGTCCGCCGTGTTGATGCTGGACGCACTTGGCCGGTGTGCCGAAGACGTTACTGAAGCTTCGGGGCTGATCCTGGTGGAACCGTCGTTCTTCTTGTCTTCTTTAGCGTTCGAGCACAGCCAAGGGAAGTGGGCTGCGAAAGCGGCATCGCGGTACGGAGAGGCTATCGGGGAGGGCGACGGTGGCACGAAAACAAGCGACGAGTCTTCGTGGCTCGCGTCTGACTTCGACTTCTTCTGAGGAGTGTACGCTGGGCTTGTAGGGTCCAGTGCAGATCTTTTGCCTGTAACCTTGTGCTCAGATGCCTTGTTCGGGTCCTTGATCTCCAATGCATGCGAACGACGAGCAGAGTGAGCTGCTGGCTTCGTCTGCTGTTTCTGCTTGCCATTGTCCTCTGGGGCAGCCTTCTTGGCCTTCTCCTTCTCCGTATCCGTAGCAGGCGCGACATCCTCACCCTCCGGGGTGGTGGAAGCACCATCCAGGGAAGTGAATCCTTGGAAAGGCACCACGTTGGGGAACATGTAAGGAGCAGGAAACTGGTTGCCAGCGGCGAAGGGCATAAACCCAGCGGACGCGTTAGCGAACATGTAAGGATTCAAAGCAGGCTGGTGTCCGACTTGAGTGGCGACAAGGCCGGGAGGCTGCGGAATTGTGGTTTTCTGCTGTTCGAGAGAACCAGAACCTGAGGAGTCACCAGATTCCAGACGCTTGATATCCTTTCGGATTTGGTCAGATTCATTGACCATCTGGACCTTTTGTTCCACCATGCTTTGGCGCTCCTCGGCAGTCAGATTGCCCTCGCGGATCACCATCTCTCTCTCTAGATCTCTCTGCTCAATGTGAATTTTGTCCAACACCTTCTTCAGCTCAGCAATGTCTGCCCTCGCAGTGCTGTTGTTAGTGTTGTTTGTAGCCGACGTGGGTACGTTGAAGGACCTTGTCGGAGCCTGAGCGAACGCAAATTGCGGACCGGGGAAGAAGAAAGGCATGAAACTGGGATTGTAACCATGGGCGTAAGCCGGGATGGTTGTGTTCACAGCAGTGTTGGAGCTGTTCGAGCGGCTCATCGGTTCGAAAGCGGGCGGAGGAACGGCGTCTGAGTTGCGGCGCAGGTACGGTGGCTGCGAGGTGGCACGTTGCATCGGATTGCCACGGGTACTAGCGAAAGTCCATTCACCCATCTTGCAGTTGTTGCTGTTGACGGGGTACTGAGGGCTTCCCAAGGCTGGCATATCGTGCGGCACAATGCGACCACCAGCAGTGACGCGGAGACCGGGAGGGGATCCGTGTTCCTTGATGAGCCTCTGAATCTTGTCTCGTTTGAGTGATGGAGTGGGCGAGGGCTTCTTGTATCCGTTGTGTCCGTTGACGTTAGCGGGTCCACCGGCGTTCACGTTGCCAGCATTCGGGGCAGACAGAAGGGAGTTCGCGGTTGCTGAAGAAGATCTGCCGCCGTCGAAACGGCCACGGAAGGCTGGAACAGACACAGAGCTTCGAAGCCCCATGCTCGAACTCGAGGACACAGGACGGAGCACATGTTCTGAAGATGCACGAGTTAGCTGACCGCTGTCACTTGCGCTTCGAGTCATGCGTGTGGGCGAGTCATCGGGCCCAGTGCCAAACTTCTCTTCGTAGCGGGAGTGGCGTGCCGCTTGACGCGGTGTCATGGGCGGGCGGAGCATGCTTTAGAAAAGATGCGCAAGAGTGAGGGCACCAGGTGGGAGGACGAGTCCACCTCGTAGCGGGATGAGGATAGTGATGTGGATGAAGGTAGGAACGAATGAGGACTTGTTGTTTGACTGGATAGATCTTGTGTGAAAGAGGCACCACGAGGGAGAAGGCAGTGGAATATGACCGGCTCCAGGACGGCGACGTAGACATGTGACTTACCTCTGACAGCCTCCTCATTCGTGAACTTCTCAATCGACACAGCAGACTCTGACACCGAGTCTCGCAGAGCTAGCAGCTCCGCGACCTTGGACTTGACTGACATGCCACCCCGTCGTCGGCCTCTCGCTCGGTGGTTCAGGTGGAGTCGGCAGCACGCAAGGCGACCAGCGACGGTGAGGACGTGGACGGGAACGACAGAGGTGACCAAGCAGCGCAGTCACTGGTTATCGACACTGTGGCAAGTCAGCACACTCCTGCCTTGCACAAGGGCGGAGAGCGCTCACACCGAGAGCGGAATCCTCGGATGTGAGAGCGTATCAATCAACGGTAAAGCAAGTGGATGGCGTGGTGCAAACAAGAGAGCTGCGGTATCCAAGCGTGCAGCAAGCGTGCCGATAGTGGAATGAGAGACTGACAGCAAGCCGTGTTGGCGCGCGAAGCAAGAGAGTGATGGATGGAGAAAGTTGTGGATGAGTCTGAGTCGTGAGGAAGGGTGTTACAGACGAGCGAGATGCACCTTCTGGCCGGTTCACGGCTGGGCATAGGAATGGAGGGAAGTCGTGGGCACAGCTGGCTCGACCGGAGAGGAGAAGGAACGAGACATTGCAAAGACAAATTTCGCTGCACGGCACCGCCGCGGGTAGGTTACGTCAGTCTTTCCCAAGTGGGAAGTCGAGACACGGAAGCAGCCACCCGCGGACTCGCCGCCTACACAGCGACAAAGGCCTTCGCGTAGCCGCCATCGCAAGTCAGTGTAAAATGTCCCGTCTATGGGGGTGGAGGAATCAGCTGCCTGTGTTTCCCAACACGCACGAGACCAACTCACGGCGACATGCAAGCCCATGGTAGAGAGGGTGCAAAAAAACGAGCTCCACACTTACCGCATTCGCATTCAGCGCCGCAACTCCGCAACTCCGCAACGCAAGCACCTACCGCGGAAGCAAGCACATTGGCCGAACTCAGCTCTCACCGAAGCCTTTGGTTACCCCTGCCTGTTTCGAGTGTCCCAAAGGAACGAACCGATCGCGGCACGACGATCCGGGGCTGCGAGATCAGATCTGTCGTTATTGCCATGCTAAGAACTATACCGAACCATGCAATCTAGCCATCCGGTCCTTCCCCTCATATACAGCTATATTCAGCTATTTTACCTCGCTAGCAGTAGCAATGCCTCCCCCCCGTAAACGCCATATCCCATTCGCTATGCAGCAACGTCATGCTGACCCGGACCCTCTGGGAACACTTGCTCTGGGATTGTGATTATATCCGCTGCTCTCATCGACTGCTCTATCGCTTTCTTGTGGATCTCGCCGTGGGCGCCGGAGGCTCGAAAGCATCGTCGTCATCGTCAGAGATCTCATCGTCGCTCGGCGGCTTCCTCCTGGCGCTCGCGCCCCTGCCAGTCTGGCTTGGCAAGCTGTCCGCCGTCTGGGAGAAGTTCAGTTTGCTCTGTCGCGGAGCCGGCTTTGCCGCCGGCGTCTTCTTCGCTGCTGGCGCCTTCTTTTTCGCAGGGCTGGCCGCACGTTGCGAACGCGCCGGTGTGGTCGTGGACTTGCTGGCTGCCGCCTTTTGCCTGGCGGTTGTCTTCTTGGGCGGTGCTGGCTTCGTGAACAAGTCCTCTGCGTCCGATTCTTCTTCATCGTCATCGTCGTCGTCGTCAAGCATAATGACGTCGTCATCTTGCTCTTCCTCTTCTTCTTCCTCCTCTTCTTCCTCTTCCTGAACACGCTTCTTACCGCGACTACTTGCGGCGGTAGACTTTGCGGGTGCCTTCTTCGTCGTGGCACGAGAAGTGGTAGCCGCTGTACGACCACCGCGGCCACGCCCACGGCCACGCGTGGAAGTAGTCTTGGGCGGAACCGATCCCATCCTCGAGGAGTCGTCGTCATCCATTTCATCGCCACGGTCTATAGCTCCGGGTTGATCAGCCCAATCGCCATCCAAGTCGCTGTCCCAATTGTCGGGCTTAGGCTTCAGCTTCCGGCTTGTCTTCGTTTTCTTTTGACCTGCAGCAAACATTGCTTCAAGCTTGGAACGGTAGTCGTTCATCGCAGTCGCAATCTCGTCTTCGTCCATCCCGTCGGTCTCGAGCAAATGCGACATCTGATCCGCAAGGGCTTCATTGACGAATACCTCCATTGCCCTGTTGTCATCTTTATCGACGAATTGACTGACCGCATCACCAAAGGTGTTCGACGGCAGGATGGTCAAAGACTGATTCGAGAGGAACTCGCGCACGAGCTTTCCAATCTTGATGTTGTCGATAGTTATATTAGCGATAGCCGACTCCTCGGGCATATCCACTTCGAACTTCTCCTTCCTGTTCTGTTTAGCCTTCCTGCGGTGGAATTGTACGACGTCGTTGACGTTGGCAACTTTGTCAACGAAACGGTTCGAGAAGCGCTGAGGATTTTCGCAATCGTAATTGCCCCCTTCAGGTGCCGTGTACTCAACACGGAGGCGGATTAGCGGGAGTGGGGCTTCTAGCGGCTCATCGTCATCATCCGGATCTCGAGAGGCAAGCCACTCCCTGTTTGCCTGCTTGATGAGGTTCTCGACGATTCCCATCAAGTGACGGGTGATCAAAGTACGATTGCCATCCTTTCTCGCAACGTCCTTCATGGCTCTCTCCTCGGATAGAACGATCTCCCTCATGACGAAGGGCCGTACCGTCCTTAATCTGATCGGCGTGACTTCAAACCTCGTGTCTTTCTTGGTATTGATACTCAGAATTGCAACATGCTTCCCTACCGCCTCTCCTGGCATCAGTGAAGTCGCAACCGAAGAACCAGGTTGCATGACGTGGAAGCCAGTGTGCCCGTTCTTGGTCGGCTCAATTTTGCACTCATGCTCGTGGCCCCACACAACAAGGTCCAGAAAGTCCGGAAGGAAGCTTTCAGGCAGATAGCCAGTCTCCGTATACGCATGATGATTTTGGTGAACGCTCATTAGGTTGAACCAGTCATCTTGCTGCACCGAAGGCCGGAAGAACTTGACGTTGCCGTCTCTGAAAGTCCGAAACAGACGCTCGTCACGAACGTTGCTCATGCCGAAAAGAGCGAGCTTCGTGTGGCCTTTCTGAAGTAGGACAGGTTTAATCTGGATGTTGTCCGACTCTGGCGTACGTCCATAGTAGTTGACCAGACCGGAGACTTGGAGCAAGTCCATGGCCGAGTAATGGCCTTCCTAGCAATGCGTCAGCGCAAGGCCAAGCCTACAATGCTTCCGCGTGTACGTACTCCCGACGGATCATCGTGGTTGCCATGGATCGAGAAGACAGGAATCGCAACGTTCAAGTTTGGATCCTCGTAGTTGACGTGGTTAAACGCGCTGTGCCCCTGTTATCTCCTGCCATCTTCAAGTGCGTCATCGCTCGCACAATGTCCAGCGTCCTACTAACCCTTGAAAGTTCTCGCTCGCATCGCTCAGCATCTCGAGCTGGCATGGCTTTTCGCCGAAGCAGCTCATCCGCAAGCTGCGCATGACTTGATACATGCTCTTCCGGCTCGGCTTGTTCTCGTGGAAGAGGTCGCCACCATGTAGCACCATGTCGACGTCGTGCTTCTTGGCCAGCGTCATGACCTCGTGGAAGGTCTTCCAGCTGTCATCGCCGCGAATGGGGTCGCGCTCATTGTACCCGACATGGCTGTCCGTCGCGACCAGGATGCGGATCGTGTCCGGGTCGTCGGGGTTGTTGAGACCTGCACGTGGGTATGTTTGTGAGCTTCCGTCTCCAGTGCTTTTTTGAAATCAAGCGTGTGCTTGTAGAGAAGTAGTTCAAGGGAAGACAAGGAACTCTGATGCGCAGAAAGGTGGGGGGGAAGACAGAGGAAGACACGAACCTCGCCCCGAAGCAGGCATTGTGGCTGCGCCCTACACTTTGTCGAAGAGCGTGGTGAAGTTGGTGCGGACAGTCGTCTGTGTCTGTGCGGATGTGTAGTTGGAAAGTTGGAAGTATGTGCAGGAAAAGAAAATTGAAGACTGCAGGCGAAAGTTGTCGCGAGCGCAGCGCGTCGTTGAAGGAATCTAGTGCGGGTCAAGCTCGATCCATGGCAGGCGACGCGCTCACTTTCACGGAAGACGCGTTTGCTGCCTGGTGTAGCTCAGTGATCGGCGCCGGGGATGGGCATGACATCGCGCCGCCGCCGAGCCGCGGGCTTGGCTCTCGAGACATCGAACATTTCCCCAAGCCAAACCCGCCGCTGCATCCACCTCCGCATCCACCCACAACCGCCAATCATGTTGCCAACGCGAGCGCTGTTCTCGCGCTCGGTCTGGAAAGGTATGTGCCTCGGCATCCATCCCACTCAATGGCGTAACTAACACTTTGCGCAGGCCCCCACATTGTGCCGTAAGTCTGCCAAACACGCTCGCCCGAATACCCCGAGTCGCGACCTCCAACCCTCGTCGCTGTACCGCGCTGCCTACGCGCACGAAAGCCGCAAAATATCTGACCGCGAGAACGAAACAAAAGTCTCCCCATCGTCCGCCCCAAGCCCGGCGAGCGCCCGCCGCCGCCGATCAAGACGCAGGCGCGCTCCGCCGTCATCCTGCCCAACTTCGTTGGCCTCAAGTTCATGGTCCACAACGGCAAGAATTACAACGAGATCCAGATCACTGAGGACATGGTCGGCTACAAGCTGGGCGAGTTCGCGCCGTGAGTGGTCCCCTTCCCCAGCGGGTCTGTTTTTGGATCGTGCTGGAATCGATGGTGGCATGGGCGGCTTCATTACTATCAAGAAACCCAATGATGGAGATGCAAGGTCGTGTGGGAGTAGTATGGGCTCTCATTTACTAAGATTGGCAACTACGGCGGGACAGTTTGCGGACAGACGAATGCTGACAGTTGATCGCGTATACAGGACGAGGAAGAGGTTCTCGTACAAGCACTCCAAGAACAAATAAAAAGCCAGAAAAGCGCTTTCGAGATTCCCCCGCTTGGGCGTTTACGCGCAATTTCGCTTTCTTTCCAACATATGGCTGGCGTTTTATCATTCACCAAATGCAAGACCACGAGCGCAAGTGCATGTATTTTCTTGCTTGTATCATCGACATATACCATCAAACCAATGAAGGATCTTCTTCTTTCGGAGTGGCATGGCTTCAGGCCGCTCTTTTGCTTGCCTGCAATAATGATGATGACCGCCACGAGTGCCATCAATTTCGACGTCATCCTTCCCTTCTCAGAAGCGCCATAAAACTCCGTGAACCATGCCTTGTGTCCCATAACCCATTAGACGAACCATCCGTGTCTGAAAACCCATTGATCGATCCCAAATGGAAAATCTTCGCATCTCTGAAGAGCCAAATGCCACCACCCCCATCTCACCTGTAGAACTCGCCCCTCTTCACGTTGACTCCGTATTCGCCGACTGCCATGCCCAAGTCCTCCATCGTCAGCACCGTCCGTCCCTGACTACCACCCTGTCCACCACCACCATAACCCGGCCTCTGCACTCCCAAGTTCGCGCCCTTCTGGTCCTTGCTTCCCGCCGCGCCACCAGTCGCAGCCGCAGCCGGGCCAGCCGCCGGGCCGGCGCCGGGAGCACCGCCGGCGCCCATCATGCCGAAACCCGCGGCGCCGCCGAGGCCACCCATGGGGTTGTTGGAGGTGGTGTTGGACGAGCGGATGCGCGAGTACTGGTACGCGTCGGCGGCGATGTCGGCGATGAACTTCTGCGTCGCCAGCGCGAGGAGGCGCGCCAGGTGCGGCGGGGTCTGCGGCGGCGGCGGGAGGCCCGCCAGGGTGAGGTAGTAGTTCGTGACGGCGTCGGGGATCTGAGGCGAGGGCGCAACGGAAGAGAGCGCCGCGTTAGCAGTGGTAGCTTGATTGGTGTTGCTGTTGCTGTCGTGCTGCGGGATGGCACTTTGCAGAGACTAACGCGAAAGACGTAACGTCATTGCGCCTCCGGATACATTTGGGGGAGGGACTTGAAAGGGGAAGGGTGGTGGGGGCCACCATGGGGATGATAGTGCGGGGAAGGGAGGAAGCACGTACGATGGGTGCGTAGTCGTCCATCTTGCTCAGGAACTCGCGCAGGCTGGCATCCTTCTTCGTCGGGATGCGAAGCTCGCTCGGAGGCGGCGCGCCCGCGATCATGTTGGGGTCCTGGCCGGGCGCAAGGCCACCGCTGCCCGAGGCGCCGGGCGCAGACGCGTTGTTGGCGCTGCCGCCGCTGGTGTTGTTGTGGCCGTCCATGTCTGTCGCGCCGTCGAGGTTCATAGGATCGGCTTGATTGGGGTCGGTCGAGGCGATTTCGGCGCTGATGGAAGCGTCCAGCTCCTCCTGCTTGACCTCGGGGTTGGTGTTGGCCAGGGTGTTGGCGCCACTTGATTCGCCAGGTTGCGCGCCGGAAGCTGGATGGTCGGAAGACATTGTCGCACAGGCGCGTGATTCGTCGGGCTTCGGGAAGGGGTAGGTTATAGCGAGTGCACCTGACGTGTGCGTGGGGGTGCTGGCGAGGGTGTCACCAGGCGTGGAGCTGCAGGAATGGTGTGTCGCGAATGTACTGCGGTGGTATCTAATCACCCAGCCGGGTCCGTGCGCAGACACCCGCGCTCCCGCTGGGTGATTTCCTGGGGGCGCCACTCACCCAATCACAGCACGAGCACGACGCGGAGATGCTTCCACAGATCCGCTCTACTGCTTGTTTCCTCCCAGTGCATCACTTTTCACGGATATGTATGACGGGTTAGAGACACTGCTCGTGTACGTAAGGAAAAGTGAAATTATCCTCCCACAACCAATTGATGCCCGCTTGCTCAGCTAAAAACACTCTGCTACCTTATTCCCTCTCCCAGCGCGCAGCAGCCATCATTACAGTACGAGATCGCTAGTTAATCTATTCATGTTTCGGGTATCATACTGTCGTTGTCTTGCAAGCTGCCCGACCGGATCGTTGCCGTAGATCGTGCCCATACCCATCAAGTGAAAACGAAAATCCATAAGACTTTTCCACCCATCGTCGAACCAAGGTACGTACTATTAAGCCCCACCGCAATGAATACTGCCATCCCTTATTCCGGTGCCGCTCTACATAAGGGAAAGTAAGGAAACCATCGCGCTCGCTGACATTGAAAACCCCAACGCCATCTCCACGATCATCTTAGCTCCTAGGCGTTACTGGGCCCGTCGGTGGTCCGAAGCGAAGGATCAATTGCCGGATGGCTTTGCGGAGCGGGGTAACCCATCTGGGGAAAACTATCTCCAGCACCGGGCCACCTGCCGCCAGCCGCCAACACAGTCGCCGCGTCCATCTGCGCACGCTGTTCCCTCATTTTGCTCTCTTGTTCATCTCTTCGCTGCTTTGCCAGTGCTTCTTGCTTCGCCGCTTGGGCAGGAGCTCGCGTCTTCAAATCACCCGTGACACCTTGAAGGTACACAGGCACTTCGACTCCGCTCTTCAAGAAGAAAAGCTTCAGGTTCCTTGCCTTGTCTTTCAGCTGCACCTGGTTGCGCTCTTTGAGGATCTCCGATATGGTTCCCCCAGGACCATAGAGAGCAAGAATCTGGCTCCAATGAGGGCCCTTAACGCGGTCGAGACCATCCATGAGAGCGCGCTCTTCGTCGATGCTCCAAGGTCGCCGCTGATTTGCCGCTCCTGGTTTGCGCGAGTTAGGCGGTGCGCGGACAGTCGACGCTGAACGCGCCCGATCGTACAGAACCTGCGTCGGCGCGCTTTGAACTGCAATCGGACTCGGTGGATTCGGTGCCTTGCTTGTGGGAAACGATGGCTGGTGTTGTTGAGCGACCTGGGGATATGCTTGGTAGAAGGAGACATTCGATTGGGCATCTGGACTATTGGTAGGTTGTTGCCCGTGGAGTGCGGCGTGAGCCATCAGCGCTGCTCTGGTAATCGTCTCATCATAGTTCCCGCCGACTGCATCTTGTATCTGCTGAGGGTAGTAGCCACTCGGACTTATACCTTGAGCACCGGCGTTGCTGTACATTGATGATTGAGAACTCTGGCGACTGGTCGAAGCACCGTCCATATACTTCTGAATGCAGCTGTTAACTTCCTTGAGAAGATCATTCCACGCGTGCTTTCTCGGAAGCATAACTCGAGCTTCAACCGTGTCGCCTTCGGCGAGGAGAGATTGTCGGCGTTGAAGAGCAAACTTCACAAACTCCAATTCCGGAGGCAAGAGCTGCTTGACCTCAGGGTGTTTGGCAAGCATTTGTTCGGCGAGATTCTCTGGAAACAACCGGCTCATGACCTCGTCGCGTTTCTCACCTTTCATCAACTCTTTGATGTAAGCCTGCGTCTTGAGTTCCACGTAAAAGCCACCGTGCCAATTCAGGAACCTGCTACCTGGCGATATGAAGATCTCCAGGAAGTACTCGTTCAGTTCATTGAGACTGACTTCTTGTCCACCGAATATGCTGCTGACGAAGGCTGCCAAATTCGCCTTCCGCACGGTGGGGACGTGTTGTTGGCCATCCAGATGAAGCGCCTTTGCGTCTATGAACGAGTTGCCTTGGCTGTACTGCTTGAAGTGATTCTCAAAGAGCTCTTTGAGTGAAGCGTACTCCTGGCCGGCCGGCGTGTCGATCTTGTTGATGACGTTCAGCGTGTCCTGAAAGGAATGCTGGCCGAGGGTGGCCAGTACTCGGCCCGACAGCTTATCCAGCGTAGGCAAAGTTTTCACCAGCTCCGAGTTCACTTCTGACGCTGGGGAGTATGGCTCGCTGTAGATGGGCGACTGCTGCGTGACGAACTGCGTATCGTAGGACGGCGCAAACGGCTGTTGGGGCAAGGGCACGGCGAAGCCGTTGTCGTAGTAGCCGGGCATCTGGTTCCAGCCAGCGCCAAAGGGCGCCACGAAGCTCTCGGGGCCAGTAGTGGCCGTCGGGGTATAGTTCACGGCGAAGGCATTGCTCTGGTCGGTAGAGACTTGCTGGTGCAGCGGCAGGCTGCCGGCTTGAGCAGGCTGCGGGCCATTGAGGGCTTGCGGGCCGAGAGGCTGCGACTTCAGGCGCTTCGCGGGCGTACCTATGGCTTGAGCAGGGCGCTTGGAGGCGCGGTCCCCAGTAGGGCTGATGGTGGAGGGCGCTGAAGCTGGAGGGCCCGAGGCAACGGGCGCGTCGCCTGCTGGTGAGCGCGTCAGTAGGCAGAACCGGGCAATCGCACGGGAGCGACTCGCGGGCTTGGAACGCAGAGGAAGTGAAAGAAGATGCAGGGCCCATCGACATACAGAGATCCAGCGGTCTGACCATGTTCAAGGGTGTCAAGCCTCGCCTGGCCCTAAGACTAGGTCGCTTGAAGTCAAGAGGTGACGAGGGAGGAGCTTTGATCTCCGCCGGAGGCTCTCCGACGCCGCCCCGCCAACCAATTGCACGCCACCGTGCCTCGTCAAGCTGGAGAACCGTCGGTGTGCCTCTTTGTCCGGCTATCAGGGGCTCTGATGCGCAGCGCACTCTTGTATTCAGGCGAACACAGCAAGCCTACATTCCGGCGCTGGTCGTGCGGGCTCAGCATGTCACGGCGCGCCCGCACTGATTAGCGCGGGGGAAATTGGGAGGGTCCAGCCAGAGCATCCCACGGTAGAGGTAGTTAATCATGTTCCCCGTCATACCCAGTCATGATCCCCACCATTTGTGGCTCCTCTCTCTCCAAACCTCGCTCTCAATACTACAAAGCACCTAAAAAATTATGTTCATTTAGATTTGCATTGTATCCATATTGGCCAGCAACTTCGGCGTTGGCTCGTTGCCTGTGCTCACACTGCACACACACAATGTTCCTCTCAGTTCAGTCGTTAATCAGCTTGATTATGATTTGCTATCCTCCTAAGTCGCTTCTTCCAACTCCACGCACATTTGAAATGCACCCACTTTTCCGTTCTGGACGGTTCTTGGTGTATCGACATCCACATCGCCTCTGCATTCTATTCTGTTGCAAAGGTATCCAAATAGTTCCTCCGATCCCTTTACGTGCTGCCAGGGCCGCCGAGCAGAGCGAAACGGCGGACAATGCTGGGTCCAATCTCATCATACTCTGCCTTCGTGTGGCAGTAGCTCCTGAATTCGGGAGTCTGACCCAACAGACTACCGCCAAACCAGGGACCATGGCGCTGCCTCTTGTGCGTGATGACCTGGACATCCAGACCACCACTCTTAGCACCACCGCTACGCGCCTCTGACGCCTTGATACGTGCGTCAACCAAGTGCCTGATGTCACGCTGGAGACGGCGGCCGAAGTCCTTGTACAGCGTAGAACCTCCAGACAGGACGATGTTCTTGTAGAGACCACGCCTGACATCAATAGGGCTGGTCTGAATGACAGTGTCGACAATGTTGGGCAGCGGCGTCAGGAAATCACTGGAGTAGATCTCGGGGTTGAAGAAGATCTCGGGGGCGAGGAAGCGCTCGTAGCCAACGTCAACAGACACGCTCTTGCCGTTGGGGTGCTTGACCTCGTACTTGGGGAACCGATCAGGCTCCCTGTCGTACCGAGAAAACTCCTTGACAATATCGGGGCAGACGTAGCAGAACTCCTCCTTGATCCTTTCCGCCGTCTTCAAGCTGCTGTCGGGCTCGCCTCTGTCACGCAGCAACTGCTGGACGAAGTACGTAATGTCTCTTCCGGCGATGGGAACACTCTTGATGCTGGATCCAATGACATAACCCTCCGCGACGGGAATAACGTGGGTTACACCCTCACCAGAGTCGATGACCGTACCCGTAAGCGAGCGGTCCGTAACCTTGGAGGAGGTCCAGGAGGCCGCGAGC
The DNA here is from genome assembly GCA_022560015.1 of Diplodia mutila. Classification (NCBI taxonomy): domain Eukaryota; kingdom Fungi; phylum Ascomycota; class Dothideomycetes; order Botryosphaeriales; family Botryosphaeriaceae; genus Diplodia; species Diplodia mutila. The sequence continues at coordinate 142,613 of JAFISB010000048.1, read as the reverse complement.
GCAAGAACAGCCTGCACGGCAATGTACAGACCAGCGCAGTTGAACGACTCGAACATGATCTCGGCCGTCATCTCACGGTTCTCCGGGGGGTTGAGCGGAGGCTCGGTCAGGAGGAAGTAGTGGTCTTCGGGCTCGACGCGAAGATACTTGAATATCGAATTGGACCAGAAGCGTTCCATATGGTCCTGAGCAGCTGTTAGCGTCTGGACAGCGAGCTAGAAGCGTCTGTCGGAGCTTACCCAGTTCTCAATCTGACCGTGACGGATGGGGTAGTGGATGCCATAGCCTGCTCAGGTTAGCCAAGGAGCCCCGGCATCCAGAGCATAGCTGTTTCATGGTAGCGTACCGGGACCAGAAGCGGCAGCCAGGGCCTCGTCTCCGATGAAGAAGTCCAAGTCCTCCGTCCCGCGCTTCCCTGACAAGTGCCCGCCAGGGCCAGCGCCACCAGTGAGGAATGAAGGCTTGTTTGCAATCGCCGGGCGGCCGGAACCGGAACCACCAGCACCTCCTGCGGCAGACTTGGTCGCGATGGCAGTGGGGAAGACGAACGAGGGGGAGTCGTTGCCGGCGAAACCTAGGTGCGCAGAGTCAGCGAGGGGATCGGCGATGGACAGCGGAGATTGATCGCGTACCTAGCTTCGAGTAACCCGTACCGCTGTGGGTGGTTCAATTGTCAGTTGCGGGGGTCTCAGGCCAGCGGAGGGGATCTCGGCGGTGTCGGGAGCTAGCTCACTTGTCCATGACAACGGCGGGGGTTTGGGTAGCCATGGCGAAGAACGAAGCCGGTGGCTACAGCTCGGATTGAAGGGCGAAGGTTGGTGGAGTTGCAGGCAGGGGAAGACGTCCCGGCGCTGGATGTGGTGGAGGGCTGCCTGGTAGGGCTCGGGGGTGATGTAGGTCGTTGGACGAGGGCGGGCGCTCGAAACCCAATGGGGGCTCTCCGCGCCCCGCTGGGGCTGCATCATCGCTCCGCCCGCGCCAAGCTCCCGCCTCCTCCAACGCTGCGTGCCAGACGATGTCGCGTCCGCATTGCCGTGTCCTTATCTCCTCTCCATGCGACGAAGCTTCCTTGCGAAGGCGGATCCCGTGCAGTCGCTGCCCTCTCAGCCCTCCCAGACGCCTGTGATTCTTAGCTCACCCGCGCAGTGCGGTGCCTCGTGCGCTCATCTCCAAGCTCAAGGGGCGGAGATCACGGTAGACTGAATACATACGATCGGTTGCGCGCGTGATTTGCTTGACGGCGGGCGATTTTTGTGCAGCTTCCGGCAGTCACAGACTTGATGGAACTATGAGGGCTGTTGGGGCATGCGGGCTGAGGTATCCACGCGCTCTTGCCGGCCTCACTATGGAAGGCGTCAACCTCGTGCCGCTCGCAACAGCATCCTCTACCTTCGGCCTTTGCCTCCGCTCAATTCTCTCAACGCGTCAACCCTCCACTCTTCTCTTCCTTTTCCTACAAGTCACCACCCCTTTGCACTCATTTGTCAACTGACGCGCCCGAGTGGGTGAGACCGTGACAACCCAATCGAGGTCGCCATTCTTTTTCTGGGTCATCCTCGTCTTCCATCCTTATCACCGCCAGCAAGCCTGAACTCCGGCTCTCTCGGCGCTATCGTGCCACCGCGCTGCCCACGCGCCGCTCCATCCAGCACGGTCACTGCTCGCAGAAAGACGAGGACTCATTTCACGTGCCAAAGCCCTGCTCGATATCCAGCCGTCCACTCCTGGCATTGTCACCGCAACGACGAAGACAAGTTCCATACTTGTATCGTTTATTTGACCGATTCAAGCACCAACTGGGAAAAATCGGCAAGCTGAATCGTGTACTGGACCGCGACTTGAGGCTCCTACGGTTTAGGCGCAGCCTCTCGTTCTGGAAAGAGATCAAGCCTACCGAAATTCCCTTGGAGCAATTGAACCCAGCTTCACACAACACAATGTCATACACTGGAGGGAAAGGCCGCAAAGGTGGTGACATATGCGCAATCTTCGTGCATGCTGGAGCAGGCTACCATAGCGTACAGAACGAAGGTTTGCATCTGCAGGCCTGTAACGAGTGAGCCAAACGCTTCCCAGAGGTCATTCTGCTGGATTTTCTCGAGTTACTCATGACTGACCCAGAGAATCACAGTGCTGCGAAGGCTGCCATGGCACTGCTCCGCAGTGGAGGCACCGCTGTAGACGCTGTAGAGATTGCGATCAAGATACTCGAGGACCGCGAAATCACGAACGCTGGCTACGGGAGCAACCTCTCCATGGACGGCGTAGTTGAGTGCGATGCTATCGTCGTCGATCATTTGGGACGCAGCGGCGCGGTCGGTGCGGTTGCTCGTAAGTTTTCATTAATTCTCTGCACAAACATCCTGACATTGTGATAGAAATCAAGAACCCCATATCTCTGGCGCGGATCTTACTTGATCGCACGACCACGTCACTGCTCCTGAGGCGCGTCCCTCCGAATCTTCTTGTTGCTCAAGGCGCCACGGATTATGCTTTCAGCCAAGGTATCCCGGTTCTTCCGTACGCCACACTGGTCTCCCCGGCCGCCCGAGAACGTTGGGTCAAATGGAGGTCTGATCTGGAATATGCGGAACGGAAGGCATCACGCAGCGTGACGACTCCTATAACTCAGCCCGAATACATCCCTGAGACTGTAGACCCGCTGGAAGAGGCAAGAGAACGCAAGCGGCTACGTTTAAGACATACCCAAGCAATGCTCCGTGGTGTGCCTGCCTCGACCAAGAAGGTCATTTCCCCAAGCCCTGTGTCCACCCCCAGTACCTCGCCAAGCTCAAACATCACATCAGAATCCTCCGGAATCTGCATGTCCGCACCAGATCCGTCATCGCTTACCCTCGTTGAAGGTGGTCCCGCGCAGACAGCGTTCAAAGAAGCCACTCACAACCCCCTGATAAACAGTACGCAGACCTTACCGACATTGGCATCTCTTTCAGAGACCGATGAGATCGGTAGGAGCTCGACGCCAGATGTCGATATGAGCGACGCCAATGATCAAGCAACTGTCCAGTTCGGAGAAAGCCACGAGCTAAAGTCTCAAGCATGCCATGATGGATCGGGGGACGAATCTGATTCCTCTTCTGCGACGCTCCAACTTCCGTCCCTTACTCCAAGCCCTCCGCCGCAGGATGCTGTCGAGCTTCCCCTCCCGAAGACGCCTGCCGATGAAACCAGACGTACTCTCCAACGCACCTCTACTAACCTCGAGCATGTTGTTGAGCATGCTCCCTTGCCGCCGCCTCCACCTGAGCCTCGGCGCGCCTCCAGTCAGGATCATTCAGCTCAGCCAGAGCAGAAGCAGACGTCCGACCAAGAAACACGCCAGGATCTTATCACTGATACCGTCGGTGCCGTTGCGGTAGATTGTTACGGGAATATTGCGTGCGGAGCCTCCTCCGGTGGCATAGGAATGAAGTACCAAGGACGGGTCGGCCCTGCGGCACTCGTTGGCGTTGGAGCAGCTGTGGTGCCCTGCGATCCAGATGACAAGGATAAGGTGTCGGTCGCCACTGTTACCAGCGGTACTGGTGAGCACATGGCCACTACAATGGCCGCAACAGTCGGAGCCGAGAGACTCTACCACAGCCTGAAGAAAAACAAAGAGAATAAGTTGCAGCCTGTGACTGAGGACGAAGCAGTGAGGGGCATGATTGAGAAGGAGTTCATGGGTAAGAGCACGCTCACTCTCACCTAGGATTCTGTCGTTTTAACTTAAACTCTCTAGGCCATCCAAGCGTCAAGAACAGCCATTCAGCCGGTGCTATCGGATCAATGAGCGTTAAGAAGACTCGTGACGGTGTCTACTTCTACTTCGCTCACAACACCGACTCCTTTGTAAGTTTGGTCTGCCAAAGTTCTTACATGGATAATATCAGAGACTGACGTGGGATTAAGGCTTTGGCATCCATGCATTCCGACGAGGACAGGCCCACTTGCACCATGTCTCGCAGCGTCGGCCCCGGTATCGTCGCACAAGGTGGCCGCTGCCTGCGTTACAAGCGCAAGCGGTAGACCTCACACTCGCTGGCAGGCTTTCCCTATGGATCCTAATTACTGGCGTTTTTTGATTTTTCGAGAGCGGAACCTAGATGGAAAATGCTTCTTAATGAGTTACGATAATGCGACCTGGCTGCGTAGCAATCGGTTTGTGGAGCCTTACGTAGACCCTAAATAGCGCCAGGAGTTTGCTCACTTCCTCTTATTCTAATTATCAATTGCATCCTTATCATAGCTCTTCTCCGTCCGTTTTCTGGTTTCTGTTTGAGTTGCAGATCACTGACGAGTCGGTCTCAGTCCACACACTTGGCCGCTTAGACTTGACTTCTGTCAGGACTGTGTGTGATGGTTCATTTCCATCCTCGTGTGCATGAGGTCCACACAGTTGTAGGTACGGGAAAGCTCCATGATCTGTTTCGGTGGCACGCGGTGGCTCAGGAGACCTCTTGGTAATCACGTAGGAAAAGTAGAACGTATGAGACGCGAAGGAATTGGCCACGGGGCATGCCCGGCTACCCCGTGGCCTGGCCTGTCGTATCCAGTATAAAAGCACTTTCGATGCCATATCTCTACATGGCTTTTACGACTTTGGCGCCTCTCTTTTCTGCTTTCCGCTGCGCGCAAGGACCCAGGCTCTTCCCGTTGGCGTCCCGTGATGCTTCGCATTTCCATCATGATGGAGATTCGCAACAATCTTCTTGTCCGTTGATGGTGAAATACGGCATGATCAAACAATCTCGCTGCTCACCGTTCTGTGCGTTATTTCTGTCGAGACCGGCTGGCCAATGAAAGGGAGCGAAACAGAGCCGCGCGAGGAGAGTGATGAGTGCTTTTGCACTGTCGTAGTAAATCCAATGGCAGGAACCAGACCGGTGGATGGAAAGGCGTTCGTTCGTATAGTAGTACAGAAAATACATGTCAATATATCCACAGCCCGTCCTCCCTTTCCCCATGACATTTTCCCCACGCACATGCCTGTGATATCTCTTTTTTTTGTTGATTCCGTAATTTACATACCCAATGGGTTGGCCTCGGTCAATTCCCATATCCGAACGCGATAGCCGCCGCCAAGGTGCACCGCCGACATGATTCCCTCTCATCATACCAGACCCTCGCGCTCCGTACCTCCTCATTCCCTTGTCCCTGATCTAGCATCTTTGCCCCCGCTTTCTATCCCGAAGAAAAAAGGCAAACAAATGGTCTTAATACACGTTCCCGCCGTAGTACACCTTCCGCACGTCGACCAACTTCCTGCCGCGAGCGCGGGCGATGTCCTCTGGCAGCTTCTGGTCCAGCAAAGCCTCCCAGGCAGCCTTGACCGTGTTCATCTTGTTGCGGGAGCGGGTGACGCGGGCGCTCAGGTCGTGGATGCCGGCGGCGCGGGCCATTTCGTAGATCAAGGACTGGCAGCGGAGACCGAAGCCTGAGAGAATCATGAAAAGTCAGTATATCGGGCAAGGGAGGGAAGGGAAGGGACGAGGTTCTTACCTGGCGGTCTGGCGCTGAGCTTCAGCTCGGTGGCGCCGGCCTTGCCCTCGATCTCGCCGTAGATGGTGCGGTTCTCGTAGCGCACGACGGGCTTCATGTTGCGGATGGCGTTCATGATGGACTGGCGGCGGGCGTCCTCGGGCTCGGTGCTCTTGCCCTCGCCGACGCCGAGCATGCCGTTGCCGTCGCCGGCGATGGTGAGGTAGTACATGGACGCGATCTTGCCGAGGCGCGTCTGGTTGACGACGCGGCGGTAGACGAGCTGCTTGATGCGCAGGAAGCGGATGTCGGCCCGGCTCATGCCCGTCTGCTGCACCAGCCGCAGCAGGTTGGCCTCCTCGTCGCCCTCGCCGGCGGCGCCGCCGCCAGACTTTGGCACCAGCCCGTCGATCTTGGGCATCTCAGGCGCGAGCACCGAGAAGCCTTCGTCCTCGATCGCGCGGTAGCCCGCCTCGCTGTTGGCGTGGATGAAGGTGCGCGGGTTGTCCAGGAACTGCAGGTAGCGCACGCGGCCGCGGTCCTCCTCGGCCTCCGCGGCCTTGGAGCCGGGCTGCAGGCCGAGCCGCTCGACGCGCTCGGCCTCGTCGACGTAGAACTCGGCCAGCAGCTGGGCCATCTCGTCGTCGGTGCGCGGCCGCACGCTATAGTCGGCGAAGGGGTCGAGCTCGGCGCGCGGCGGCTTGTCCAGCACGGGCTGCAGCCGGCGCAGGTCGTCGACGTCGTACTTGAGCGCCATCGGGTCCCAGTCGCGGTTGTTGTTGGGTTTCTTCCAGCCCGAGACCAGCAGATCGCGCGGGTCCAGCGCCTGCTCGCCCGCCTCGATGGCCGCCAGCTGCTCCGGCGAGTACTTGGCCGCCAGCACCTCCTTGTCCTTCTCGCTGAATGTCGGGAATGCGTCCCGCGCGACGTCCTGCAGCTGCTTCATGTCTTCGACTTTGATGGACGGGTAGTGCGGCTTTCGCCGCTTGCTGTGGGCGGGCGATGCGTGGAACTGGCGGCGGAGGAAGGTGCTGCTATCTGCGGAGGCGGCGGCGGCGGCATTGGTGGGTGTTCTTGCGGACCTGGTGGCCACGGATGCTCGTGCGAAGAGACATCTTGCGGGGCGGGCGACGGTGCTCATGGCGGGAGCGGGGGGTCAATGCCCGGGTCGGAAGCGATTGAGGCGGGCCGGGAGCCGTCGGGGGCGGGGGGCGGACGATGGGCGATGATGTTGACGGACGGGAGCGGTGGTGGTGTGTGGGTGCGCTACTTCGGCTCCAGAGCTCACGCGCATAGGCGCTCGGGCGGGAATTCTTTTCTGGTGGTCGAGAAATTAAGCTTTTTTGGAGCCGCAAATCCGCCCGCGTCACTCACCCAATCGCAGCCCTTCGTTTTCCTCTGACTGAACTTCATCCGCACTTTTTTTCCCTGGACGCTTCCCGAACCCCAGCACGTGGATGAACGCCTTTGCCGGACGCATTGCCCTGCAGACCTTGGTAAGAGCCGGCTGCACCTTTGCACGCCACCGCCCGTACAGCATGGCTTCTTCAGCGAACAACGTCGCCCCCATCGAGAGCAATGGCCACAAGAGGGCCTTCGAGGGCGCCCGCAACTACCGCTTCAAGAAGCAGAAGAAAGAGAAGGATCAGAAGCACTCGGTGCTGAAGACCGAGGGCACCCATGAGGAGGTTTTGCTGAAAGATGTTGAGGCGCTGCTGAAAAAACATTCCATCAACGACACCCCGGCCGAACCCAACGCTGAGGCGAATGGAGAATCAAACCCCGAACAGCAGGCCTCACTCCCGGATCCTTTCACTGAGGTCGAGCTCACAGTACAAGAAATCTCGTCGACCGGTGACGGACTTGCGTTTGCTCCCAACTTGAAACAAGTCTTTATCGTTCCTTTCACGTCTCCCGGCGACAAGGTCAAGGCCAAGGTCATCAAGCATTTCACGAAGCAACGCTATACCTTGACGGACTTTGTCGAGGTCATCAGCCCTGGATCGTTAAGAAATGACTCGCTTGTGAACTGCAAGTACTTTTCCTCCTGCTCCGGCTGCCAGTTCCAGATGCTGCCATACGAGGCGCAGCTGGCACACAAAAAGACCATCGTCGAGAAAGCCTACAAGAACTTCTCCGACCTATCGCCAGAGCTCGTGCCACCGGTCGCGGACACCATCGGCTCTCCGCTGCAGTTCGGCTACCGCACCAAGCTGACGCCCCATTTCGACGGCCCGCCAGGCAAGAAGCGCAGCGACGGCCGCAAGGGCATCCGGCGAACGTTCGAGCAGGTCCCGCCGATCGGCTTCATGAAGAAGGGCACGCGGCACACGCTCGACATCGAAGACTGCCCCATCGGCACCGACGCCGTGCGCATGGGCATGCAGAGCGAGCGGAAACGCGTCGCCGCCGAGCTGGACAAGTACGCCAAGGGCGCCACCATCCTGCTGCGCGAGAGCACCAAGCGGCTGCCCAAAGACCCCGCACAGCCGCCGCCGCCGGCGCGCGCCGACGCCGTCCTCGAGGACCGCGGCGCGCACTACCACGAGAAGACGTGCGTGACAGACCAGAAGGGGCGCTCGACGGAATACGTCGACGACTTCGCGTTCGAGAACCCGGCCGGTGCCTTCTTCCAGAACAACAACAGCATCCTGCCGACCTTCACGCAGTACATCCGCGAGCACATCCTCCCCCCAGGCACCAACGCCGCCGATCCGAACCGCCCGATCAAACACCTCATCGACGCCTACTCCGGCTCCGGCCTCTTCACCATCACCCTCTCGCAGCTGTTCAAGAAATCCCTCGGCATCGACATCTCGGCGTCGTCGATCGAGTTCGCGTCCACCAACGCCGCCCTCAACGGCCTCGCGCCCGACCACGCGTCCTTCATCGCCGCCGACGCCGCAAACCTCTTCGCCGCCATCGACTTCCCCGGCGCCGAGACCGTCGTCGTCATCGACCCGCCGCGCAAAGGGTGCGACGACTCGTTCCTGCGGCAGCTGCTGCGGTACAGCCCCGCGCGCGTGGTGTACGTGAGCTGCAACGTGCACACGCAGGCGAGGGACGTGGGCGTGCTGGTGGGCGGGATGGAGGGCGTGGATGGCGGGTTTGGACCGGGCAGGGGGGTATATGAGATTGAGAGTTTGGTCGGGTTTGACTTTTTCCCGCAGACGGGGCATGTGGAGGGGGTGGCAGTGTTGCGGAGGAGGAAGGAAGGTGAAGGGGAGGGGGAGGCGAAGGTGGAGATGGAGGTGGAGAGGGAGCTTGATTAGATGGGGCGATGAGCTGGGGTGGATGGGTATACGGTGGGGTGGGGTTGGCTTTCATGCATGAGCGGTCTCGATGGGTAGGCGTTTATTGGCGAATGCGGACTTTCTTTCTGGTGCTCTATCTCACTCGTTCGTCATTGATCATCACAGATGCCTCGCACCTGACTGCACCTGACTGCACCCGTCCTTTGGATACGCGTGATCCCTCATCACTCGCACTGCTATCAGGCCAACGTCACCCGCAACCACATATCTGCAATGACGTAGGCTTCGTCTTCTGATGACGTCCCTTCATCGGCCATGTGCCTGTCCCTGTGGATAGTTCATTTAGGCCCTATAAAACACTGAGCCTGAGACACATGACCCGAACATCTTCTGAGGTAGATTCACTCCGGCTTCGCGCAGTGAGCCATTCAAAGAAAGGGCCGGTTGACTGTTGCTCCTGCTTCGGAACGTTAAGCAACACCTGACTTCGGTTCTTTTCCGTCTCTGTTCTGTTGACTGTGGTGGAAAACAAGTTTATGTGGTCTGAAGTGATTTTGATGAGTGTCGATGGTGACGAGGAGTATATTTCTATGTTTATGAGCCTCCTTATTATGTAGTTAATAATACTGCTGCTCATGCTGCTGTTCCAGATTCGAGAGGAGAGACTACTTGAGGACCTGGGGGTAGAAACAAGCGCCTCGGAAGCCCGCCGCAGTAGCCCTTCCAGCGCCCACAGTTCCCGCTCACGCGCAGCATGAAAGTGAGTATTGTCGTCGTTCCCGTGTGTAGTGAACAAATGCAAACTGCTTTTGATGCCCTGATTCATTCACAAATTGCTCATCACCACGTCTACTTTCATAAATTCCGCATACTAGAGTTTCCCATTTGCCTGATCTGTTGCTTTGCATCCCACATATGAAGCAGCGCAGACCTCATCGTCGGATGACCGGGCCACCAGGTGACAACCAGGCACGCGCCCATCCCCATGCATGATGGGGGCCCGGGCCTCAGCGTATGCCTTAAAAAAAGATCTTCGAAAGATCTTTCCATAAGAGCCATAACCCAGCGAGCTGCCCGCTACATGCAATGGAAAAACCAAAAATGGGCCGGGACTGTTCCTGTCGAAAACACATTGAATGTGACCAGAATGAGTCTTCGGCCTTTGTTCACCTTGGACAGTCGCATACGGTAGCGTGAGTGTCTGCAGCTTGGAGTGCCGATCCTCGGGTTTGATGAGGTGCGTGGTCTGGTGGAAATGATGGCGAGCAGCTTGCTTCCATGTTGATGAGTAATCATGTGAAGGAAATGATGCTCTCTCTCATCATCCCGTCGCTCTACCTTGGATAAAACGAACCAGAGGAGGACTTGGCGTCAAAGACAAACGCACCGAAGTATGGGGTATTCCTATCTCGCACGCAGTGATTGGTTTGCAACGTCCCAGAAGGTTGACCAGAACTTGCGTCTAAACTTACTCCTCCTCCGCTGCTGCATTCGGGGTGTTATGCTGCAAAGGCCTGGAGAGTCCGTGACCCAGCCGTTGAGAACAGCACGCGTGACGAGCCCGCCGTACCGACGTGGTCGGCCAGCGGCAGTCAAACGGTCAGCTGCAACCGTACACTCAGAACTTCCCGCTATCGCCTTATAGAACGCAGTAGCACTGCCTTTTCTGACGCTCCAGACTAATTCCAACTCATGTTCGCATCTTCCGAAGAGGACTGTTACAAAACTGGGAGTGGGAGAGTTTGTTGGAGCGTGCTTAGGAAGTATTGTGATGTTGTATCGACTGCCGCTCCGACTCTTCGATGTCACAAGATGCTGATGCACAGCATCAAAGGACGCTGATGCTCTGCCGTGCCGTGGGTATGCGCTGCTTCTGATTCCGGTACTCGGAAGGAAGGGATGGAGAAGTGTTATCCGCGAAAAGAGAGGGAACAGGACAGTGCGTATTGAAGGAGGCTTAAATATCGGGTTCCGCACTCCACACCCTGTGCTGACTCACGTGTTATCCACATATATCTGCATCGATGGAAGGCAGCAGCAGCAGCACGGTCGAATGAGGTCCGATCATGCGTAGGAGCACTCGGAACCTGTCTAGTGAAGTCAACGAGGTCACGCGGTTGGATATGGCTCATGTGATAGCCTTCTCGTTCCGCCGCATCCCGCGCCGGCTATCCGTGCCTTGGCACCTCTCTACCTCAACAGACCTCGACTCTTCTCTCTCAGGTCAAGGAATGACTTAAGTCTTATCTTACCGCAAGGTACACGGCCACGACTTGCTGCCCTCTTAAGATGTTTGAATTCTTCCAGAACGAGGAGACTACTACTTTCAATCCTGATTGATCCACGGGTGCTCAAGCAGCTCTTTCGCCGTCTTCCTCTGTTCCGGCAACCAGCACAGCATCGACCTCATAAAGTTGAGGAAAAGTTCTTTATCTCTTCCTCGCAGATTCTCCTCCTCGGCCTCGAACGAAAGCTGGGGGATCTCGACGTCCATCAATTTGCCTAAAAGCGGATTTCAGTCCAGTCAGCACTTCCGTAGGCGCGCGTGGCCATCAAGGAGGAGAAAAACAACATATGTACATACAATTCTCGTCGAAGAACAAGAAGCCGTCCCCTTTCCTTTCGAGCAGTTCGCGGGGAGGAGGCCCCAAGTAGGCGACGATTTGCGAGAGGTGTTTTTCGTTGCTCAGCTCATCCTCATCGGTCCTGCTGTCGAACAGATATTTACCCTCGTAGAGGTCCCATATCTACACGTGATTAGATGCTGCAGGCAGAAATCTCTTGTTCGAAAGCAAAGCATACCATGACCCCAAGATTCCAGATGTCGACCTTGCAGTCCCACTCCATATGCAGGATGACCTCCGGCGCGCGGTAGATCTCAGGCATGATGTCGTCGTCGCGCTTGCGCCCCGTCGCCCGCGCCTCGCCGAAATCGCACAGGATGGGGAGCCCCCACGTCTTCGGCTCGGTGGGCATCGGGCGCGATCTGTAGACGGTGCGCTGCTCGTCGACGACTTTGCGCGCGCTGGGGGCCTCCATCTCCATCCTCTCCACGTCGGCGAAGGCGTCTGCGTCCTTGTTTTCCAGGAGGATGTTTGACGCTTTGATGTCTGCAAGCCGCGCTGGTTAGTGTCTGGAATCCCATCGAAGCATGAGAACGCCTGCCTGTGTGGATCAAGCCCGCCTCGGCATGCAGGAAATCCAGGGCGAACAGGAGATGCGCGCAGAACGGCCTCAGCATCGCTGCGGAGAAGCGACCGTCGGGCAGCAGCGGCCGCAGCTCCGACGTCTTCATGGCGAGCGGCTCGTGGACGAGGCACGTGTGCGAGCCGCCGGGCCCGTCGATTTCGAACTGGGCGAGGAGATTTCGTACGAAAGCCCTGCCGGGGTTGCGGGTCTTGACTTGGCGCAGGCGTTCGTAAGCACGCAGCTCACGTACAGCCCCGGCGCCGTAGGCGGAGCTGCGGATGAAGATCTTGACGACGACGTGGCGGTGGTGTCTTTTCTAAAAGTCAACTCTGATGCTATGCGAGGAGGGGGGTGAGAGTGGTGGAGGTAAGTAGAAACCAACTGCAGATCTCGACATAGCCAGACGGTCGAGTACACTCCGTAGCCGAGTTTGGTGATGATTTGGTACTGGGAGTTCAATACTTGGCCGATGTGCGCAGGGTAGTAGTTGATAGGACGGTATCCGGGAATGTTTTCTTCCTCGATCTTTTGGCTGGGGTCAATCGTGGGGAAGGCGCGTGTTGAAAGGCACCTCGGCGGACATGGCGGCCGCGGTCGCGCTGCGGCGAAGGCTCGCCGCATAATCCTCAAGGCCATGGCCATGATTATATTGAGGAACGGAATCGACCCGTGAAATGAGACCAAAGCAAGACAGCGATGGAAAAGTTGTGGAAGATACAGTCGAGGAGGCGGGACCCCGGCGGGTCTGCGACACTGCGCAGGCGCTAAGCTGTAACGGGATTCCTACCTATGTTCAAGCAATAACAGTCACAAGCACTACACGAGCTTCGCCTTGAAAATGAAAAAAGTGATGACCGATTACTTCGAGGAATAAGAGTGAACACCCCATATCCCGCAGTTGTCAGACCTCAAGGGAAAAGCGGCAAGGAAGAAGAATCAAATCGAATCGAATCCCACCAACAGGCCCCGCACGCAAAAGACCACATAACAAGCGCACCGAAGCACATACACACATACACACATACGCACCACCATAATCTCCCCTCTCACTCCCCGCCATCCCACATATGCCCTCCCTCCTCCTCGCCCGCCTCCCCCTTCCCGATCCCTACCTCCGCCCCCCACCCCCCCTTGATCAAATCCGCCGCCCTCTCCGCCAGCGCATACACGCTGCTCTGACAGTTCCCGCTCACGTGCGCCGGGAACGCGCTCGCGTCCACCACCCGCAACCCGCCCACGCCCCTCACCCGCAGCGCCGCGTCCAGCGTGTCGCCCATGGCGCAGCTGCCGGCGACGTGGTACTCGCCGATGCACCAGGCGCGCACGGCGGCGCGGGCGGCGGCGGGGTCCTGCAGGTCGACGGAGGGGGAGGGGACGAGGCGGGTGGAGAGCAGCGGGGAGAGCGGGGAGGTGTGGGCGGTGCGGTCGGCGAGGGAGAGGCCGGAGGCGAGGATGGAGACGTCGGAGGGGTGGGTGAGGTAGGAGGGGTTGATTGTGGGGGGCGCGGTGGGGTCTGTCGGGGGTGGTGGTTGGTGTTAGTTGGAGTGGGAGGAGGAAGGAGGGAGGAGAAGGGAAGGAGAAGGGAAGGGGAAGGGAAGGGGAAGGGAAGGAGAAGAGAAGGTCACTCACCGGCGCTGGCGATGTGCACCGAGCCGCGGGAGACGGGGTACTGCAGGGCGCAGCCCCAGACCACCTGCGGCTTCTCCGGGTTGCCGGGCAGCCAGAGCTTGGATTGGTCCTTGATGGACTCGTCGGTCAGGTTGCCCCTGGCCGGGATGAGGATGTACTGGACGTTGGCCGACTTGTCGTCTTCGAGGTGCTTGATGATGAGGTCGAGTTGGCGTTGTTGGAAGGCTTGCGTGCATCAACCGTCAGTGTTTCTGTAAGTAGTAAAACGCAAGGCCAGTCCTGGGATAACATACGCGTCGACTTCCTCTGCGTCTCCCGGATGCTGGCGATCGTCTCCTCGAGTTCTTCCTTCGACGCCAACTGCTTGTAGCTACACGCAACCCGCGTTAGCGCCAGCCCTCACGCATCACTTCCACCCCGCCCCTCAGCCTCACTCACCTCACAAACCCCTGCCCGCTCGCCGTCGCCGTCAAGGGGCCCGCCGCCCCCTCCACCAGCGCCCTCTGCGCCTCCGCCATCGCCTCCGGGTGCCACAAGCTATCCGCCGAGGCCGTCCCCGGCGCGAGCTCGTACCCGGCGCCCGTGACGACGTGGTCCTGGAAGTTCTCGCCGACGCTGGGCAGCTCGACCTTGACGTCCACGCCCGCCGCCCGCAGCACCGCCGGGTCGCCGATCCCCGACAGCTCCAGCACCTGCGGCGACTGGATCGCGCCCGCGCACAGCAGCACCTCCCGCCTTGCCTTGACCTCGTAGCCGCCCCCGTCCGTCTCGCCGCCGCCGTGCGCGAACACCACGCCCACCGCGGTCTTGTTCCCCTCGTCCAGCACGACGCGGTGCACCATCGCCTCGCACAGCACGCGCAGGTTCGGCCGGCGCGCGACGCTTCCGTAGGCGTCGTCGGCGAAGTAGCCGCGGGCGGCGTAGCTGCGCTTCCCCGCGAGCGGGCCCGACCGGTAGACGCTGCCCATGCCGTTGTAGAAGCCGTAGTGGTCGCCGCCCCACGCGTCGGCGGGCTTCTCGCGGATGTGGGCGGCGGCGTCGGCGCCGGCGAGGAAGGCGTCTTCGATGGGGAGGCGGGTGTCGTTGAAGGAGGTGTGGATGGGGCCGGACGTGCCTGGCAAAGCGGTGTGTGTCAGACATCACGAGGGTAGGTGGGAGGAGGATAGGGGAGGAGGAGAGAAGGTGGTGGGTTGGTTCTGACGAACCGTGGTTGACGCCGATGGTGGACATGGCGGCGCGGTTGGTGATGCCCTCGGGCATAGGCTCGAGCGTCTGGTGCTTGGTGATGTACTGGCGCATGTTGGCGAAGCTCCAGCCCGGGTCGTTGGCCAGGACCGCCCAGTCATCGTAGTCGCGCTCCGAGCCGCGGACGTACCTAGGCGTTTTCTCAGTCGTGAACAGCTGACGACCTCTTTTTGTTCAGGGGGGGAAACTCACATCATGTAATTGATGCCGCTGGATCCTCCAAGCACCTTGCCGCGAGGGATGTTGTGCACTATGCCATCCATGCCCTCCTGTTCACGCATTCGGTCAGCCCACCGTGGCCATCTCCCCCGAGAACAGAGAGGAAAGGAAAACTTGCCTGAGGCGTCGTCTTCCAGTTCCAGTCGTATTCCGGGTTGCCCAGCATCTGCATGAACAGCCCCGGCGTGTCGACCAGCGGGTCATTGAGCTTGTTCTTCCCGGCTTCGAGCACGCCGACGGTGATGTTGGGATTCTCCGTAAGACGCGCGGCGAGCACGAGACCTGCCGTACCGCCGCCGATGATGACATAGTCGTACTCCTGCTCGAGGAAGGCCGCAGCGGAAGTGACGAGGGCGGGGAGAGCGTGAGAGGCACCGTTGGCGCCGTTGGCGCCGTTTGTTGCGTCACCCATGATGCCGTTTGGCTGGCTGAGAGGTGTGGTGTAGAAACCAAGGAGTGTGCAATTAGCTTTGAGCGAGGTGTCCGGGGAGCTGTTTAGCTAGCTTTGAGACGACAACTGGTCTCCGAGCTTTTATGCTGAAGGAAGACGCCTGCTTATGGCTTGACCTTAGGGCCTTCATCGTGCGCCTGCTTACAGCGTCTCAATGAGGTCGTTGCTGTGATGCAGGGCAGGTGGTCTAGCGCTGACGGAATTCCTGGGAGCTACCCCGCAGCTGCATCCTTATCCTCACGACACCAACGTTTGGACCTCTGCCGCTGCCGCCGCTACTGGTCAGGAATGTCAGGAAGAGATAGGAACTTTGGCCAAAATAATCGCGATGTGCAATGAGCGTTGCCCAACACATACTCTCACTGAAGAGGAATCAGCCAGTAAGCCGGATACCCTGCCCCGTCGGCGCATATGTCCTCAACTGCGACGGTTGATGTCACTCGTCTGGGCCTGAAGACTAATCTAGATCTTGCCAGGCCGCGGGAAGTCCCATGCAAGAACCCTCTTGCTGGTTTAAGTAATTTTGGGTTTAGTGATTCTGCCCCGCGCGCTTACCCACCCCAGCCATCTTAGCCGAAATGCAAAGCGGGGTGTCAACGCTAGGTAGTACTTCCGTTCCTACGGCTCCGCCAATCACTGCCATTTGCCAAAAGACGACTTCCATCATCGGGTTGTACACTGCCTGATGATGACATGTTTTGCTGAGTGAGCAAGTGATTGGTTTGTTGATGGCCCCCTATAGATCACCGCGTTCGTGAAAGTTTTCCTGTGTTGTTTTTTTCCTTTTTTTTCTCTCTGCCTTTTCTTTTCTTTTTTGGTTATTTTTCTCCGTCTGAATCTTGGTTGCTTGATGCTGAATCACACGCCGAATGAACATTTGAGATAAACGGCGGAGCTCAGGGTCAGCGGCGGCATCTCCAAGAACGCGGTTAGTGACATCCAGATACCTCGCAGCAAAAGTAGTTCAAATCCAAGCATTCTTTGAAACTCTAAATTTTGATTAAACGTGTAATCGAAGAAAAGTGTTTGATGCAAATGTTCAAGTGAAGTCCCACAAAAACATTCAAGTGTCGGCGTCAACCACCCACATAAATACTCCGCCAAACAAGCACCCACGCCAACCCCCCCACCCTCCCCATTTCTCAAGCATCTCACTATTCCTCCCCCTTCACGCCACCGTCACCATCCCCTCCCCCTTCACCCCCTTCCTCGCGGACCAACAACACCCCACCACCAACGCCGCCACCGCCGCCACGACCCCGACCAACACCCCGACCTCCGCAACCGGGAACGTGCCCCTTACGACCCCCTCGATCCTCTCCCTCGCCCTCTCCACCTCGTCCCCCCGCGCGTCCACCACCACCCCCACCGTCCCCTCCACGCCGTCCCTCCACCCCCTCACCTCCCTCGTCGAATGCGCCACCGGCCCCGCGCGGTACACGCCCCCGGCCCAGATGCCGTCGTCGTCCATGTCCCGCCACACGCAGCTCAGCGTGCCGGGCTCGAGTTCTTTCTCGGCCCAGCCGTCGCGCGCGAGGGCCGCGAGGAGGCGGTCGGGGTAGGTGATTTTCCACGGGGTGCGGAGGTGGAAGGAGACGTTGGCGAGGGCGGGGTCCGCGGCGCTGTGGATGAAGATGTTGCCGCGGTGTTCGGGGATGCGGCAGTGCAGGCTGAGGGCGCGGGCGTGGATGACGGCGGCGTCGGGGTGGAGGGACCGGGCGAGGTAGGAGGAGACGGCGTTGAAGGGGAAGGGGGAGGGGGATGCTGTTGCGGCGAGGGCTTCGGCGGCGGTGGTGTCGGCGGCCGGCAACATGGGGTTCTGGTCGGGCATGGCGGCTCTGAAGGCTGAAGTGGTGTGGGTAAGGGCCGCGAGGGTCGTGGTGGCCGACGTGGTAAGCGTTGCGAGCTTCATTTTTTGTTGGTGATGGTGGTTGGAGGCGGCTTGCTGGTGGAGGGGGTGGGAGAGGGCGAGTCGGTGGAGTTCAACATATTCGAGGTATGTGAAATTTACCATCCAGTGGGCAGTTCGGAACCAGTGTCCGCCGTGTGGCTAGGTGGACTTTGGTCGAAAAAAAAAAAGACCCTGACCCAGCGTATCCCACATCCACCCAAAAATGCCCTTGAGAGCAAAACAAAACCACGGCTACGCGCCTAAGCCCCGAAGGAAAAAAAAAAAAAAAGAGAACCACGCGCCACGGCAAACCGCTCAAACCCTACAATACAGCCAAAGCAGCCCCAACACCAACGGCACCCCACCCAGCGTGCACGTCAAAATCACCGCAATCTCAACCACGGGATACGTCTCCCTCAACGCGCGCTCGAGCCGCCTCCTCGCCTCCTCCAGCGGCCCCTCGGCCGCATCATCCACGACGACGGCCCCAGCACCGCCCTCCCCCTCCTCCTCCTCCTCCTCCTCCACCTCCTCCACCTCCCGCGTCGAATGCGCGACCCTCCCCCTCTCCACGCCCAGCCCCCACACGTTCCCCCACCCCTCCCGCTGCCTCCACACGCAGCTCTGCTCCCCGGGCTGCTGCGCGACCGCTTCCCAGCCGTCCGCGCGCAGGTGCCGCATGACGCGCGCCGAGTGCGTGATGCGCCACGGCGTGGATGTTGAACGTGGCGGCGGCGAGGGCGGGGCGGCGCGGGTCGCGGACGAAGAGGTTGGCGCGGCCGGGGATGCGGCAGTGCAGGCCGAGCGAGCGGGCGTGCGTCTCGGCGGGGGTTTCGGAGGAGGAGGCGGCGAAGAGGATGGGAGCGCCGGCACGCTTGCTGAGGGTGTGGTTGTTGTTGTGGTTGTGGCTGGTGGAGTCGGTGATGGGTATGAGGTGGTTGCGGGGGAGGGGAGTGCCGCCGGAGAGGAAGGGTGGGAGGGCTGCTGCGGAGGCGGGAGTGGTGGTGTGGTAGGCGAGGGCTATGAGGGCCGTCGTGGTAAGTGTTATGATCTTCATGTTGATTGTTGGCGATGGAAGAGAAGTGTTTTTCTCCGGTAAAGAGTGAAGAAGGTAGGACGGGATAGGACAGCGTCAAGTTAAATACGATTCGAGTCGATAACCACCCTCCGCACCACCCACCCCGCCACCGGCGCCCCCATCAGCACGCTGACCAGAATCACCGCCGCCTCCGCCGCTTGATGACACATCGGCATTGTCGTCGACGACGTTGTCGACGGCTTTTTCTCTTCGGCGGCGGCGTGTAGTATCCGCTCGTGGATGTGCTTCCTGCCGCTCTCGAGGGCTTGGGCTATTGTTTCGATGGTTGTGTCGCGGCGAAGGACGCCGTGGTCGAGGTTGTGGTGGTGGTGGTAGGGGTGGTGGTAGAGGAGAGGGCTGGGGTGGTGCAGTAGGTGAGGGCGAGGGCGAGGGCGAGGAGGGCTTTGGTGGTGGCCAGTGTTGTGGTCTTCATTGGTTGTTTTCCTTTTCTCCGGTTGGTCGGTTGGCTTGGGGGACGAGGAGGAGGGAAAAGAAGGATGTGGTTTTAGGGAGAGTGTGAGAGAGTTAAGGGAGAATGTAGAGAAACGTTTACCTTTAAATGGGCCGTTCTGAATGCTATACACCAATGTTTCGTTCGTTATACACACGTATGGAGTTTGGTAGAAGTGGAAGAAGAAAAAAAGAAGACCCTAAACCAGCTCAATTAATACACACACTACATCTGAATACCGAAAGTGTGCCCCCCCCCCCGCGAGAGAGTACTCTGACAAAACCATGGATACCGTCTTCGACAACAGCCAAAGAAAAGAAGAAGGAGGAAAGAACATTCACTGCGTCCTCCCCCACCAGCCCCACCAATCATCTAGCCGAATATGGGGGGGCGTGAGAGTTGTACTTGGGTATTTCACCGATGATTAGGGTTAGATTTAGTAATATACCCCCCGAACCCGAACCCTACCCCCCCTTCACCTTCTTCACCGCCGCAAGTATGCTCCCCCACGCGTCCATAGCTATCTCCTTCACGTCTTTAATGGCGTCTCCGAACACTTTGATGTTGTTCTTAATCCAGTTCCTGATCAGGTCCTGTTTTCTGAGGGCACCTTGGGAGTCGGCGGTGTCGGTGGTGGTCGTGACGGCCCGGGGATTGTTCATGATTCGCGGACCATGACCAGCCATTTCCAGTGGCGTCGGGTTGGTCGCGGCGGTGAGGGAGCGGGAGCTGGGGCGGTTGACTGGGTTGCTGGGACGATCGACGTGTTCTGGTGAGGTTGCTGGTTGGAGGCGGCCGGTCATCGTGTATGCGGGGGCTGCGGGGGCCGCGGCCGTCATGTATGCGAGGGACGCGAGGAGGGCGCCGGTAAGGATGGTTGTGAACTTCATGGTTCTTGGTGGTGAAGATGACGGGGGAGCGGCTTGCGGAGAGGGGAGGGGAGGATGGGCAACTTTTTATAGTGGAGATATTTCCGTGTTGGGGGGGCTATAAAATTCGATTGACTTTGCTAAACTAGCCTGATTGATCACGATGTATCTACCGCTATAACCCTGAGAGGTGAGCCCACTGGCGCGTTCCGAGACAATGGGTTTCAATATAGTGGGCTATTTACCGACTGCGTCGCCTCCCCATTCCCCTCTACACTGGCCCATCCACACCCTTTCTCCCAGTAACCTTCCATACGCAAGGGTTGCCGTGGCTAGTGCAGTGCAGGGCGCCTCTCCCCTGGCGCTTCTTAGTCGTCGCCGGCGTTGGCTATTGCGGACACGATGGCTTGGTAGCCATTTACGACAAGGCCGTCAATTAAATCCGGGACACCGCGTTTGCCGATGGCTGCAACGTGTTGGGGTGGTTCGATGGCCGGCGGTTTGGCAGCGTTGTTGTTGTTGTTGTTGTTGGTGTCGGCGACGGCAAGCAAGTCGACCGCCGCTCCCAGGCCCTCCGGTCGAATCGTCTTTTGGAGCGTGGTGGTGGGGTTTGGCGACTTGGGCGCTGCGAGGGTTTGGGTGGGGTAGTAGTAGGCGAGGACCGCGAGGGCCGTGTTGAGAATTGTGAACTTCATGTTTTTTGATGGTGGAAAAAGTGGGCGTTGGAGGATGGTGGGTCGAATTTGGTTGAACACGCTAAATACTCTGTCTACCGGAATATCCCTGCCAAGACTAACTGATACCCTTTTTGATCATGATCGCATATTCAATTGAATTCAGCTATCGAGTGGTTTTGTATAGACTTGACTGCTTGTTTGCCCGTTTTTGATTTCCGACAATCCTGGATAAAAAGTTGAAATTTCGCCCTTCCCCCACTGCCTCTCATTCGCAACTCCGTATTTTCCAGGCCGGGTGTGGTGAGAGTCGTAGACGAAGAAGGTTGCGAGGATACGGTAGCAGTGCAGGCCGACAAACACATTTCCGCGGGTGCTACTCAATTGTCGTTGTCCTTGTCCCATTCATCGAGGTTGTCAAACATTCCCGGTGTACCCTTCGTGATTGGGATAAGGGGGCGGCTGAACATTTTCATGAGGGGGGTCAGCTCCTCTTCCGACCTTTTTTCCGGAAGACTGGACTCCGTTGGCCGTATGGGTGCTGTGAAGATTGGGGCGGTGTATGCCACGGCCGCGAGGGCCATGATAAGGGCTGTCTGCGGCTTCATCGTTTTGGCCGTCGTCGTCGTTGGTGTTTTGGTGAAGATTTTTTTGGTGTGAATGTGTGCTTGTAGAGAGGTAGGGGGGAACTGGAGGCAACTTTATAGCAAACAAATCATTTTTCGAGTCCCAGCTATTCTAAACCAAGGCCCTTTGTCAAGCCTATGGGCTCTAGTAGAAGAAGACCCTCAGTGGGGGCACCAACCTTTCGCTTCGCCCAATTTCTTTGCAAATTAAGGGTCTTGTTTCTTACCACGGTTCAGGAGAAACACATTGTCACGCACCTCTGTGTAAATTACCAGGGTTATAGCTACCCCGGTGGTCAGAACTTGAACCGAGGTGGTATAAAATCCAGGAAGCCACTATGCTGTGGCGCGCAGCTTCTCATCAGCCAGCACCGCAGCTTCCAACGCTACTATGGAGCGCTCTTACATCATCTCGCAGTACGATGGCTTCTCAGGTACTAGTCTTCGCTGCAAAGAAGACTATCCATCAAACTCTGCCAGCATAATGTCAGAAATAAGGAAACCAGCTCCATCCAAGTCAGCTGCAGCAACTTAGCTACAGGAGCATGGGGTGGCTTCAATCTAATGGCGCCAGGGTGCACTGGACCCACAGACAACGAGGTGTGCTCGGAGCTGAGGTGGTGCGATTTCGGTCAAAGCCCCTTCTCTGATGAGCAGGATTTACCTCGGAAGTGGCTCTATCTTCTCGGTCGGTGCGGTCCACCGACACGTTCACCGGCTCGTCCACTGGCACTACAGTACGTCTTCCTACTTGGGTAGTTGAAGCAGATATCCCGACTTATATACGAATTTAAAAATCATACAAATACGTCTAGATATAGAATTCCACGACCTACGTAGTTGGCAACCCGCTATGGTATAATGTTACCAAGTTCTTCTTAGTCATTTATCTCTGCACTAATCAAAAAGTGTTATTGGAAGTGCCCGTTGACGTGGCAGTCGATCGCGCCGACCGAGGAGATAAAGGCCGCAGTTCCAACATACACCTAAACTCATCGGAGGCAATTTGCCGTTACAAAGCTACCAAGGCGGTCAATTTCAAACACTTCTGCTCGAGCATCTGGTCATCAAAATTGTGGGCTCGGATTTTGCGAAAGTCAAAGTTGAACTACGGAACAGGGAAGCCCCTAAATCAAGCTTTGCTGCGCCGTGAATACTCTTTTAACACTGATCTCACCCCGCTACCGTTTCTGGTGCTGCTGATCTTCACTGCGCTATGATGCTACAAAGCAATACCACGGGTCCTTTTTTCGGCTAGCATCTCGAATTCCGTGGGAGAGGCGGCCTAGAAAGCAAACAAAAACAAAAGTGGATCCGGCCGGTGCCTCTGAAAAAGCAGAAAGGCCCAGTAACGTCTGGTAGTTCGTTACTCCATTCGAGAAAAACCGAAGAGCGCCAGAACAGAACCTCAACATGAGCTCCACATGCCCATAAATACTGCATGCTCGACGACAGCTAAACCATCACACGTGGACATTGCATCTAGCATCGGCCTGATGTGGCACGATACGGACACCTGCGCCGGTAGCACGGACATTGCTGCCGCAGGTCACACATACACGCTCTCATCTGTGCACGAGGCCACCAGCTCAGTCAGCTGCCGCCGTCCACGGGCCATACCCGCAAGCAGCTCCCACGAGCTCCACTCAAAAGCCTTTCCAACGGCCCCTTTCTCCTTCGATCGACCGCGACAGATGCAGCCCATCTTCAGCGTGAGCCGTCCTCAACCACGAACACTGCCTTTGTGGTGGTACGATAATTGAGATGCATTACTGCGTATGGGTCGTTCTTCGCACAACATGAGAAAAGAATCACTGCCGCATTCTCTGCTCCGTCCGGCGCACACGAGCAGAGAGGGGATTCGAGCATGAAAGCTTGGTGGGCACTGAGTGGAATCAAAGATGAGGCTCAGCTTTGTGGGATCCTGACGCTGTTCTGCATTGTGGGCTTTCGTGGGTCATCATGATTATCGTCGTAGTCTTCGTCATCGTCTGGTTGTCTGTGATATGCTGTCGGAAGCATGAGCTTCCGTCACCCTGTGAACTGGCCAAAAGCAAAACCATAACGAGTTCCAACATTATGGTCTTTTGGAAAAAGAGCAGACAGTACATCGGGCTCTGTGCACATTTCAACATGTCCAACAATCAAGTTGTGTTCCAATTCGAACCAAGACAGAGCTACGCCAAGTTCATAAAGAGCGAAGCGACGTCCCCATGGGAAGACGAGCCACGTGAATCCTCGACGCTCGGAACAGCCGCTGCAGCTGACAACGCCGCGCATGACACATACGAAATCTCGCAGCTGCCATATGTGAAACCGACAGCGGCGGCGGCGGTGGAAGAGGATGGGTTTATAAGCCGTACCAGCCCTTCGCTTCTCAGCTCCTTTCCTTCGACAATGACTTGTTTCCTGCGATGGCCCGTAAAGACTTCTGGACTCCTCTCGCCGTCTTCTCGCGCGAAAGGTCCATCTCGGCCTCCCCTCTTCACTATCCCGAAATGTTTCATAACATCAACAACTGTCGGCGATGCAGTGCACTACCACTGGATGATAATCATGGCTCCCGATTGGGTGGATTGAACAATTCAAGCGCTGTAGAACATTAAATTATAAGCTATTAGATAGCGGCTTGATTTACTTAAACTACGTATATTTACTATTATAGGCAAAATTAACTTGATTTAATTTCTAATTTAGGAGACAAATCTAGATAAATAATCTAAAAGCATAGTTTGAATTCCGAAATTGTTTCAGATTGACCAATTCGGTGAATTGACTGGGAGCCCTGATGATAATGCTGCGGGGCGTGGGCGAATGGTGTAGAGCAGCAGCATCATCATAATCCTACCAACCCCAGGATAGGGGGGAAACAGGAGTAAGCAGGTGCGTGTAGCCAAGCATGGGGAGCCGAAAGAAAACAGCAAAGTCCGAAGCTTCTACCATGTCTAGCAAGGAGCGACAACCAGTACGCAGGATATCGAATATGCCCGACTGAAAGTGCCACACTGCTGATGTTCGCACAAAATGGAGCGTAAGGAGGGGCGGGGAAGAGTTCTTTTATACAATTAAGATGGCCAGGGGGTTCAAGCACGAGACAGAAGGCCCGTACCATGAAGTTTCCAGCATCAGCATTGATCGTTGGGGATGCGGTGCATCGCCATTAGTATAATGCTACGGTGATGTTGTCACAAACGCGGACTTGCGTCACCGCGTGAGGCCCAGAAGAAGACAGTGCGGTTTCCATTCCATCCACGGAAGGAGAGAGCACGCCGGAAGTGTTTCAGATTCCCAATGTGGGTTTGGGAAAGCAAGTGTTGCTGTTTCCTGACTGCGAGCAGAGCTGCATCGAGCTTATAAAGTCATAAGCAGTGACGGGAAGGCCGCCACGTGGAACTTGGATGAGAAGTGAAATTGAAGCGGGTGAAGTCATGAGACCAGCTGACCATACGAGCCAGGTCGAGGTAGCGTCTGAATGAGCAAGGTAAAGGGGTGTGCCATTTTGTATACCTTCAAAAAACTCCACCAAGCGCCGTGAACTGCCATGAGCATGCAAACCGAGACCACAACTGCCTCTCACAATACGCCACCCTGAATCCCTCCCACATTCAGCCCTCTTCTCTCGTCTCCCATCTTCCAAACGTAATCAAACCCCACCTCCCCTCCACCGGTCCTTCCCATCCATATCCCCTTTCCCCTCTACTCCCTCTTCCGCCCCATCCCCGGCAACCCCATCCAAACCCCCCAGCACCCCGCCAACAACGCCAACACAAACGGCTGCAACACCCACACCCCCCTCCCCTGCGCCACCGCGCCCACCGCGAACGGGAAAACCGCCGCACCCCCACCCCCCACCGCGGCCGCGAACCCAATCGCACCGACATGCAAATGCCGCGGCAACAACCTCGTCGCCGCCACCACGGCGCCGGGGAACATCGGCCCGAGGAAGAAGCCCTGCAGCGCGACCGCCACCGCGCTGACCAAGAACCGCGGCACGAGCCAGAAGACCAGCTGCAGCGCCGCGCAGACGGGCAGGTAGACGGCGATGGCCAGCTTCTCGCCGACACGCGGCGTGACGAAGCCCAGCGCGACGCGCCCCACGGCCATGCCGAGCCAGAAGCCCGTCGCCGCCATGCCCGACGCGAAGGCCGCGCCATGGCGCTCGCGCAGCATGAAGGTGACGATCCAGCCGCCGAGCGCGACTTCGACGCCGACGTAGACGAGGAGGAAGAGGGCGACGAGCCAGGTGACGCGGGCGGCGGGCAGGCGGGTGAGGGCTTCGCGCATGCGGTTCTCGGAGGGGTGGTGGGAGGAGGTGGACGTTTTGGCGTTTTGAGCGCGGAAGATGGTGGCGGTGGCGTGCCAGAAGGCGGTAAGGCAGAAGGCGAGTTCGAGGAAGGAGGAGGCGACCTATGTTGGGTGTTGGGTTGTGAGAGGGGGTTGGGATGATGGAGTGGTGAATGGGGCTGTTGCGGTGTCGAATGCATATGGAAGAGCGGGGGGGCAAGTGGGGAAGTGCTATCCGAGACGGGTGTCATGTATCCACATGCGAGGCCGAGCTCGTGTTGTGTTTCTTGAACTTTGTGTAAACGGGAACAGAACGTACCATGACGTAGTAGAACTCGTACCACTGCATGTTCGCCTTGGTGATCATACTGGTGGCGATGAGAGGACTGACGGTGGCACCGACGCTGTAGAAGCCGTGTAGGAACCCGAGAATCTCATTGGCATTAGCCATGGCCCCCATCCACGCGTTCCAACCCGCATCTTCGAGACCGTTTCCGAAGCCAGCAATTGCGAATACGACGACGAGAACGGGATATGGGGGATGCACGACCATGACGACGTAGGCGATTAGGTGGCATACGGGGCCGAGAAAGGCTATGCCGCGCTGGCCAAACTTGAGATGAATGGTATTATTGAGCAGGGCAGATGCCGAGTAGCCAATTAGTGGGGAGAGAAAGACGAGAGAGACGATGGTGTACGAGAGACCGTAGTATTCCTCAAGCTGCAGCGGAATCACTTATCAGTATCAGATCATGTAGCAGAGTCGGGGGCATTACGTATGGTAGGAGAGCTCCGTATGCAGCGTCGTTTGCTCCCATGATGAAGAAGCTCCAGAAAGCGGAGAAGGTACGCCACATGTTGATGCGAGGGTGGTTCCATCTCTGCAGCTTCTCGGTGGCGGTTATAGGCGAAGGTAAGGTTTCGATGGGATCATCGTTCTTGTTGCTGCTATCATGAGGAACTTGGGACAGCGACAAGCTGTGGATACTCTTGATACTCTCAGGTCCGTGGCGCTTTACAGATGGTGGCTTAGTGAGAACCTGGGGCCTGTCTTGAAGTTCGATAACACCAGTTGACGAGCCGCCATTGTTAGAAGACTGAAACGTCATAGCTAAATCAGGAAGGAGGGAGAATATGCGAGTGAAAAGGATTGAATTTCTAGGGATATTGAAAGAAGGGAAGAGGAAGAAAGAGGCGAATCGACTCGGCCCGCAAGGAATAGCGGCCGTGGCTGCGGGGCTCCCTCAATCTGCGGCAGAGCAATTGGGCGGTAAAGCCGGCGGTAACACAGCAGATTGTGAGTCACGCAAGCCACATTGTGGGGGATATGTAGAAGGAAAAATCGAGAGCAAATGACAAGAGGAAGTGGTGATGATGTAAGCCTCCGCAAACGGAGACATCTGGGGAAGCGGGAAAAGCGGGCCGACTTCCAGCCAGTGGGCGCAAAGGGAAAGAGCAGCTCATCGGATGAAGTTCGGCAGGGAAGCCACCATCACGTGGGCGCCCTGTTTCCGCTGATTGAGGCTCTGGGAGCTCTCGGAGCTTGTGCTTCCTCGTCCAAGCTTGCACCACCACTACCGCGTCATGGAGGCCGTCGACGCGACCGAACGCAGCTACAAAGGCTTCGACGGTACGAAGCATTCTTCTGCCCGCCTGAACCCGCTTTGCTCATCTATCTGCAGGCCCGCCTCCATCTCTGCTGACCATCATTATCGACACCAACCCACATGCCTGGGCCTACCTATCCTCCACCCTGCCGCTGTCCAAGACCATAGCGAACCTGCTCGTCTTCATAAACGCCCACCTTGCCATCAACTCTGCGAACCAGGTCGCCGTGCTCGCAAGCCATACCCAGCAGGCAACATGGCTATATCCCACCCCGCATCCCCCAAAGGCCGCCGGCCGCAACACAGCAAATGGCGATAAAGAAAGCAATGGGAAGGTGGACGGCGACGTGGACATGGCAGACACGCCAAGTATGGATGACGCGAACAAGTACCGGCCGTTTCGCAACGTCGAGACGGAGCTGTTGGCCAACCTGCGGGCGGTCATGTCGCAAACCAGCGACGCCGACTTGCAGGCCAGCACGACGACGCTGATAGCCGGCGCCCTCACCACCGCGCTTGCTTACATCGCGAAGGCGACGCTCAAGTCGGCGCCGCAGGTGGGCAACAGCAACAACGCGGCCGATCTCGCCGCCGCCGCCGACGCGCCCCAGGCCCGCGCCTCGCTGACCTCGCGCATTATGGTGCTCAGCGTGTCGGGCGACCTGGCCTCGCAGTACATCCCCGTTATGAACGCCATCTTCGCCGCGCAGAGGCAGCGCATCCCCATCGACATTCTCAAGCTGGCCGGCGACACAATCTTCTTGCAGCAGGCGTGCGACGCCACCGGCGGCATCTACCTGCAGCCGTCATCGCCACAGGGATTGCTGCAGTACCTCATGATGGCATTTTTGCCCGATGAGACGGCGCGGAAGCACCTGGTGTTGCCGAGTGCCGGTGAAGTGGACTTCCGGGCAGCGTGTTTCTGCCACAGACGGGTCGTCGACGTGGGCTACGTCTGTTCCGTGTGCCTGAGTAGTAAGTACATCGACTCCAAAATTTACAATTGCGGTTGTGCTGAGGCGAGGTCATTTTAGTCTTCTGCGAGCCGCCGGCCGATCAAACGTGCCCCACGTGCACCAACCCACTATCCGTTTCGAGCTCCATCACCCGGGTGCCGGCGCTGCTTCCCCGGAAGAAGAAGAAGAGAAAGCGGGTTCCCGGCGAGGCCACACCAGGAGGGGGCACACCAGGCACCCCCGGCGGCGGAGCGACACCGATTCCCTCGTGAATTCGCATTTTCCAGACGCTGCCCCGCAGCAGTGGTGTGATGGAATGGTTTTGGCGCATAATATCATCTTTTTTTTTCTTGGGCGGGCGTGGCGTTGGTCGGGATAAAATAAGTGGGCTTTTCACGGCATTGGCATCTGCGGAGGCGTTCTGGGCTGGACGGGCACAACGGCAGCCCGAGTATGGGGCTGATGCGGCTTCAAAGAGATCGGCTGATTAGTGCAACGGCCCTAGCACGGGTTGTCGACATGGCAGGGCTTGTCAGGCACCAGAGCTCAACGGGTGGTTCGCGGGTTGGGATCTGGGTCTGGATGGAAACATGGCTCCCCCGCCGCGATGCCCAGGAACCAGGACGCAAGCAAGCGGCGGGGGTATGGAGCCAGGAGGGTATAGTCAATACTAAGAGGTGCAGCTGCTGTTATTGCGTAACCGGCATCTTCGCTGCAGGAGACAAGAGACTGCCTGGATCACGTGGGAGTGGTGAGGAGAGGTCGGTTCCGGCGGCCTGGACTGGAGAAACGAAACGGGGTGGGTCGGCATATTCATGGCAAAGAGAAGTTGGGCGGCGGCGAACACGAGATGAGCCAGGGTAGCTCCGCACCGGAGTGGGCAGCGATCGACTGAGGCCGGGGTAAGCTCTGGCAAGCTTCCAGCTCCGGCTGCGTCGCCCGGTGCTTGGCTTGCACTGCGGCTTGAGCCACCTCCGCACGCCTTTCCCGGCTTCTGCCCATGTAACGTCGGCCCCCGCATCCTCAGCGTCGCATCACGCCGGAAGATTTGTTGCCGCACCCCCAGTTCCTGATCTCCCCAGCTTCCCATTGGCCAATTGTTTCGCTTCGGGCCCGTTTCTCGCGAGGCCCCTTCGTTATTTCTTCGCTTGATGGCGCCGGACCTGACTACTGTGTTGTGATGTGATGATGTGCACGTCCTACCGCATCCCACCGGGGATCCGTCTTGGTCCACCTGTGGGCGGGGTCTGCAAATGGAGCTCCGGTATGACGAGATTCCTGCCCGTTGACCGTTTAAAAGACCCCTCCAGCACCGCTTCCGTGGTCCCGCAGCTGTCTCCCGCTCCGAACCGGCGAGAGAAAGGCAACGTCCGTCTTCCGTCGTAGCTACCATGAAGCTCTCCACCAGCTTGCTGGCGGCGAGCCTGGCGTCTCAGGCGCTGGGCGCCGCCGTCTCTGCAGGCAAACCCACGGATATGATCAAGCCGTACAAGCGCGAAGCTCTGCAGGACATCGTGCGTCTCCTGTTCTTTCTCCGTCTCACAAGACAAGCTCGCTGACCCGCAGAACTAGGTTACTTGGGACGAGCACTCCATCTTCGTCAACGGCGAGCGCATCATTTTCCTCAGCGGCGAGTACCACCCGTTCAGGTATGGACCTCTTCAAACACGCCGTCCACGTATGCCTGCTCGAACATTGCGATCCTGACATACTCGACCTCAGACTTCCGGTCCCTTCGCTGTGGCTCGATGTTTTCCACAAGATCAAGGCCCTGGGCTTCAACGGCGTGTCGTTTTACGTTGATTGGGCTCTGCATGAAGGCACTCCGGGCGAATTTACCGCCGAGGGCGTTTTTGCCTGGGAGCCGTTCTTCGAAGCTGCCCAGGAAGCTGGTATCTACCTGCTTGCTGTGAGTTCTCGTGCAGCCGCCTTCCACCATCACAGTCTGACAAACGTAGCGTCCTGGCCCGTACATCAATGCTGAGGTCTCTGGCGGTGGTTTCCCCGGTTGGCTCCAGCGCGTCAATGGCACGCTGAGGACTGACGATGAGGCCTACATCAATGCCACCAACAAGTAGGTCGCCTAGCCCAAGCTTCGTATCAAAGCTAACCAGCCCACTAGCTACGCTAAGAACATTGGCGAGATCATTGCCAAAGCCCAGATCACCAACGGTGGCCCAATCATTCTCTTCCAGCCGGAGAACGAGTACACTGGCGCGGTCGACGGCGTCGAGTTCCCTAACGAGAACTACTGGGCCATTGTCGAGAAACAATTCCGTGACACCGGAGTTGTGATCCCCTACATCAGCAACGATGCCTCGCCCCAGGGATACTTTGCTCCCGGCTCCAACTGGACTCCGCAGGTTGATATTTACGGTCACGATGGCTATCCGCTTGGCTTCGACTGCGCCAACCCCTACACTTGGCCCGATGGAAAGCTGCCCCAAAACTGGAGGGAGTTGCATGAGGAGCAAAGCCCCAGCACTGCCTACGCGGTGGTCGAGGTATGATTCGTGGTAATCTCGGTCGGTGCCCCTACTGACGGAGATCTCACAGTTCCAAGCCGGTGCCTTCGACCCTTGGGGTGGCCTTGGCTTTGACCAGTGCTCCGTCCTGATCAACCACGAGTTTGAGCGCGTCTTCTACAAGAATCTTCAGAGCTTCGGTGCCACCATTGTTAACCTTTACATGGTGAGTATCCGCGGTTTTCCATCCATCTACCCTCCATATTGACGCTTTTCAGATCTTCGGGGGCACCAACTGGGGCAACCTTGGCCACCCCGGTGGTTACACCTCTTACGACTACGGTTCGGTCATCAGAGAGACGCGTGAGATCAACCGTGAGAAATACAGCGAGCTCAAGCTTCAGGGTAACTTCCTAAAAGCTTCCCCGGCTTACCTGACTGCCGTACCCGGCGAGCTCTCCAACGGCACTTACGCCAGCACTACCGATATCGCCGTGACTCCTCTGCTGGGTAATGTCACGAACTTCTTCGTCGTCAGGCATGCTGCCTACAACTCATTGGAGTCTACCTCGTACACGCTCACCGTCCCGACCAGCAAGGGCGACCTTACCCTGCCGCAGCTGAACGGCACTCTGACCCTCAACGGTCGTGACTCGAAGGTCCATGTTACCGATTACGACGTCGGTGGAGAGAACCTGCTCTACTCCACCGCCGAGATCTTCACCTGGCAGAAATACGACGATAAGACGGTGCTCGTGGTCTACGGCGGCCCTAACGAGGCGCACGAGCTCGCCTTCTCCAGCGGCAAGAACGCCACCCTCATCGAAGGCTCTGGCGTGACCATCACGGCCAAGAACGGCGCCACCATCCTGCACTGGTCCGTCACGCCGACGCGCAAGACGGTCAAGGTGGGCGAGAGCCTGTACGTCTACATCCTCGACCGCAACTCGGCCTACAACTACTGGACGCACGACGATATCGTCTTGCAGGCCGGCTACCTCGTCCGCAACGCCTCGGTAGACGGCACCACGCTGTCCATCGTCGGCGACCTCAACGCCACCGCCACGCTCGAAGTCATTGGCGGCGCCCCCAGCGGCCTGACCACCTTGACCTTCAACGGCGAGGAGCTCGACTTCGAGCAGTCCTCCACCACCGGCTCCGTCTCCGCCTCCCTCGCCTACACGCCCCCCGACATCTCCCTCCCGGACCTCTCTAGCCTGCCGTGGAAAGCCCTCGACACCCTCCCCGAGCTCGCCGCCGACTACGACGACAGCGCCTGGCCCGCCGCCGACCAGGAATTCACGCTCAACACCCTCCGGCCGCTGACGACGCCGACGTCGCTCTACGGCGGCGACTACGGCTACCACTACGGCACGCTCCTCTTCCGCGGCCACTTCACCGCCACGGGGTCGGAGTCGTCGCTCTACCTCTCCGCCCAGGGCGGCTTCGCGAGCGGCTTCTCCGTCTTCCTGGGATCCGCCCACCTCGGCTCCTGGACCGGCGCCGACTACGCCTCCAACGGCAACGTCACCTTGCCCATCACGGGCGACGCGGTACCCGCCGCCGGCGCGGAGGCGGTGATCACCGTCGTCCTCGACACCACGGGCATCTCCGAGAACTGGGTCGTCGGCGCGGAAGAGGCGAAGCTCCCCCGCGGCATCCTGGACTTCGACCTCAAGGGCGGCCCCGCGAAGGGCGACGTGGCGTGGAAGCTGACGGGCAACCTCGGCGGCGAGAAGTACCTCGACCACTCGCGCGGCCCGCTGAACGAGGGCGGCCTGTTCGCCGAACGGGCGGGGTACCACCTGCCCGGCGCGCCGGTCGACGAGTGGGAAGACAGCGCGGGGCCGACGGTCGACGGCGTCGACGGCGCGGGCGCGCGGTGGTACGCGACGACGGTGGACCTCGACGTCCCGACGGGCTGGGACGTGCCGATCTCGTTCGCGTTCGGGAACGGGACCGCGAACGGGACGGCCAGCGCGTACAGAGCGCAGCTGTTCGTGAACGGCTGGCAGTTCGGCAAGTACATCCACAACGTCGGCCCGCAGGACGTGTTCCCCGTGCCCGAGGGCATCTGGGATTACCGGGGGAGCAACTTCGTGGCGGTCAGCCTGTTCAGCCAGGAGGACGGCGGCGCGGTGGTGGAGAGTTTGGAGCTGGTGAGCGGGACGCCGGTGAAGACGGGGTATGGGGCCGTGGAAGTCGTGGAGGGCGAGGCGTGGGCGGAGAGGGAGGGGGTGTATTAGTCGTAGGTTTGGGGGGGTTTAGTGGAATCTTTGGTCTTTCCTGGAGGAGCGTGAGGAGGGATATGTGTGTAGTGTGGTGTGGAAAAATGAGAAGGGGGTTTAATGAATTATGGTAAAATTCGCAACTTTGCTTTTTTGTATCTTCTGAAGGTGTGCTGTTTGTGAAGTGTGCTTGTTTTTTAGCCTGGGTACTTGCACTGCAATGGTGACCTCGTGCTTTGCGTGCGCGGCGGGCAGCTGCACAGGACGGGCCTGCTATCTCGTGCCTGCGCTCTTGCCATTCTCCCTATAAATTGGACTCTTCCTCCTCCCATCGATCCTCCGTCCTCTGCGACCATCAACAGTGTGGCACTGTGGAGTACCAGCACAATCTATGGCTCACTGGTTATCGCTCTATCCCATTACTGTCTACCATGGCACTTGTACTTGTGTGTGTGTGTGTGTGTGGCTTCCTTCGGCTCCCCGACGTTCGACCACCCCGACCACCCTGACTGGGCGCTTATGTTTTCCCCGCTTCCAGGTTGCCAGCAAGTCGATGCTGCGGGTCAATGGCAAGCGATGTCAAACAGCATCGTCATCATCGTTTAGTGGTGGTACAGCACATCGTCGACGATGAATGATGCTGTGGGGTGGCTCGGAATGGTGAAGAGGGCAGACGGGGGGAGAAGAAGAAAGCTTTGTTGTAAGGCAAAAGCTCAAGCGAGGAGGCGGACGAGTGTCACTTATCTCTGCGCGATATGGGAGGGCGCACGCCGTAGTGAGGTGCACATTGAATTCTGCAATCATCGTAGACAGCAAGCCCTCAATGAAGCAAAGGAGTCAGGAGAAGCGAAAGATCGGAGCAGCTTATATACCCGTCATTCTCTTCCCGTCAGTTCCGTCGTCTTCGTAGATGGCGGCAGCCGCTAGGTCCTTGTCACGCGTGTCAGCTGCGCTGTTGAGCTGGTGTGCGTTCGTCACCTTTGCGGAGGTGCAGCTGCGGTGACGTGGACCAACTGTCCCTTCGCCCCCATGCCGAGGTCCTCGCAGGGTCAGTCAGCTGTTTACAGTCGCGCTCGTTCTGGGGACTGGCTATAAAGTGACGGTTAGTCCTGCTTCTCTCCTTTCCTCTTCGTTAAGACAGGTCTTTGGACGTTTGTGGCTCATCTCAGAACCCCTGCGACAAATGCCTCACTGCGTGGAGAGCCGTGCCCACAGCTCACCGCACTTGCTATTCCACTAGCGACTAGATTCGACTTTCGTGCATCTCCGCTCGCACGCACATAATCGCACCCCTGGGCGTCCGGATGCGCACGCAGAGCGGAGACGCTGCTGTTCAGCGTGAAGCGTTTGATGATGCGGCTCAGCAGGGGGATTCAGCGATGACGAGCCTCATCGGGACAAATTTTTGCCGTCTATATGAGTTATTCGACTCCGGCGCTTGCGCTGTGCTGGAAGTAAATCAAATGGATGTGGAGGCAGACCAGCACAGGGGACGCACCGGAAAGTAGATCCTAGCCCCTATAATACAAGAAAAAGAAGCCAGTGCAATTCTTGTTACAAGTGCTCTGCTGAAAGCAAACTCAGCAGTGGCGGATTGCGGAAACGAAGAGTGGTGGTTATTTTTTTTTTTTTATGGGCGGAGTTGCCGGTCGGCTGCCGGTAGGTCTGTTGAAGCCTCTGAGAGACCAATGCACTTGACTCAGCGGATAGCCAAATCCTTCCGCGGGACCGACGATGATCAGGTGAGTTTGCTCGTAGTCACTTGGCTATGAGGGTTAAGAGGGTGGACTGGCTCCGAAGCAGTTCTGATTTCTCCCGCAGAGGTTTCACTACTCGCGGTGCATTGATGAGTAGCAAAACTCACTGCTGTGCCACAATCGGAACTAGAGAGCCCACTCGTTGGTGTTTCCTTTGTCTGGCGACCCGTCTTCCCACGCATCACTTTCGCCACGTTGACCCCGAGGGCAGTTCCTCAATGCATTAATTACTGAAATTGGTGGGGCGGCATTGTTTTGCTCTGATGCTGTTGTGCATCCATATCCGTCAGTTTGCAATAGCATTATGAACGACATTGCAAGTCACCGGAGGGCAGGTCGAGTAGCTTAAACCTGTCGTGAATGGGAAAACAAGAGTGAAGCAAAACCCGCGCTTGCGGCAAACACCGCAATTGGGACCCTTTCTTCAACTGTTTGAAAGAGTATAAGGGCGATGATCTGCCAGAGCTACTGTGAATCTGACAAGGGTGGCTGTCTTTACAGAAGATTTTGGTCAATGCACAATGTGCATGCTTAGCGTAGTCAGTCGCGTCTCACGAGCGCACTTGAACGGCTCTTGCTGACATCGCTGCTGGACCTTCATGCATGTTCGCTCACCAACGCTCGTGCTTTCCTGTGTGGTTCCAGCCAAATTTATATCAGCGAGGGTCTTGCCTCTCTCGCCATCCTTCTCCACCCACGCCAGTGCGAAGGCGAGCAATCACTCTCCAAGTACTTCCCGTTCGTTTCTTGCTATCACAACCAAGACTCGTAGTTCGGACTATCGGCAGTGTCTTTCACTGTAGCCTCGTAACTTATCGTGGAGAAACAGTATCAAGTGAGAATGCCGAGGTCCGCCACCAAATTGAGATGATGGTGGAAATCCTCTTTATACACAATCCTCATATTGATGGTAGATACCTCATCGGCGCTGATTTCTGGTCGCGAAGTCGCCAACACCTCCGGAAAGTATTATATTTCCAGGAAGTGGTTGGAACCCAGACCTGAACAATGTGAATGAGTATGGAACTCGTTGGCAACGCTCGGAGCGGGTCAAGCAGAGTTGCGCAAATATGGGGCGAAAAGCAGTTATTCACGGACTAAGATACTAGTCCGTACACGAAATCCGGTGACCAGGTGGTGGCTGCTTTTGGCGTCTGGTGATGGGCGCGGGAGGCGGTGTCGACGTCGCAGACGCCGCGGCGCACAGCACTGATAATCACTCTACTCTGTCTTGCTCATGACGGGTTTGCCAACATCAAGGATGTGCTACTTATATAAGTAACAACAAGAAGCATTATCTAGTGCTAGCATCCGTTGCTGCTCTCCACAGCCGTATCGGTACAGTTCTTATCAACATCCTTCATGAGCGACTGGCCTCCGCTTTGCTAGGTGCAGGAAAACAACACTCACTTTCAATCTTCTCATCGGCATGCCTCATGTGATTCACTGAATTCTCGGCGAGAGATCAGCAAATGGTATGCTTGCTGCTTCGCAGCATAATGGCGGGGCGATGAACGGGGTGCGGAGCGAAAGTTGAAGAGAGCCAATGGAGAAGAGTATTTTCACGATTCGCCAATCGTTTTGGAAATACTCCTAAATACTCGGATAGATGAAGCAAGCCAAAGAAGAGACAAACGCCAGTGGCCTCTTGTTTTGTCCTTGATCACCGGAGAACCAGAAACAGTTCTTAACACAGTGAGCACCCCTTCGTTGAACTCTTCTCTAGATCCTGGAAACGAGAAAGAATGAGCTTATATGACTTTTCGTAAGATATAATTCGCTGAGTAGCCTGAGGATGTCACGTACCTGCGGTTGTGCGACGAATTCTGGTCAGTCAGGTGCACAGCTGCATGCGTGACATGCGCCGTGGCTTTCTGATCTCCGAGCGAATGCAGGGACTTCTATAAGCACTACACAGCCTCCTGGTAGACTCAAGGGTCTTACAGGCCACCTTCACCAATAGCTACGTCCAGTCACGGCCAAGGCGCCGTCAAAATATGGCACGGGAAAGATTCCCAGGATACGGTACCGGACAGGAGAGCATGTTGACCTATGCAGGAAGAGAGAGGAGAACACAAGTTCCGGGTGTAACGCCGGTGAATCCTGGAAAGAATCTTTTTCCATATTTCTCGAGTAGGATT
Source organism: Diplodia mutila (assembly GCA_022560015.1). Classification (NCBI taxonomy): domain Eukaryota; kingdom Fungi; phylum Ascomycota; class Dothideomycetes; order Botryosphaeriales; family Botryosphaeriaceae; genus Diplodia; species Diplodia mutila. The sequence goes on along the minus strand of JAFISB010000048.1, from coordinate 106,118 downwards.
CAATGAACCCACGCAGAGCAATTCCCGTTCTCACCGAAAGGGAAGGATATAAACAGGCAAACTCACTACAACCATATGGTGCAGAGCGAAGACATACCAGCATTTAGCTTTGTGGAGAATGTTGGTCGTGCGAGAGCTTTTTCTTTGGCTGGTCTTTTTGAACCTGTGCTCGATTAAATTGCAGGCCACTCAACCAGTTATATATTATGTGATTGCTGTTGGCTGAAGAATCTGTCCTGAAGCGAATAAGGACTTCTACTTCGCAGGATTACCTGCGAAGCTCACATGAGCACTGAATGTTCGGTGGCAAATATATATTTACTTCCGACGTTAGACAGCGAACAGCCTTTAAACGATGGCAGCGGAGAAGTTCCTTGAGAAGAAAAGCACTCTCTAAATGAGATGATGACTTCTCCGCGCTTTGTCTCTGCTTCCTATCGCTTACTGGCACTGCTCTCCGCATATGCATACCAGCAGCTCACTACAAGGAGAGGTATTGGTGAGAATCGCCGAATTTCAAAATTGAAGATCCGCAGCAAGCAAAGAAGCTGCCGGCCGTCATCATCAGACGCATCCAAGCTCCAACGCTCGCCGGGCCCTTGACAACGTGGCAATCAAAACAGCACGAACGAACGATCCACAAGTAGCGGCTTGACCAATGACGCTCTTCGTTGCACCACTTTACATGATGCGCTAATGTGATTTCTAGCTCGGTGAGAGCCGTCCCAGGTTTCATTTATAGATCCTGCCAAGAAGGCTCTTTCGAGCCAGCAGAGCACGAATCTGATCAATGATCGCCTGTTGCGCATGACGGTTGCGAAAATTTCAAACGTGCCACACTCATCCAGGTCACCCGCGGCCAAGAGTGCCCGTGGCCGGGCAATATTGTTGAGGTAGTTGGGACATATGCCCAACTGAAAAACACATACAACACCCTCTCCCGAGCCAACATCGATGTATTTAACCTGCATCCTTCCTCGACGTTGTTCAAATGACAATTCCCGCTCTGCTATGCGACGAGTCACAGAATTGGTTTTTACTGGATGATGTTCACCATGTCTTCTTCTACTCCGCCGTCAGCGTTTCGGTTCGGCATTCTCGACGTAAGATTCTAGGAGAAACGGAAGTCGTATACTACGCGTAACCGTAACCGCCGTTAGGCAACATATCCGATTATTACCGTTTAACCTAAGTCTAGATCTCCTTCATTAAGCCTGAATACTGCTGTCCATCATCCGACATGAGTGGCAGTATCATCATCAGTACCATCATCCCCGAGACTCCTCCCCGCATCAAACCTCAACATCGGCATGGTGGAATTTCATCCAATGAACCAACGACAAAAAGCGAGGGCAGTACCTTACGGACAACCAGGGCTCCCAGTCAATTCACCGAATTGGTCAATCTGAAACAATTTCGCAATTCAAACCATGCTTTTAGATTATTTATCTAGATTTATCTCCTAAATTAGTGTTGCAATATAAGCTGTTTTAGTACTAGTAGATAGCTTAGTCATCCGCATTAGGTTATAAAGGCACCTTCGGGTGACCCTCCCCTCTACTCCTTATGCTACTCCTTAGTAGGAGTCTAATACGATCCTTCTTTATTATCTATTATAATAGTTATAAGCCCGGCCGCGTTATAGATGCTTTCTACTATCTAAGCGCACCCTCTTAACTACTATCTATCGTTCTAAGGCATCTAGACGATACCCCTAATAGAAACGTCGTTATCGTTTTTAGCCCTTAACAACTTTAATAACCTCTCGTTTTATTACTAGTTTATTAAAACAATAGCTAAGCATTAATAATAAGTATTATAACGTATTGCTAGACCTCTTATTACTTTAATTAGCTAATCGTCGCGGTGTATTACTATATTCTAACCCTTATAGGCGCTATAACCGCCTCCTCGACCTACTTCTCGCTTAGTAACGCCTAATTACTAGTCGTTACTACCTACTATATTATTCTCTAAGCTAATCGTCGTGCTTAAGACAGCTAAGGACTAGGAGAAATAGTACTTTATTATTATCTCTCGTTTAAAGAAGGTAGAGATCTTTAAGTTTATTAATCCTTCGCAAGAACATCGTCTAACGCAACTAATTAGGCCTTAGAAGCCTAAACGACCTACTAGCACACTAATAGAAGTAGATAAAGAGGAACTTCGCTAGAAGCGAGAGTCCTATCGTAAGGATAAGAAGGAGTACGATAAGCTTAAGAAGGAAATCTCTAACCTATTAACGGTTATTAAGGACTCTATATCGTTATCGTTGCTACTACTACTATAACGACTCGAGGACGCACACCCTTATACCTAGCTACGCGCCTTAAAGGCACGGCTAGAGCCGTTACACTTAATTAGGTAAGAGCTAGTCCTAAACAAGCTTTATAAACTAGCCAACCTACTAACGGCCTAAGGTATCGCTAAATAGCTATCCGACTAGGAGGAATACGTGCATTAAGTAAACGTAATTAAGCTTCCTAATATCTAAGGACCCCGAGGTGTTTAAACCTTCCTTAAGCCGATTCTAGCGTACGATTCTAAGTACGCAATACCGTTGCTTTTAGATATTCGCAATAATAGGATAAACTAAGACGTCTTTAACGTTATTACCGACTATCGCTAGTACTATAGGTAGAAGCAAGCTATTCTTAGAACTAAACTACGAGTAACCTTTACTACTACCTTACGCGGGCAACCTTAGGATAAGCTAACTCTACCTATTTATTTATTTATTTATTTATTTATTTAGTTTAACGTCCCTCTAGAGTCTTAGACTATTAGGAACGGGGCTAGGCCCGTTTCTATCTATCTATTTAAGTAGGCGTTCGGTGCTTAGGTTCGGAATTAGTATAAGGAACGGTGCGCTTAAAAGCTTATTACCTCTAGATATAGAGGGAAGAGAATAGCGCCTAAAGTTAAGGTAAAAACTCCGAAGAGAAAACCCATTAACTAAAGACTTAATAGTAGGAAATAAAAGACAAAATAAGAGAAAGTATAAGTAAAGGACGAGGGAATTTACGATAAAAGAGACGAGAGTTAGGGACGTAGACCTTCTACCCGTAGGCGAAGGCTAGCGATATAAAGGCTATTCTTTATAGCCTTATTCGCCTCGAATTCGATAAAAAAGCTAAGGTAAATCGAGCCCGTAGGCTAATTTACCCGCTTCTCTTCTCGCGTTAGCTAGTACGGAGTACCGGCTACTTCTAAGCCGTCGTTAAAGGTAGCTACGTCCTCTCTAATAGAGGAAAGTGCCTCCGGGGAGGCATATTCCTTAGTAGAGAGGCCGTGGGCAGCTACCTTAAACTACGTCTTAGGCCGTTTTACCGCCCTAAACGGGATAAGGTTATCCTATAGAGGACGATTCTCTAGTAGAAAACTACTAGAGAAGGAGGCGGTAGTCGTAAGTACTAAGTTTCCCTTAAGGGAAATAGTACTCGCGGTAAGAACGGGTTCTTTCTTAATGCTAGAGAAGCGAGCGTTAAAAACGTCTCGAAATTCTCTAGCGTTAAAGAGAGATAGAAGGGTAGGGTCGCGTAGAACTAGTTGCCTAATAATAGAAACCCGCGGCTTAGCTACCGAGGTAGCTTTCGCGGCGGGTTTACTAGAAGGTCTAGTCGTTTTTAGAGCCGATAGCGGAAGATTCGTTATCGTAGCCGCGGCGTAGATTCGAGGGGGTTTACTAGACGTTCGGGGCGTCCTAGTAGGCGGGTTCGAGGTACTAGTAGGCTAGCGAGGCTTTAAACTACTAGGGGGGAGGCGGTTCTTCTCGGTATAATCGCGGAAGACTTCTAGAAGATCTAGAAGCCGTAATTCTTCGGGGCGAGAGTTTAAGAGGTCTACGGCCTTCTAAATATAGTCTCGGGCTAGAAATATAGTATCCGAGGCCGTAGTCGGGTCCGTAGGCGGTAGAGTAGAGGTCGAAGGCGTAGGTCGAGATTCGGGTTCCGAAATAGCCGACTAGGGTCGAAATTAAACTCTAGGGTAGAGAGCGACTTCTAGAATAAAAGAGGCTTCGCTTTTAGCGCTAGGCGTAGGAGGAGGCCTCTTACTACCTCGTAGAAGTAGGTCCGGAGGCGGGATCGGTTAGTTAACCTCTATTTCCGTAGAGATAGAGGCGTGCGGAGGGGTCTTTAGAGGGGCTATAGATAAAAATCTATTACCCGGAGGCGGGGTCGAGGGCAGGGGAGGTATAGGGTCTAAGATCGTATTACGTAGGTAGAGAAAAGTAAAGAGATCTACCTTTCTACTACTCGTTTACGTCTAGTACCTTAGATTTCTATCCGATACGGGCTCGTTATAAATAATCCTACTTCCGATTTATCTCTATACCGTCTCCGGAAGGGTTCTAAAGACGGGATACGCGTTAAGGATATCTAGGGCCTTTAAAAGCCGCACTAGGGCGGCTTTTTTCTTTAGGGCTATGGCGTTTTTTCGATTTAAGAGGTTACGAGTAAGGATTTAGTTACGGGACTTAAATCTCGAGTCGTACGGATTAGAGCGGAGGATTCTACGTACGGGCGTGTAAATTTTTCCCGCTAGTTAAGGGGAAAAAAAGGAGTAATTCTACGGGAATAGTAACGATTTACTCGACTACGGCTAGGCCGATATTAATATAAATTTAATCCCGGGGAGCCTAGGGTGCCCCGATAGCGCTACCGAACTTTAGTAAAAGTCTAGGTAGAACTAGTAGAGCGAGGGTATTACGGAGGGTAAGTATCCTTTAGGCCTAACTTCTTTCTCTTCCCACGCAGTAGCGCGGGTAGCTACTAAGCTAGAATTCGAGATTCTAACTAAGTAGACTACGAGAAATCGATTAGTACCGGTCTTAGCGTGAATTTCGAAGGTCGATTTTGGTAGGCGTATTATCTTATCTTACTAACTCTATCTAAATACGTCTGCGGCTACCCTTACTAGCATAACTAATACTAGTATCTAGTACCTAATGCTCTAAATAAGCCTAAGGATTAGAGGCCTAATAAGGAGGTATAGAATAAGGTTAATAAGATAATAAAGAACCCTAATACGAAGAAACGGGTTAAAGCCTCCCTCGCTCGATCTAAGTAGATCGCTAGCAAGCGTAATAATAATAAGCCTAAACGGGAAAAGTAGGCTTTAATAATAGATAGCGAAGATAACACGTCTATTAGCTTATTTATATCTAAGGTTATTACTAATAATAATCCTAGAGCAAGCTTATTTACCGCGAAGCGTAAGGAACGCCTTACTAGTCTTTAGCTATTATAGCTAGCAGATACTAGATCCTTATACTATATATACAACCGCTATATAAAGAAGCGATATACTAAGAGACGTAATACTAGCCTAGATAACTTTATCGTCTACGGTAATACTAAGCTACCTATTAAGTTATTTAGTAACGTTTACGTTAATACTAAACGAGAAGGTAAAGACAAGTAGATTACTCTACGCGACGCTACTTTTATACCCTTATTTATAGCGAATCTCGTTTCTATCGCTAAAATAGGCGAGAAGAACGTCCACATTAACTCGGGACGAAAGTGTCTTTATAATAAGAATACTAATACCCCCGTGTATAATCTAATCTATATAGAAGGATAATTCTTTATAGAGTACGTTTAGATAGAACTATTAAGGATCGCGGCTAGATATACCACCCGTAATCTACCTACTACGTAATAGTATAACATCTTCGCTTATATAAGCTAAGTAGTTATTTAAGTACTTCTATAAGTAGTTTAAGGAGTAAAGCTTACGGAGGATCTAATACCTACGTATTATAACGTTTACGCGCGTTTAAAAGTATACTAGCTTATCGCGCGTTTAAATAACTACGAGGAATCGTTAGATTAACCCTTCTTTAGGGTAACTACGGACCTTATTTAATTGATTCCCGTATATAACTAATACGAGTAGATTACCCACTTAGAATACGTAGTAACGTACTACGCAATCTAGGAGTTATACGTGTTTAAGAACGAATGCAACCGTATAGTCCTAAACACCCTTACGTAGATCCCTACTAGATTTAGCTATAGAATAGCGTTTCTAAGGTTAGATAGCGAAAGATCTTTTACCTAACAGTTTAAATAAGAACTACAATATCGAGGAATTACATAAGAAGTTACTACTCCCTATACCCCTACTTAAAACGGATACTCTAAGAGGTTAGGACACTTACTTATCCTTAAAGCACGCGTAATGCGTATAGGAGCAAACCTACCGGAGTTCTTATAGCTAGAAGCGGTTAGAGCAGCAGCTTATATTTATAATCGAACCCCTATCTAACGTCTTTATTAGAAAATACCGTTTAAACTTATTTATAGTATTAAATCTAACGTGTCTTATATAAGGGTATATAGTTGTAAAACCTACGCTCTTAATAAAACCATCCCTCGTAGTAATAAGCTATAAGAACGAGCACTCGTTAATTACCTTATTAGATACGATTCTACTAATATCTACCGCGTGTAGTACCTCCTAGGGGACCGTATTATTCGCTTAAGGGACGTTACCTTTAACGAATCTACCTTCTACTATCTAGAGGAGTAAGAAAGCTATACTAAGCTTCTAGAAGCGAAAGAAGAACCTACTAAGGTCGTTCTACGTATTCGCTTAAGCTTAGAAGATATTATTAACTTAGATAAGTCGTTATCTAAGGAAAATTTCACTCCTTAGACACGTTATATAAGTAAATAACCTAAAGATTCTATCCTAATCGGGTAAGATAACATCTCTTAAGGTTTAAATACGTCGTTTAACTAAAGCGAGCAACCCGAAGATAGTCCGTACTATCGTCTAAATAAGGAAACCGGACCTAATTATCGCTTATTTATACTAACCTTATTAAACGCGGAGTAACCCCCGTAGGAAATAAGCTCGTAGAGCTTATCCGATACCTTTAAACGTCGCTAAGACTTAGAAGGTAAAGCCGAGTAGGCTTCTAGACGTTAGAGACGTTTACTACCGGCTTAATACGATAATAAATATAATCTAGGCGCCTTAGAGGATAACCGTACTCCTCGTGCAAGCGAGATAGAAGGACCCGGAGTTATCTTCGCCTAAAGAGGAAGGTCGCGTAGGCATACGCACCTAGTAATACTATATAATAACGTATTTAGCTACTAATTCTAAAGGTTATTGTTTACCTCCGCACTTATAACGAAGTATTTAATTGCTTATTATTAACGAAAGTAAGGACTAACCGCCTCTTCTAGGACTTAGTAGAGCCCTAAGAAGTAATACGCTACCCTCGTAATAGAAGGACCTCTTAATAATATAAATAAGGTTCCGCGGATCTACCGCGATTACCTACCCCCTAAACTACGCTACTATAAGGACGTAAAGTTATACCCGCTAGGCACGTATTTTATACGAGCTATCGATCTTAAGCTACGGTAAGTCTAGGGTAAGGAGGTATAGACGATTGTGCCGATCTATAAAGCCTAGAAGATAAATAAGGAGGTTATACCCCTTATATAGGTCTTTAAGTATAAATTTAATAAATACGGCTATCTAGTAAAGGTTAAAGTAAGGATTTACGTGCGGGGCGATCTTTAAACAACTAACTAAGATATCTACGCTACTACTTTAGCCTTCCGCATCTTTCGAGCTCTTATAGCGATTATCTACGCTTTTAATCTTAAAATAAGATAGTATAACGTCGTTAATGCATTTCCTTACGTCCTATTAGACGAGAAAACGTTTTGCAAGCCACCTAAAGATATATATCTATCGCTAGACTAGATCCTACGTCTTAATCGAGTACTATACGGCCTAAAGAAGTCGCTAGCCCTCTAGTAATAATACTTCTATAATATTCTAACCGAATTAGAACTAGAACTAGTATCTAATACCTCCTATCTCTACGCGAACCATCGCCTCTTTATATTCTTCTTTATAGATAACGTTATTATAGGCTTTACCAAGTAAGATAAGGTATTCGCTAACGCATTCTAGGAGAACCTCTTTAAGCGCTATAAAATACGTATAATAGGCGAGGTTTAGTAGTTCTTAGTACTTAGAATCGTTCGCGATCGATAGAAGCGCTTATTATAGCTCTCTTAGAAGTTATATATTAACGCGCTATTAGTTAGATATAACGTTAAGAAGACGAATATTATAATACCCCTACCCTCGGAAGAATAGTTAGTACCTAATACGGGTAAGAACGCCTTACTAGAGGAGGTTTACACGTATTAAAGTAAGATTAGTTTAATCTAGTTTACTACCGTAAGTATACGCTTCGACGTCTCTTACGCCTCCTTTATACTATTCTCCTACCTTACTAACCCTTCCTCGCGCTACCTTTAGCTTACTTAAAGAGTCCTAGAGTATCTCGGCAATATAAGCAATCTAGCTATCTACTATAACGGTAATACGCCGGATAAATAGAATATCTTTACGATTAGCAGCGATGCCTCGTATATAAACGACCTCGCTATACGTAGAAGTTATTAAGGGTTATTAATTACCCTATTCGGAGCCTCTATAGATTAGAAAGCGTCTAAACAACTAACCGTTATAATATTAACAATAGAAGCAGAGCTTCTAGCCCTTTTAGAAACCGCTAAGTAGTACTACTAGTAGAAGCAATTCTTCCGCGGAGTTATATTCGATCCTAGATACCTCCTTAAGGTCTAGTATAATAATAAGTAAATACTTACGCTTATACAGAAGAACGCTAGTAAACTAAATACTAAGCTTCGCTATATCGATATTTACTACTACTAGTTGCGATAGGAGGCTTAATCGGGCAACATTTACTTTCGCTAGATACTAACGGTAGATATACTTACTAACGGACTTACTAAGGTACTACCTAAGTAGAAGTACTAAGCGTTTATTTAACACCTTAGACTCGTGCACCTACTTTAAGCGCATCTATTATATTGTCTTATTCCGCAATAGGCTACCCCGAGAAACCGCGTATCTAAAATAGCCGTACTTCGTTAAGTAAACGGCGAGGCATTTATCTTTTTTTTTAACTACTACTTAAACGGGTAATCCCCTTTTTTACTACTATATAAGTAACAATAGCTATTTATTCCTTTACTATAATAGTAGGACTAATCGGGCGTGTTTCCTACTAGGCTACGCCTATCCGAGTAGTCGTAAAATAGATTCTTTTATAATTATCTTTTACTAGTTGGAAGGTCGATTCTCGTTATAAGCAGATTCGTTGCTTATTTAAGCCTTAACACCATTCTTTTATATCACGCACTGCCTAATTAGGCACTACGCGAAGGAGGTGTGTTGTAATATAAGCTGTTTTAGTACTAGTAGATAGCTTAGTCATCCGCATTGGGTTATAAAGGCACCTTCGGGTGACCCTCCCCTCTGCTCCTTATGCCACTCCTTAGCAGGAGTCCAATACGATCCTTCTTCATCATTTTTTGCAACACTGAGGTACTGCATGGGCGTGCTTGGAGCGGAATTGATAACGGGAACGAGATTACTGATGGAGGGCGAAAATTTAGCACTTGAAGATTTGAGGTTCTACGCCCGACGAAGGCGTGCGGACTGGCTCAGGCGTTATATGGGCAAGCTGGGAACGAAATTGATCATGGGGACAGAAAATTGGTGATTAGGCAAAATTATTTCATTTCAGGCGGAAAAGCCTACGATGGTTAAGGTACTACTACCTGGGTATGCCGGCAGCATGAACGGTTGCAGGAACGAAACTGGTACGCGAAAAAAATAGGCCTTCATTTAAAAACGTCTCCAATCTATTAGTCATTCTCCTCCAAAAGCATATTTCAATGTTCAAAAAGTTTTTACTCTATTTCCTCTGATGTAAAAAGTTTTAACAAAGTGCACCAAAGTCGTTTGGCGTACAGCGAGTAAGCATCTGCACATAAGCAGTTCTGTATGTGCACTTAGTTAGAATAGGAAGTATTGTCACCTTCCAGATACGGGTCGTTGCCTTAAATCTTCGCAAGGTTCCAGACTAGGACTAGCTCCGCGCTCCGGCTCATGTGCCTGCCCACAGAGCTCCGACTTATAAACCTCTCAGCACCTCGTAATGCTCCATTGTTCTTCAACCAGCACGGCCAATCCAACTTACAAAGTACCCAGCCCAATCTACAAAATCCATCCAGTCAACCTACAAAATACCCAGCCGAATTCACGAAACCCATTCAGTTCAATCTACAAAGTACCTAGCCCTATCTACGAATCATCCGGCCCAACCTACAAAACTCCATCCAGTCTACCTACAGAATTCAACCGGGACAACAACTTACCCAACCATGAACTCCTCAAAAGCCAATCCGAACGCTACGGTTCCTAAGACCTCGGGAGGACAGGGAACAGCAACGGGATCCAACGAGACTCCGAAAGCCAAATGCCCTGACGGTCGCGCACCAAACAGTTCTAGTTGCAGTTACGAGCTTCTGGAGTTGCTTAATGCCTATAAGGCTGCCGTAAGATGAACATGCTGCATTTGCATTCTGACTGTTACTGATATCTTACCAATCCACCTAGAATGATTCCAAGCACCTTGCAGCGATCGAGAAGCAAGAAGAGGCTCAGAAGGCCTCCGAGAAGAAGCTAGAAGAGGTTCAGAAGGACTCCGAGAAGAAGCTAGAAGAGGCTCAGAGGGCCTCCGAGAAGAAGCACTCCGATTACCTGGCAGAGAACAAGAAGCTGAAGGCCGAACTGACCCAGTCCCGAGCTAAAATTACTGAACACCAGCAGAAGGCTCTCCAGGACAAACAAGCACTTCGAAAAGAGCTGCGTGATTCAAGGAACGAAGTCGAAAAGTTGAAGGAAAAATTGGCCAATGAGAAGCAGGAAAAATGGACTACGGAGTTCTATTTAGAAGAGTGTCGGAAGGAGCACGAGTTGGTGGCCGAATGCATGAAAAAATGGACGAAGGGCGTGGAGGAAGCTCCAGAGCTTCCGAGTCTCAAGCGTCAAAGAACCTCTTGAGCTTGAGATAAGGCCGGTACTACATGGGATTCTCGGAACACAACTGATTACGGGGAAACGGAAATGGTGACGGGAACACAGATTGGCGTACGGAGAATGGGGCCTTTATGCACGATGTGGAAGGCGTGAAAATGGGGTTTGGCTTAATGGAATTGGCGACTGGGGAAAAGGGGTCCATTCGGGCGGAAAAGCCTACAACATGGTTAAGGCTACTAGGCATGCCTGCAGCACAATTGGTTGCGGGAACAAAACTGGCACACGGAAAATGGGTTCTCATTCAAAAGCATCTCGAGTTTCTCAGATATTTCTTCTCTCCTCCAAAAGCGCTCTAGGCGCAAGTCTCACACAACAGAATATGGACAGGTATGATTTGAATTGAATTCACCCGCCTTGTTAAGTGCTATTACCAGAGTGACTTCTTCCATGATTTACTTTTTGTCAATGATCCGACTCCGTACAGTGAATAGTGACACGAGCATACACAGTGGAACGTGAGCTGGAAGACTCTTCCCTTCGATCTTTGCTCTTCGACATTGAACGTCAGCATGGAAGCAGATTTCTTCCTCAGGATGCAACACGATACCTCTTTGGTAGTGCGGAGTACGGCGTGCAACATCATTGTAAGGCAGACGCGGGTGGGCTTAATCGTTTTGGCACCTGCAGTGGAAGAAGGTGTGAGAGGAATAACAAGCTCCCGTGCGAGTGGGGCCCCGTTGCCGTGGAGGATGCCTAACGTCAAGCTCGATGTTCCAGAACCCTACCTGCACAAAGGGCCTAGAACACGAGGCGTGCGACAGCCCAATTACGCAACAATGCAGACATCTGAAGCACTTGGGTCGCAATGGCGCAAGGACCAGAAACAAGGCGGCGTGATTCCTGTAAGCACGGCTTGAGCAGTGAGGCTGCGATCGATCTGTAGCATTCAATCCATGCGGACGGTTGGCCGAGCAAAACAATAGAACCCTTCAGATGAGATGACAGTGTCTGTCAGGCACCCGAGGCGCATGTCAGATCCGATTCGGTGGGACGAGTCAGCGGAACGGCAAGCTGACAGGGTAGGGAGTGACGTGAGACGATCGAACAGTAAGCGGAACTGCCGTCTTGTATGCAGGAGTTGCAGCAGCCATTGCCCGGGAATAAATCGATAGCATCCGAACGAGGAACAACACGCTTTTGTAGTCGATTGCGATGCCCGACGTGAACCCCTGATCGTTCCGCCAAAGTTGCCCAACATGAAGCATCCCGCCGACTGGGGCGCCGCCATCGTGCATGCGCAAAGAAAAAGGAAAGTTCAGCCAGTAGCAGACGGCCCTGCAACGTGCAGTAGCCCGAACCACGCTGCGAAAACCCCTAGCGCGACCAAACTTTGGCGTAAGCACTCGGCACGACAGAGCCGAGAGCATGCAGCAACTCCTGTCGAGCCTCAGATATCGTGGCTGGCTGGACATGCCCGATTGGCCAACTGTCGGAGTGGAAACAATGAAGCGTTTGTCTCGTTGTTCATGCAACCAAAAGGGGGGAGGGAGTGGGTGTTGTGATCCAGACCCCCGACCCCACTCAAACACTGTCTATGATTTCGAAACACGGACGCAAGACATTCGGGATCGAAGTGGAAAACATGACAGCTGCGAGAGCAGTAGAGGACGCAGCCGCAGCAAGGAACAAGACTTGACGTTGAAAAAAAGTGCCTGAAAGTCTGGACCTTCTCGTATTCCCAAACAGAGATCTTCACCTTGCCCACGCGGAGACGGGGGAGTAGCGAGAGGAGGGCAGAAAAAAGAGTGGAGGCGAGAGAGAGCGAAGGCGGCACGCCTCGCGGAAAGCAGCCCGCCCGAACGGGGACCGAAAAAGGGAAGTGGGGTGAGATTTTCGAAACAAAAAAACAAAATTCACGCAAGCGAATGATCGTCAGGTACAAGCACCTATTGTATTTAGCCGACGGCCGACGAGTAAGAATTTAAGGGGAGGGGGGAGGGGAGAGTAGGAGAATAGGGCAAAGGAAAACTCCGACGGATGACCGCTCCGACCGGAGCAATGAGCGAAAGGGAAAAAGGCGGGGATGTGCAGCAAAAATTAGGCGTGCATGAACGACCGACGGGCAGATGTGGGGCTGGTTGCTCATTCGCTCGTCTCGCACGCGCCAGGATGAAGCCCTGACAACGACCCATGTGCTGAACCACACATGCTGCTGCTGCTCGCCGGAAATGCCGGCGTTGCACCATTGATCACCGGCAAGACGCCATCACTTGAAAGCAGATGCCCGGACGTAGATGCACTTCAAGCCATGTTATTCCTCATAGGCAGTTGAAGCAAATATCCGGACGTAGATGTGAGATTTAAAATCGCATGAACCTGTCCGGATATAGGATTCCACGACTACGTGATTCTGATCTTGCCAGTACCTGGTCCCAGTATCAAGGTCGGTGCGCCTCATCGAACACCGCTCTTCCCCAAGCCACGGCGTATAGCGAAATGTACGGGCGATCGAGAGTAGTCGTCTCGAGCTCGGAGCTCTTTTGAATCCTGGCGATGACTGCCTCACGGTTCTTCTGAAACTCCTCCAACTCTTCGAAAGTCATCTCTCATAATGTCGCATACAACGTCTTGAGTGCCGATTGGCCACCTGTTGGTCTTTCTGTCTCTAACACGGAGGCCAATGCGGGTGACCAGAGACGACGACGAGACCCGGGCCTGAAATGACGAAAGGTGAAGCGACCACCATCTTCGACACGGCATTTGGAGATGAGGTAAAAGTTAAATGTAGTCCAACCAACATTCAATACATTTCCTCTCTGCTCATCTTGAATTTTGTACTGAAGTGATGCGTCGGACACGTACGTATGCGACTCGAGGCGAGGCAATGTCTTGCTGCCGTGATGCTATGCGCGTACGTCGTATGGTAGTAAAATGGTAAACCGGAAATGCCGCGCAGCGTCCTTGCCGGGATGGCAGTTGCGACGTCCATGTGCGTCAAAGTCGGCAGTCGCGTGTTGTTGTTGTTGTTGTTGAGGACCCTGTGCGCGCATGGTACGTCTCCTCGGGAGTGACATGAAATCCGCCCGCTCTTCGCGCCCGACTCTTCTTCCACTTCTTCTTCTTCTTCTTCTTCGACCACCACCACCAACCCCTCAAGCACCACCCAAATTCAGAGGTGCCATGTGAAAGACACACCCGTCCGCCTTCATTTTTGCTTTTCCTTTACCTTTGAAAAGTCTGTCGACCATCCCAGCCCATAAGCCGAGATCACGCAAGGCGAAGGAGGTATGTCATAAAAACCTTTACGTGTTGTGTGATAGCTCTAACTCCGTCATGCAAGATGGCAAGCGCTACCGGAAACCCCGATCGTAGGAGTGCTCAAACGCCAAACCCCAGGATCCGTGCTGGCTTTTGGCGGCGCGGGCAACCGGCGCGCGGAAGGAGAAGTGTGTGAGCCATCCACGTCTGCCTCGGAGATATTGAACCATACGTAGGTGGCTGAAGCCGATATCCGGATATAGATGTGAGCCTTAAATGCAAACGAATGCGTCTGGATCTTGGATTCAACTGCCCATATACATACGAGGAGTGTATCGTCCGTTGCGGGGCTTAGAGGACTTGAATATTCCATGACATGCCGTGGTGGACGTGCCAGTAGACGTGCCGGTAGACGTGCCGGTAGACGTGTCGGTAGACGTGCCGGTGGATCGCGCCGACTAAAGAGATAAATAGTAAGAGAAGCACTTTGTAAATTACACGTAACCCTTGATCCACTCTCTAAAGAAGCATAAACACGAAGAAGCATAAACGTTAGTACAAAGCTCTAAAAAGCTTAATCATTCACCATACAATCACCAACAGCAAAGAAGACGAGAGGTAGTTTTTAGCGGCACAGCCAGAAGATTTTATGTATATACGAGTAGGGGGGAAAAAAACCAAAATATCTACAAGTACAGGTTTTCGCACCCCGCTTGCCGGCCATCTCGAGAAAACCAAGCCGTAAACGGGGATGCCATCGGACAGAGAAAAGCGGGAAAAGGAAGGAAAAACAAAGAAGCTAAGCGAGAATCGCAGCAAACCGCTCGGTCGACACCAAATAAATGTCTCAAACTTTTCGTTGTGTTTTTCCTTCCTTCCCACTTTCTCATCGCGCGCCGTCATCCTCCTCCGCCTCTTCTCCTCCTCACCGTTGTCACTCCAAAGATGATGCCGAAAAGGTTGTCGAGTGTCGGGCATTGCTTAAAGCTCGAGTAGCTTAAGAGCTGGGAGTGGGAACGGCGCCGGTGGGCTGAGCGCCAGTGGGCTTAGCACCGGTGGGCTGAGCACCGGACGGGGCGCCCGCGGGAGGAGTGCCAGCGGGAGGGCCACCGGCACCGGGAGTGCCCTGGGGACCGCCGAAGCCGGCGCCAGGAGTGCCCTGAGGACCGCCGAAGCCTGCGGGAGGGGTGCCCAACGGGGGAGCGCCGGTGGGGGTGCCCTGGGGACCGCCGGGGCCGCCGAAGCCGGCCGGGGGAGTGCCCGAGGGGGCGGCGCCGGACGGGAAAGCGCCAGTGGGCTGCGCGCCGGAGGCGGGCGTGCCGAAGCTGGAGGCGACCTTCTGGGCGAACTTGGCGGCCTGCTCGAAGTCGTTGGAGGCGCCCGGGGTGGGGACGGGGCCGCCGAAGCCTGCCGGGGGAGTGCCCGACGGGGGAGCGCCGGTAGGGGTGCCCTGAGGACCGCCGGGGCCGCCGAAGCCGGCCGGGGGAGTGCCCGAGGGAGGAGCGCCGGTGGGGGTGGCCTCAGCCTGGCGCTTCTCCGCGGGGGGAGTGCCGGACGGGGGAGGGCCGGAGGGAGGAGTGCCGGACGGAGGGGCGCCTGCGGGGGGAGTGCCCGAGGGGGGAGCACCGGCGGGAGGAGTGCCAGACGGGGCCTGACGCTTCTGCTGGCCGCCAGCGGGAGTGGGAACAGCACCGCCGGCACCGGGAGTCTGCTGGCCGCCCTGCTGGCCACCGAAGGAACCGGTAGGCTGAGCGCCGCCGGGAGTCTGCTGGCCACCGAAGCCGCCAAAGCCAGCGCCGGGAGTCTGCTGACCGCCCTGCTGGCCGCCGAAAGAACCGGTAGGCTGAGCACCGCCGGGAGTCTGCTGGCCGCCGAAGCCGCCGAAGCCGCCCTGCTGGCCGCCAGCGCCGGGGGTGGGGAAAGAGCCGCTCTGTCCCTGGACATCGTTGCTGCCAGACTCGCCGCCGAAGCTGCCGCCGGCGCCGGGGGTGGGGAAAGAACCACCAGCGGCGCCAGAGGGGAAAGCGGTCGGGAAAGAGCCGCCCGCGCCGGGAGTCTGCTGGCCGCCGAAACCGCCACCAAAACCGGCGCCGGGGGTCTGCTGGCCACCGAAGGAGCCGCCAGTGGGAGTGGGGAAGTTGCCGCCCGAGGGGGGAGTGCCGGCGGCCTGGCCACCCTCCTGGGAGCCGGACTGGGCAGCCTCCTGCTGGGGCATGGGGGCCGAGGCCACGAGGGCGCTGTGGAATGGGTCAGTGACTGAGGTCCGATGTGGCGGGAGGGGGGAGGATGCTTACCTGGAGGCCAGAGCGAAGATGGCGTACTTGGAAAGCATTTTGATTGTTGTTCGAGAGATTGGTTTTTTTGGTTGAGGGATTAGGGCAGGAGAGAAAGAGCAAAGACAAGGAGGCAAAAAGTGAGTGAGATTGCGTCAAGCAATTGGTGAGGGCGAAAAAAGCAAGGTAGAGACCGGTCTACTTGGTGTGAGTGAATGAGAGGACTGCTGCGAGTACTGAGCTAGAAGTGGCCGAGCCGGAGGTTCTTATACAGAGTCGAGGTGTAGAGCAGCGGGCATGCTTGTCCGCATCGGGACAGAATGCCGGGGTGGCGGCTTGCGACGACGCCTGTTGCAGCATAACAGAGCCGTTATTGGGGCCCGTGGCTAGTACAGAGCACTGTACAGCGGTAGAGCGGCTGAGGCGTGGTGGAAAATAGGGGCCTGATCGAGCCATAGTCTCCACCAATCGACGGCGTCGACCGGCGCTCCATGTTTCGGGGCCTTGCAGATGCAGATCGGCTACCGCGTTTAGGGAAACGACGAGAAACAGGGCGTTTGGGTGTTTGGCAGATCGACGGTTGCGCACATGTGCCCACTGTTTCCAGCGGTCATGGAGTCGTGGACCAAGCGCCCAGTCGCCCGGAGGCTTACGCGTCTGCGCCGGCGCGCGCTACACAGCGGGGCGGCCGTTTCGAAGATTGCAGGAATGACGGGCCGCTGAGGCCATACAGCTGTCTGGAAGAATGCAGCAATTGCGGCGCCAATTGCACCATTGGCGGGATCAGAGGCGCGATGGCAAGGCGGTGGTGGTGGTGGTGGTGGTGGTGGTTGAATCCGGGGTAATTTGGCAGGGCCGGGAGCTGCAGGCCCCGGTGCAGAGCTGCAACTCGGACGAACAGATCGTGGTGGCCTGGAAGTCGCATGCAGCGCGATGTGCAGCTCAGGGCTCAGGGCTCAGGGCGGCATGGTGTGGGGTGGTAGGCAGTTGTTTGGTGGCGCGCGTTGAGGGTTTCACGAGGCGCGGGTTGGTCTGGCCTGGCGGCCGCTGTTGCCGGGTCCAGCCGACACCGGAACCACCAACCAACGGCAGTGTTTCAGCAGCATCGCCAAACAAGCTTGGTTTAAGGTTGCTGAGTCGTCGTGGCGCCAAGGGGTCGTGGGACTCGTCATTCTCACCGCGTGGCGAACAATCAACGCAAGACACAGGCACAGTGCGACTCTGTTTCAAAACCCTGCGTACGTCATCAACGCTAATATAGTAGTGCGCTGGGAAACCATTCCTGTACCATGTAGTCATGCTGAAGCTACTTTATTTTCCTTTCGCCATCCGTTCACCATCATCGCCATTTCTCGCGCAACCGTGCCCGCCAATCTCGCCACCGTGACCGCCCTTCCTCATTGAGATCGGCCTCAGCTCCCTACTTTGTGCCCTTGGACACCGCCGCGGCAAGGTCCGCAAGAGCTTCGCGACGCTTGAACTTGGCGTCCTCAATTACTCCTGCGTGGTGCATCGCTGTCAGCATCTATACTCCCATGGCAGTCTGGGCCTTTGGCCGCTCACGCCCCGCGCCAACCATGGGCGCCGACGCTCGCGGACCTTAATTCGGAGAAATTGTGCTCCACATACCGGCATCAGCATCGCTGGAGAAATTGCCCGTCCACTGGATGAAAGTGTGGCCCTCATGCTTGCCCGACGTGATGGGGAAGAGCCGGATGGTGCTGACCACCGAGGAATAGCTCAGCTCGGGGGCGGCGGTGATGACCGAGTAGGTGATGAAGTGATCGATCGACTGCCAACATGCGTGTCACATTAGCAATGGAATTCCCTCAAAACGGCCACGCTTACCGAGTGCTCCTCCTGCTTGACCTCCAACACGGTGCCATCCTTGAAGCTCCACTTGAACACGTCCGTCTCCGGAGAGGCGCCCTTGACGAACTCGCTCTTATCGAGCTTGGTCCAGAACTTGGAAAAGTCCTGGAGCTTGACCAGGTGCCAGACGCTGCTCAGGTGAGCTTCGATCACCGCCGTCTCGACGACTGACGTGGAAGTGGGGATGCGGGTGGCCATTGTGTTTTGCTGGATGTTGCTCGCGTCTGATGTAGATTGTGTGCAGAGTTGATGGGTGGTTGGATGAATTGGATGAATTGAAGCTGGACATGGAGGGGGAGAAGCTTCCAAAGTTGCCCAGCTATGACGTTATCCGTCGTAGCTACCTCAACCCCGCAATCAAATCAAATGCGGCAAGCGAGGGCTTGAACTTCACTGTCGCACCTGCCTAGAAATTAAGTAACGGAAACACGCCTGCAGTGTGGTCATCATGCATCAAACCAACAAACATCACGCTGCAAGGTTCCAATCAAGTTATATGCACATCTAGCTTTACATGCAGCTCCGGTTCCGGGATCAGAACCCTACGGCGCCAAGAAGTGGCAGCACTGCTACTTGAAAGCTCACATTTTCGGTGTCACAACTTTCAGCAAAGACGCAAACATTCTCGTGCACGCATTTTGTTGTGTTCACTGTACTGGTCAGCTTTTGTGTGGTGTCCTCAAACATTTGGATCTGTCGCGTATCCCAATCATCGTGCTGGCGGTCTTCATTAGCTATTTCAAAACGCCAAAAAACCATGCGACCATCACATTTAAGCATAATGGGGGTAAGCTTATTTTCTTTTCCAAAAGGAAATCAAATTTTTTTTCTTGTTTTCTCTTTTCGTGAAAGCAAGCATGAGACTATCTAAACCTGAACGCCTGGTATCTGTTCCCTATCCTTCCTTTTCCGCATTCATGTCGATGCGCTATCCTACAAAATGTCGACCTTCTTGATCTCGACGTAGTCCTTGTCGAGCTTGGGCACCTCGACCCTCAAGATACCGTCCTCAAGCTTGGCCGTGATCGCGTCGTCGTCGACCTGCGCCGGGTTGGCGCGAGAACCAAGCCTGATCTTACGCTCGAACAACCCGACCTTCCTCTCGTTCAGGGCAAGCGTCTTGATGAACTCCTCGTCACCGGGCCGGTGCACGACGCCGGAGATGCTGATCTCGCTCTTCTCGGCGTCCCAGCTGACGCCGACATCTTCCTTCTTCGCACCGGGCAGGGAGACGTGGATCACGTACGAGCTCTCGGTGTCGAAGACGTCGGCCTCGGGCTTGAAGTCGCCCTGGTCGTTCTCTCTTGCTTCGTTGTCGTTGTCGCCGTTGTCGTTGTTGTTGCCTCCGAAGAGCTGCTTCTGGAACGCCTCGGCGAGGTCGGCGAGGCCGGAAGCACCGCCGCCAAAGCCGAAGGGTCCTTGACTCCAAGGACCGCCGCCCCAAGGGCCGCCGCGTCCCCAGCTACCCGGACGGCCGCCACCAC
Source organism: Diplodia mutila (assembly GCA_022560015.1). NCBI lineage: Eukaryota > Fungi > Ascomycota > Dothideomycetes > Botryosphaeriales > Botryosphaeriaceae > Diplodia > Diplodia mutila. The sequence goes on along the minus strand of JAFISB010000048.1, from coordinate 86,338 downwards.
GGCGTCCGCAGTGGCCACCGCGACGGTGGTGGTGTTGGTGTGGGTGGGGCGGGCCGTCGTGGCGCGGCTCATCTTCTTGAGGCTGCTGGGCGGCATCTTCGGGGTTGGATCCCGGGGGCGGATGCGGCGGGTGGCCCTCGTGATGAGGCGAGTGCGGCGGGGGCGGAGGTCCGCCGTGGTGGGGAGGTGGAGGGTGGCCGCCCTCGGGGTGGGGAGGCGGCGGGTGAGGACCATGTCCATGTCCATGTCCATGTCCATGGCGGCCCCAGGGCCCAGGAGGACCACGGTGCCAGCCACGTGGGCCTCCGGGACCCATCCAAGGACCGCGACCCCAGCTTCCGCGAGGTCCTCCTTCTTCGTCGGAGCTCTCACGGGTTTCCGTGGAGGGACCGGCAAAAGGGTGGGAGGGGCCTTGGTTCTCGAGGCTGGCGACGAAGTCCCAGAAGGGAGCAGTTTGATTTACGTACTGAATTGAAGGCATGTTGATGATGGTTGATGGAGGTGGGTGAGTGATGATGAGATGATGAGCATTCCGGGGGGAATCTGGGCAGCTTAAATAGGTGGTGGGCTCTATACACCTAGGTCAGTGTAGGCAGCGCGGCGTACGTAGGCTTTCCGCCACCGCTCAGTGCTTCAGGCAGCAAGATTATTCGGCCTCTGTATGGACCGACGCGCACATGTCATGGCTAAGCAGGAGAAGATGCGGGAAGAAGCGAGAAGATGCAAAGGCTAAAGGCTGCCATGTGCGACGCACGCAGAGCGGGCGACGCAATACGGTTGGCTGAGATGGGTAAGCAGTGCAGCGATGTGGCGCGGGGGGGGTCGAGCGCCGGGAGCGTCTAGAGGGCTGTGGCGCAGACGTGGCAAACGGCACCGAACTCCGAGCCCAGTTATGGTGCGCGTTGGCGACCTCGGCCTCGGTGTTAAGCTTGCAAGTGAGTCACCGGCTGTGACAGACGCGTTGCGACGTGCATGATTGCGCAACACAAGTGGCAGGGTTGTAGAGGCCGGCAAAGCGAAGAGAAGTTGTCGGAACCTGGAATGTCTCGACGGGACGACGACGGGATGGCGATGACGCTCGGCTGGCTCGGCCCGAGAGCACGTGACAGTCTTCGGCCCAACCTTTCGCCGCGTCCGCTACAAAGAAAAAAAATTCCGCACATTTCAGCAACTCCCAAACAAAGCCTCGATTTTGCGCCGTCTGCCGCTCCAACCTCTTGCGCCATCTCAAAATGACTTGAGATCGCGCTGCTCCGTTGCCATCTGCATGCAGATGAGCGTATACGACAGCGGATTCGGTTCCCGACCGACAGACTGCGAGCAGATCGGCCTAGCGAGATGACGCAGAGCCTTTTGTCTCCGCCGTCAACGCCGGCTTTCCATCTCACAGCTGACCTAGGTGTTCAGCTGTTGCTTGACCCATAAAGGTATGTTCAATCCGCTTTTCTATTCACCCCTTCTACTCAAATGATGAGTCTATTGCAAAAATTATAACAGACCTGTTCCGAACCAAACAATGTGGAGGAACTGCTTGGAGACCTTCTGATCTTTCAATTACACTATGAAACTATATCTGCAACTCATGCTTGCATATGGCTAATACATTGCTGTAACAGGGTTTTCAAGCTGCTGCTTGACGGTTCCGATCCTGGGCAACGCCTTAACGATGGTCTCCACACCATCCCATTAGCTTCTGCTCTTGGCATCTGGTGTTCGAGAATCATGGACCAGATATCAACGAAGGTAAACTCGCGCCTCTTCAGCCATCGTGGCTAAACATAGTCGCTCTCTTTGTTCGACATCGACACGTGCTGTCTTCGTACAATGAAGAGAAGCCGTCCATAGTCGACAAAGACTCGTAGAATCTCTCCTTTGTCAATTCCACATGGCGCGTCTAATCTTGGAAAAGAACAATGGCTTCAATGTCGTTTTCCTTGAATCATTCAAAGTAATTAGTAGAATATAAGTCCTGGAAGTTCTCCATTAATGGCCAACCATCATCTCTTGATTCGCTCGCAAGTGGCTCCTGTTGTTGACCAACTCGATCACACGCTCTTTCGCATTTGCACTTTTCACGTCTTTTCGTATCCTGGAGATACGATAGCTTTCATCATGACTAACGATCTTTTCGGCAACATGAGCGACGAGGAGTGGAACGCATTGGTTGGGGACGGCCTGAGCCTGGGGTTGAATGACTTTGGCTCTGACTTCAACTTCCAGTACACTGACCCTACTGCAGCACAGGACCGCGTTAATCCCTACCCAATCACGCTTTCTCCCCCTCCCGCTGATCCTCATGGATTATCGAACTCCCAAGCCGCCCCTCCGCTCTACAATCCCTCACTGGAGCAGAACACTTCGATCTACCCTTCCGCACAGCCTGTGGATGCAGTGGACTTGGGTTTGATGTTCCCTGATACCCCTACTCGATATAATACTCGCAGTTCAGTCGCTCTTAAGCCCCCCGCGGGCCCAGCAGCGAGCATCGTCCCGCTCGACGCTGACGATGTCAGGCGCCGGTCATCCAGCGCTAGCACCAGCGACGACGCTGCAGCAGAATTGGAAATGGCCAGTCGCAAGTTCACGCGAGAAAAGCCAAAGTACGACCCGAAGCACCCATGGCACCGTATCAATACGACGACGCAGGGGCTGACCAGCCGGTCCGGTAAGATCAACCAGTATTCGGCGGAGGCGGTCTACAAGCAAAACATCAAAAACCCCTTCGGGACCTGGAACTCACTTGGATACCAGTTCAGCTACCTCGATCATGGAGAACTGGCGAAGCTGGAGTACACGGCCGACGAGATCAGGGAATTCATCTACTACCATCCGGTGTCGAATCCCAACAAGCTTCGCATCTGGATCCAGAAGACGCCGGCTGACTCCTGCCGTCGCTACCCCAGCGCCACCCTCTCGAAATGCCGCTTCTCGCAGTGCCCTCTTCGCAGGGAGAACCTGAACGGCACGATCCAGCCCGGGCACATGCGGGTGGCCTTGGACGAGCGGTCGGCAAAGTACGAGGACCGGGCGGATCCGTTCTACATGGCGGCCAACTTCCACCTGTACTGCTTCGAGCAGTTCCTCGACCTGCCCGAGATCTGCGCGCTGAAGAACGTCGAGGTGCTCGCGGACACGCGCCAGCTGATGAACGAGCCCAGGATGAAGTGGAACGCCTCGCTGTCCAACGTCAAGGAGGGCGTCGTGGCCAAGCGCTTCATCGAATCGTGCCGCAAGGGCCGCTCGCCCATCAAGGGGTTCGACGGCTACCCTCGTCCCCAGCCGGGCGTGCACATCAAGCCGCACGAGCTCACGCTCAACCACCGCATGCAGCAGGCCAAGGAGGGCGACCGTGCGCGGTCCGCGAAGGCGTCGCTCGCCCGGCGCCCTCAACGCGAGACGCAGCTCAACGTCAACCTGGGCGACCTGGAGAGGCTCGTCCGGGCCAAGGTGGCCCAGAGGAAGCCGCAGCCGCCCAAGACCCGGGTCCGCAAGCGGGACGGCGAATGGTACCCGGCCTTCAGCAGCGACGAGGATTCGGACCACGGCAACGGCGGCGATGGCTACGGTTCGGGGCCGGCCACTCCAGTAGGGCGGCCGAAGCGGAAGAAGCGCCGGACTGGCGATGGCCCCGGCGGCGGAGTGGTGCCAGTTGTGGCGGACCCGGCCTATGCGCAGCCGCCCACTGATTGGTTCGCGCCGCATCTGCACTCCAACTACAACGCGTCACTTCTCGGCTCCGGCGGAGGACAGTACGCGTGGCCCCAATATCCATCAGGCGAAACAAGCTTCGACCAGCAGCAACTCCCCGGCGGCATCGCTTCAGCTTCAGCAAGCGCTGTTGGCGGCGGCGACGGCGATGATCCTGCTCATCAATTCACCACCACCACCACCACCACCACGAACGACGCAGGAATTGCCGACGACGGCACTGAAATTTCCGCCGCCGAATTTGGCATCGACCCCAGCCTGGACGACACGGTCTTCGACTTCGCGCCGCTGCCAGACTATCCGCCAATCAGCGACGCGGCGGGCGTCCAAGTCAACCCCGTTGCCGCTTCGTCCTCCATCCCCTCCCCTCCAGCCACCACCCGCCGCTCCTCCGTCACCGTCCCCAGCGACTACCCCCTCGACCCCGACTTCTCCCTCTCCAAACCCTCCAAGCGCTCCGCTCCATCTGACCACGACGATGACAACAACGCCACCGACGACGACGGCTACGCCAAGCTCGTCAAGCGCCGCCGCCTCTCCACTCCCGCTTCCGCCTCCGCCTCCGACAAGGTCAGCCCGAAGAGCAAGAGCAGCAGCAGCAGGAGAAACGCGTCGACCTCGTCGCCATCGCCGGCAGCCGTGCAGACGCCCAAGACTCCCAAGACTCCTCGGAGGAGGAGTTCGCGGCTGAGCTCCAAGGCGGGCAGTGGCGGTAGCGGTAGCGACAAAGGCGGCAGTGGCGGCTCGAGGTCCGGTAGCGGTAGCAGTGCGGGGTCGCTTGGGAGCTTGTTCGAGTATGGCTATTAGACGCGGCTTGTGCCTGTGCCGCCGAGGTAGGTGAGTGACGCGTTCTTCTTTTCTTTGTACAGATGGTGCTTTGGTTGTTTTTTCGTTGTTCTTGCATTGCGTGGCGTGGCGTGGCATGGCATGGCATGGCATCATCTCGTCTCTCTTTGTTTTGCCGCATCTTTGTCTGGAGTTTTGTTGCATGGCGCGGCATCGCGGCATCTTTCTTGTTTTGCTCTTCTACATCTTGTTCTTTTATCGCTGTTGTTATTACTTACCCGGTCCTGGTGGCTGGGTTGCGGTAAGTGTTGCAGGTGAGTCGGTGTTTCTTTAACGCATTATACATTATCCAATTATACCTTATGGTTTTATTATTACTTTCTCTCCCTCTACTCTTCTGTGTATTGTTATGATCTCGTGATGTGCTATAAGGTTCCTATCGTGTTGACCCAATTATCCATGTTTTTGGAAAGTAGCCTATCATGTTGCTCGCATGAGTGTGCGCGTCGATCTCAGGCTGAACCCCGCATCGCTTCACTCCGCTAAGGCAATAGATAGATTCCCATCATGCTGTTTCGTTAATACAGGTACCTAGCCATCTACGGACATATGCAACCTCATTTGTGATGACTGCATGCATTCGTATGCACGATAGTGCCAAGTGACAGGGATGTCGAAGGCGAGGCTGAGGCTGGAGGTGGGCCAAGAGAGCTTACCGCGTCGCTGCCCCTCATTTTCAGCCTGCTGCCGTGCGGCTTCTATCCTGTGTGCACAACTAAGTCCATATCCGTACGTACATCTAGTCCTTCAACATCAAATAATCTTCAGCTTACTTACCACACAGAACTATCACTAGACGTCGAGAACATCGCTCGCCGTCCCCGGTCTTCATGGCTCTCGCAGAGCTTGGCGGCTATTTGCAACAAGCTTTGGCCCTTGTTGGGCTTATAGCTCTTGGATTTCACTTCCTTCGTCCTGCCATATGTCCGCCCCGAAATGATCGCAACGAATCCGCCGAACTCGCAAACGTGGAGACAAGAGTGAATGTGCATAACAGAGCCGTCACTCAGCTTGCTCAAATTCCACCATCGAAGACTCTCCTTCACAACAGTTATACCATCGGCATCGTCACGGCGCTTCCGAAAGAACTGGCAGCGGTTCTCGCCGTTTTGGAGGAGCGACATCAAGAACCTTCGGGATGGACGAAACCTGGTCCGGATACAAATCACTACTCTTGGGGTAGAATCGGGAAGCACAATATCGTCATCGCGAGTTTGCCGTCAGGAACTCCGGGGAATGTGCCCGCTACCAATGTTGCCACCTCAATGGTCCGTACTTTTCCCTCGCTCCGATGGTGCCTCATGGTTGGTATCGGCGGCGGCGTCCCTGTGTTGGAGGGACAAGACACAAATGTCCACCTTGGCGATGTTGTGGTCAGCAACCCGGATGGTAATGTAGGTGGAGTGGTCCAGTATGATCTCGGGAAAGAGAAGGAGGGTTTCACCCGGACCGGATCCTTGAACGAGCCTCCAACGGCCCTTCGGAATGCTGTGACCGCCATCCGAGCTCAACCAAATTCAGTCTTGGCCAAAACTATCCAGAATGCACTTCTGGAAGTCCCTGGTATTTATCCGGGTTCCCAATACGATCAACTGTTCCATGCTTGGTACGACGGCGTTGGGGCTTCGCAGCGGCCCTGGAGCCTTTTGTCGCTCCGATATTTCCACCAAACGCCGCAAACCCACGATTGTTCTCGCTGCGATCGAGGGAAAATATTCCAGCGACGAACGCCGCAATCGCAACCGGAAGTCCACTACGGCCTGATTGCATCTGGAAACAGGGTCATTAAGAAAGCCAAGAAGAGGGACGAGATTGCAACCTGGTTGAAGCGAGACACCAACGGTGGCAGGTGCCTTTGTTTTGAAATGGAAGCCGCCGGTCTGATGAACTATTTCCCCTGTTTGGTCATCAGGGGTATCAGTGACTATTCAGACTCCCATAAGAACGATGCATGGCACGATTATGCCGCTTTGACTGCGGCTGCATACGCTAAACAGTTTCTTCATGTACTCCAGCCCGCCGTTGTCAACGAGTTGTCAACAGCCGAGCAAGCCATGCACCAGGGTTAGTCAGACTCTTTGCGACGAGACGATATTCAATAGCATATACCTAACATCTTATAGATGTTCAAGAGATGAAAACCGATATCCGCACTCTCGCGCATACAGCTTTTGATGAAGCGATTCATAATTGGTTGAAGCCTGCAGACCATTCAGCGATCCTCTACGAAATTGAAGATGAAGTGAAGGACTACGGCGCTACGAATACTTGGTTCTTCGAGCATGAAAAATATGCCGCTTGGTCATCCCGTGGATCCCACCATCTATGGATCTACGGTGCTTCCGGTTGTGGAAAAACCGTCCTCGCATCCAAGATTATCAGAGCGCTCCAGAGGAATGGGCTATGTTTGTTCTTTTTCTTCAATTTTCGCAAAGCGCAGAAGCTCAGGGATGTTCTTACCTCTCTCCTTTATCAGCTTCATTCTTCAATTCCACAAGAACGCAAAGCGCCGCTTCAAAGACTTTGGGAATCTAAAAGGAATCCAACACTGGGCCCAACAACGGAGGAGCTCAAGAAGACCTTCGACGAAACGGTGCAACTGACGGGTGATGTCCAGATTGTCTTGGACGCTCTGGACGAGTCGAACAAGGACAGACGCGAGCTCTTGGAGTGGCTGCGCGGGCAGACGCATTCTGCCGGGTCCAAACAAGGCAATGTTCGGATCATCATGACCAGCCGAGACGATCAGCAAGACATAATCGACAAACTCGGTTCCTCTATACCTGGAAAGGCCAAGATATCTATTGATGATGAGGCAACCAGAGTCAAACACGACATTCGCACATACATTCGGGAGCGAATCAGGTCGGACTACATCTTTCAAGAGTGGAAAAAGGCGGACGAGCAGACTATCGTTTTGATGGAGACTGCTCTCTTAGAAAAAGCGGGTGCAATGTAAGTTGATTAATCATATCTCAACAGTACCATATTTCTAACGAAGTATGTACAATATACAGGTTTCGTTGGGCTGCTCTACAACTCAATTGTCTAGCGGAATGCGCAGATACAGAAGCGGTCAAGGAAGCTCTCCGAGATCTACCCGCCGGACTGGACGAGATATACGCCAGAAATGTTCGGCAAGTGCCACTGAGATACAAGGAGGATGCTATTCGGCTGCTCCAGCTGTTACTATTCTCAGATCGAAAAATGACCAGCGAAGATGTCCTGGAAGCAATAATGATCAACCCAGATGGTCCTCCGGGCGATTGCATCAAAGATAGAGGGTGGAAACTGGGCATGGTCCCATTCAACCCTTTGTTTTCGAGCCTCATCAAATGGGTTCCGGGTTATGGGCACCCGAGGAGACCCACTAGAGAGAGGAGCAGAGATCTTCACACTTCGCGCGCATCTATCAGAGATAACTCGGTAACTGAAAGGCCCAGAACTATTCAGATTGCACACGCTTCTGTCAGAGACTACCTTGTAACTGAACAACGTGAGTCATACCTGGGGGTGGGCTTCGGGGCTACTACAACTAAAGCGGCTCTGGTGAAAATCCACCTGGCTTGCCTTGAAACGATGGTAGCCACAGTCCCTGACTACTCTAAACACACGTCGTTTGCGAAGTATTCAGAGAGTGCATGGATCACTTATGCTCGCGTCCCAGAAGTGGAAGAAGCCTCTTATGACACGATCTTGAGGTTTCTGGTCTATAATGGGTCAAAACTTCAATCACGGACTGCCGGGTTCTACGGAGAAAAGTACGGAGGACCTCCGCTCTATGTCGCCTCCGCACTTGGGCTCGTCAAGACTGTCGAACGCTTGTTAAAGGAGGGCGCTAGAGCAGACGAAATGGCGGGGATTGATGGATTCTTTAAATCAGCCGCTTCGGAAGGTTCATATTACAAGAAGAAGCTTATCGAGTTCCAAATTTCTGACCTTGGGGAGGTCAGGGATGCCCGAAACCGCCATTCCAGGAGCGCTTTGCAAGCCGCATGCTACAACGGCCACGAAAGCATCGTCAGACTCCTACTTTCCAAGGATCCTCCAGTCAACGCTCAAACCCGGGATGAGTACGGACCCCCTCTGCACGCTGCATGTTGCACGTATAATGGTGACGACCACAGCCGTAAGGCTATAGTGGAGATGCTGCTCGAAAAGAAGGCCGACATCAACGTGCAAGGTGGAAAGTTCGGAAACGCCTTACAAGCAGCATGTAACAGAGGGGACAAGGATATTGTTGAACTGCTTATTGAGAATGGAGCCAATGTGAACGCGAAGGGTGGTCGCTATGGAGCTCCATTACAAGGCGCAGCTTGCGCTAACCACCGGGATATTGTCGAGCTTTTGCTTGAGAAGGGAGCCGACGTCAATTATCAAGGCGGCGTATACGGAACTGCGCTGCGAGCTGCGTGTTCAAAAGGAAACGATAGCGTGGTCAAGATTCTCCTCAAGCACGGAGCTGACCCAAACCTCAGCGGAAATAAACGTGGAGTACCCTTAACCGACTCAGCAGAAGCACCGCCTGAAGGTGGCAAAGAATCTGCTCGGATGCTGCTTGAATACGGAGCTGATATCCACACTCTGGATAGGACAGGTTTCAGCGCTCTGGATAGAGCGGCACTCTTTGAGAATGACGGCGTTGTTGAGATGCTTATCGAGAGAGGAGCGGATTTCGTTGGGTTCGACTGGGGGCGTGGTGGCAAGAAACAGAGAGATTTCGTCTTGGAAGTCGCAAAACGGCGTTGTTCTGAGGCTGACTTTCAGCGTTTAGAGATGTCTAATCACAGTCCCCGTCGGGCAGTAGCAGAATCGGCACGGAAAATGCAAGAAGAAAGACGGCGCAAAGAGGTCAAGGGTGCGTGAGCAGAGTCGGAAGCAATTCACATACGGATGAAGAGGGCATACAGATCTTGGAAATCTTTCATATCACGCAAAATGATATATATCTGTTGTACACATCGATGAGTGCTTATTCAGAGTCTATGCTAGATTTATTCTGCCTTTAGTGACGCCTGCACAGTGGCATGGAGCAGTGGTGCCGGCGATCGTTACATTTTGTGACTCTTGTGATGCTTGGAGTCCTTTGTTGTATCTTACGTGTAAACCACGAACGTGCACTTCAAAATCAAAGCGTACAGCCGCTTCTCTCCCCTGTTCTACAAGGGAAAGGAACCAGACCGGAGATCTTCTCCGCCAACAAAGGGGTAACCTCCAGCATGAACCTGAACGCCACGGGCTACTGATGCAAGGCAACGGGCAAACGGCCCCACAAGATAAAAAAAAAGAAATCCAAATTTCCCATTGCGCGCGAGCGCGCGGGCGCGAGCAAAAAGCGTTTTGCTCGTTCACCTCTCAAATTTCTTTTTCCCTTCCCGTCCGCGCCATATCCAGGGAGAAACACTGCGCCCCAAGGGCCCAGCCCAGCCCAGCCCAACCCCACCGCATTGAGGAGAAACGGGTACAACCGAAGCTAAGCCTGGCCAAGCTCAGCGGGAGCGCGCACGATGCGCAACAAGTAAGGGGGAAAGAAAGAAAACATTCCTTTTCGGCTCAATCTTAAAGCACTCCATGTCTCAGGATTCTTTCAGTTGAGTTGAACAATGACCTCACGCGTTCGTTCGCCGCGCAGGATACGTCGGGCCGCATTTGGCTGTCTTCTGTATCCGATAGTGTCTTTTTCCCCGCGAAAGTGACGGGTATGCCGTCCGGTGGAGTGTGGGGCCACATCGGTGTGTCCCCTTTTTTGGTCACGTCAGGCGTTGGACCCCTTCTCTGGAACAATTGGCCGTTAGCTCGAGGGACGGGGCCGAAATGGGAAAGCGAAGTGCTTACCTTTGTCCCTTTTACGCGCGGCGGTTTTAATTTCGTAGAACGCGTCTTCGACGCGCGACTTCTCCAGCATTGCGATGGAAAGGAAGGGGGCCAAGTCAGCTCTCTCTGGGGTGCGCAAGGGAATGATTCAACAATTTGAAGAGTGAGGGTGGGAGCATTAGAGGGACTAGTGCGGGGGGAGAGCGAGCGAGCGAAGGAGCTTGATATCGGGGGAAAACTGTTTGGCCGTTCGTACTTGATTGCCGCGCGCAGTGGAGATCGCTCCGGCGAGAACAAGAAAAGATTTTCAGTAGTCCAGATGGAGGTGGTCAATGGCTTTTCGCTTCCGACCGTTGGAAGCAAGGAAGAGTACGGGAGGCATGCGCACTGCTAACCGCTGAGAAAGAAGCGAGGATGCCCGTTTTTTCCCCTCGAGGTCCAGCTCGGCCCCCACTCCGGAGCGGGGCATGGCTCGTAGAGGTGTAGTCAGGAAATGCGGAGGAGCTGGCAGCAAGTGAGACATGGCTTCGCAAGTGACAGTGAGAGAGTGAGGAAAGCGGCTAAGACAGTTCGGACCGGACAGGAAAGACAAGTGGGATCAGCAAGCTTTGCATGGGCCCAACCCGGGTTCGCGGGTAGGCAAAAAGATAAAAATGGGCAGACAATCGGAGATATTCTCTAAGACAGCGGTAAATGAAAGGAGCGCCGCATTGCTCCTACATCCAGAACCCACACAACCAACGGTTGCACAGAGATCCGACGGAAAAAAGCACGGACGACAGGAAAGGGGAAAGCGCGGGGGAGTTTGGGGCAAGAGGGGGAAAGAATAGCTCGCATCTGACGGCCGGCGGGGGGAGGAAAGACGAAACCGGTGTTTGAGGGGACGGAGGATCTGGGTGGCACGGCTTGCCTGTCGTGGGCGCTTTTCTGTGCCACCCGCCCCGTCCAGCAGCAAGCTAGTCCCGAACGCACGGCCGGGTGTAACGCAATGACGACTTTCATGTGGACCGAGGGCAAAGCGGCCAAGCCGAGCAGGTCGACAGCACTCTAGCACTGCGAGATCCTACGAGTATGTGCAACGGAGCAGGGGTGCCTGAAGAGCCTGGATGAGGAATCCGGCATGTTGGAGGACCTGCGTAGGCGCAGCAGCGCTAGTGGTATGCATATCGCAGAAAACAGGGCGAGGACGTGGGCTTGTAGCAGCGTTGGAAAAGGACAGCCGCGCAGCAGCGGGAGACAGGATTGTAACCTTCGCCCGACTACTGAGCGCTGCATTGCAACGGTGGGATTGCCCGGCGCAACAGCCTGACTGTACATCTCAATGGTCTAGAGGTGCTTCCGGAATGGCGTGCTAGTACGCTGAAGCATTTCTTTACTGGTCGTTGCAAGCATGCAACCCCTGTGCTGTCCAGCACTCTGAGCACGCCGTGGTACGATGACGTCAGGGCCGGTCGCTGTTGGATATGTGCGGACTCAACAGCGCAAGTAGCTTAACGCCGGGCGGTTGGCGCAATGGTAGCGCGTTGGTTTTCGGTCTGGAGATACACCAAAGGTTGTGGGTTCGAGCCCCATGCTGCTCGTTGTTTTGTTTTTTGCAGTCTGGAGAGTCCTTCTGTTTTGGTGGCGGGTGGAGAAGGGCGGTGGTCGGCGGCGGGGAGAATTGGAGATTCGGGGGGTGAGGTTGGAGGGCGGCACGGCGGGCGGTTCGGAAAAGCCGAGAAGGTGGCGTGGCGAGTTGGGCAGGCGCAGGGTCGCGCGTGCGGCTGACGCTGATGCGACCGGGCCAGGGCCCAAACACCCGCTCGCTCTTTCTTCTGCACGTCGTCCGAGACAGTACCCGCCAATTTCCCACCACCCACAGCCCTCTTTGACATCCGCACCCGGCACACCAACGACAGCACACGGCGCTATCGGACACGCTTGAACATCGAACAGTGATACATTTGAGAATCCTAAAGCGTCGTTTGGGTATTGTTTCTAAGCTATGCCCGCCCGTTCTCTGCGCCCACGCGGCTGCGGGTGCCGTGCTCTCGCGCGCGCTCCCAGCGTGCCGCCGGCCGAGCCCCATCCGTTGCGTTTCCTTTTTTTGTCCACGAAAGAAATACCTTGATCCTTTTCCGTCTCCCCCGCATGCCGCGTACCGTCGTCTGTTCATCACATGTCGTCGCCAAATCGTGCCACCCACTCGTAACAGCGTGCAGCTAGACCGTCTACGTCGTACTACGATCAACCACCAGGCACACCTGATGGAGAAAGAGGGAGGGGAAAACGAAGAGTTTAAAAAAGGAAGAGAAGGAGACAGCGCCGCGAACCAGAAAAATATGGGTACAAGATTAAGTGCATGACCGAAGCACGAAGATGGGTGGGAAACGCGGGAATGAACAGGACGGAAATGCAAAAGACCAACGTGGAAGACGACCGTCAGAGTACCCGAAATGTTAGGCGCACACGCGCCGCTCTCGAAAACGGAGCGGGTACGCATGAAAAATGAAAAGAGGGCAAGATGCCAGGGCCCGAAAAGGAAAAGCTGCTTTTGGCCCCTTCTCTCTACGCCGTTGGACCCCATTCCGTGTCAATCCCTCGACTTAAGCTTGGACTTCGGGTTCTGCAGCTTCTCGATCATCTTCCGTGCCTCCTCCTCAGGCTCCGATTGATGCAGGTACCTACAGAGGTCGTCGAACGAAACGGGTGCGTTGCGCGCCTTCTTGCCGAGCAGCGCCTCCTTGAGGTGCGTCTCGTAGTGCGCCTTGCGGTTGTCGTTGCGGCTGAAGCGACGGCCGCAGTGGGGCACGACACAAGGGAACGGACGCTCCTTGCTGTGCGTGTTCTCGTGGCGCTTGAGATGCTCGGGCCGCGCGAACGTCTTGATACACCCTTCGAACCGGCACCGTTGCTTCTTGGTCTCGCCCGACGCCGAGCAATACCGGCCCGACTTGGGGTCGACCTGGATGCCGGCCTGGTACTTGACCTCGACCTGACACCCATTGTGGTGAGCGTCGAATGACTCCAGCATGTTGCCCGAGCGTATCTTCCTCTTGGAGATGCCGCCCGCCCGCACCTTGGAATCCCGACGGCTGCCCTTCCGCATCGGCGTCATGAAGTCGCGGATGCCGTGCTTGGAATCTCTGCGGTAGTCCGAGTCGCCCTCTTGCTTGATGAGGGTCTCCTCGGTGGCCCCTAATCTTGACGAAGGGCTGGTCGATGTGCTGTAATCGCCGCCACCGTACGACTCGAAGCCTTCATCAAAGCTGTCCGACCGGATCTCGTTGTACTTATCCTGCACGTCCACAATGGTGTCTTCTGGCTGAACCGAGGCTGGCTCGGGGAACATCGGAAGCTCATACGTTGACTCGGGTTGGACCGGCCACTCGTAGTTTGGTTGGAACCCTGTGTTCACGGGAGACGGCTCGAACGCGTCTGCCGACAGATTCGGCATGGCATAGCTTGGCGTGGCCGCATGGTGTTGCGCGTTCCAGATCTCCGAGGAGCTGAATATCTCGGCAGGCGGTTGTAATGTCCTCGGTGCGTGGGGAGCCATTGGGGGTTCGCAGAAGGAGGAGAAATCGCGGGAACTGGACAAGACCATGGGCTCACCTTCCGATGCAGATACTCTGAGTGCCGGGTTCATGTTCGGTGGGACCATGACCCAGCTGCCAGGCCGGCTCGGATGCTCAGACTCGAACCCCCGGGGCTTGGGAGGAAACCCCATTTGGCCGGGCCAGGAGTCCGGATGGAAGTCGTCGACCTCATGGCGGTGGGCGTCTTGCGCTGCCTGGTCATAGTGGACCCCGCCGTTCTGATGCTGCTGAACCATCAACCACTCGTCGAACGGTTCCCGAGATGAGTGGGGAGTGGGAGGCATCTGGGCCGGGTAGTAGGATGAGCTGTTGCTCGAGAAGCTGTGGGCACACGAAGCGGCTGACTGCATTGACGCAACGGAGTCGCGGCGGTCGTAGGCCGTGGAGGAGGGCGTCAGGTAGCCCGAGCTCGAGTAGGTGGAGTGTTGCGGCTGGCCCATGTCCATTCCTTCTGCCTTGAGGGCGTGGACCGAAGTTTTCCTTGGCAGGGAGTTGGTGTGGGCTTGAAAGGCTGAGCCTGATATGCCGTCAGCCTTGCTCGTGGCGATCAACATGGCCACGACTGACGAGCAATTGAGGGGCAGTGTCAACTGGAATGACGACTAGCCCGTTGAATGCTAAGGAACGTATGGGGCGAGGATAATTATGGTGATATAGGGAGTGGAGGAGAGAGCGAGAAAGAGACGTGCAAGGGCCGTGGAGCGGGAAGGCCAGCCAGGGGCTGCTGGCAGCTTTTGAAGACAGAAAGCGTTCGGCAGCCGGGGCCGCGGCACCGTTGGCCAGACGTTGAAGTCATAAAGCCTACTCACCAGAGTGGTACATGGTTACAGTCGGCGCGCGAGTGTGTACGCGACGTGCACAGGGCGTTGGAATGGTGGCCAAACCGTCGCGACGACCTAATCTGATAATCGTCAACCGGGCCTGTGACAGGACCGGGCGTAATGGAGGGTGGCGCAAGACGAAGGCTGGAGAGAAAAGTCCCAACGAGGGTCGCGGATTGCACGCCGGGCTGCAAGGGGGGCCAGGAACAGGTCGAAGAGCAGTGGAAGCCTCGTCGAAGGCGCTGGGCGAGTCAAGAGGTATCTGTCGCCTCTTTGGGCGAGAACGTCGTCTTATGAGAGGCTAGTCTTCAGGCACTTACTTTCGCACCTTGCAGGATCGTCAGCTGGGCGCGCCCGCGAATCCGGACGAAGAATTGGAGGGTCTGTCACTGCAACCTCACTCGAGCGCCGCTTTTATGGAATGAGACCTGGCTTAGCACCACCTGTGCGCCACCAGACCAGCTCGACGACGGTCGCTCATGCCAGCAACGGCGCACTTGTCCCAGCTGTGTCGTGTGGTGCTGGAAATGGGCCGGCTGCTGGCGGGATAAGGTTAAGGCGCAACGCGCAGCTGAAGGTACGCTTGAGCTAGGGCCGGGAGGACCGCGGTCGCCCTGCCAGGATGCGGAGATGTGATGGAGGTGTCTGCCATGCCCGCGCATATGCAGCCATCGGGTTATTACTCGCAGCAGCAACGCTCTGCACCCCACACCGGACCAGGCCATTCCTCTCCGGGCTTCAGCGTCGCGCAAGGCAGGCCGGCCTTTGCGGCAGCAGGCACGCAGATCCCGCCTGGAATGACAGCCTCGACTCCAAACGGCGCCAAGGCCTGCGCTGCTGCTGTGCGCCACCGCGGAGACCTCTGCGATGCAAAGACCAATTGCACCCCACCCAGGCTTGCCCGAAGCGGAATCGAATCGAGATGCGCTTGAGACGAGACGACCAGACGACCAGACGACCAGACGTCAGGCGGAGGGCGACGGCGCGCCGGGCGGTCGGGAGCGCTCGATGGCGAGCACCGCAACCGCGGGCGGCGTCTGCTCGATGCGGCGGGACTCCTTGGCCGGCGCGGGCAGCGAGAAGGGCGGCCGCATTGGGAAAGCTCTGGACAGCGAGGTTGCACGGCAGCGCTTTGAAATTGCACTGGCCACCGCGGCAAGCGACGCGAACCACTGGCGCACCGTCGGCAGCTTCGGCAGTCGCGGTGTTTTGAATGTTTCGCGCTGGGGGTGCACAGCCGGCAAGAATGCATGATCTGACGCCGCCTGCGCGAGACACGCGGCGGAGGCGGGCGGGCAGGCGGGCGGGCGGCGGGCATGGTAGTAGTCGCCGTCATCCATGGCCGCCGCTGGAGCTGGTGCGTACGCTGGAGCTGGTGCTGGTGCTGGAGCTGGAGCTGGAGCTGGAGCTGGAGCTGGAGCTGGAGCTGGAGCTGGCGCTGGAGCCTCGGCGCTGGCCGCCGGCTGCTGGCTGCTGGCGCGCGTCGGGGCATTTTGAGAGACTGCTGTTCAGTGGAGCATCTACTGCGTACACAGTACCTATGTTGCTCTGGCCCCTGCATGCGGCGCCAGCTAGCCCGGGTTGCCGACGGGTATTTGCAGCTGTCAACGCTCCTCCGCACTTCGCCGAAAGCTAAAACCTACGCGCTTTTGCGCCATCATCGGCGGCGGCGGCGGCGCTGTGGCTGACCCGCGCTGCGCTGCGCTGCGCTGCGCTGCGCTGCGTCCCGCAACCTCGCTCGAGTCCCGCCGCCTCCCTCGCGCCGCCATCCTCCCCTCTGCTACGGCGCGTCTGGCCGCTGGCCGCTGGCCGCCATGGCCTGTACCACTAGACGCGGCGGGCCCTGCCAAGGCGCGTCTGGACGGGCCCCGTCACCCGTGTCGGCTGATCGACTGAGCTGTGGGGGCCCTGAGTCGATCCCACCTGCAAGTCACCAAGCCCACGATCTCCTCGTCGTCGCCCACCATGAAACGTCCTCGCAGTCACACAGTTGGGCTTGATAAGGCCTGGGTCCCACTGCTCCAATGCCCCGGGACGCGCCATCGACTCTGGCGACGCCGCGAGCAGCGTCTGACGCTCACAAGCAG
The DNA here is from genome assembly GCA_022560015.1 of Diplodia mutila. NCBI lineage: Eukaryota > Fungi > Ascomycota > Dothideomycetes > Botryosphaeriales > Botryosphaeriaceae > Diplodia > Diplodia mutila. The sequence goes on along the minus strand of JAFISB010000048.1, from coordinate 69,484 downwards.
GTCAGCTCAACCGCCGGTTCATGCGTTGCATCCCGCAATCGCACCAATTGAACCCGTGCTGCCTCTTCGGGCGGCCGCGCTGCCGTCACGGTAGCGTCAGCGGTCCAATGGCGACTGCGGCCCGCGCGCGCTCCTCTCAACCTAGAGCATCATCTCAACGCCCTCTGTTGCACCGCATTAGACGCGATTTCGCGCCCAGTTCGCGGGCTTGCCCAAGGATCCAGTGCTGCTCGGCCTCTGACACCCACACCTCGCCTGCTCATGCGGCCGTTGCTCAGATCGCCGCCGCATCGGGCATGGCATGCCAGCATCATTTCCCCCTCCAGCTTGCACCCCCATCCTCAAACAGGCCGGCCTCCCGTTCGGGACGTTGGGGGCTTTTCTCTGCTCAACACACATGATGCAGAAGCCTGCGTCAGTTCGGCTGATCGACCGAGCTGGCCACAGCGCCGTGTCTTGCAGGCGGCACCGCAGCGAGCAAAGCTTCGCCACTGTGCCTCTGCCCCTGCCCGCAAGGGGCTTCCCGAGCTCGCTCGCTGGGAAATGGCCCGATCTGTTGGCCGGCTCATGACCAGCATATCGAATGCCAATGCGAAAAACTTTGACTGCTCACATCCGCTCGTACTCAACATGCGGCCAATGCTCGCCAGAGAGCAGTTCGAGCCGCGTTTGCTGCTGCCTGCATCGGCTCTGCTGGCCCGGGCAAGGTTCGCTGCAGCACTAGCAAGCCAGATGCGCGGCAGGCCGATGCGAGATGGAGGCTTGCTTGCATCGGGCAGCGGGTAAGCGCGTCTGCCCAGATGCGACAGCCAGGCTCCAGGAGCCTCTCTGGCCCCTCCTTGGCCCCAGCGCGCCTCAGGCCGGGTATCTGCAGACGCCGAGATATGAATTCCCAGTTCACATCCCTCCAGCCTGCATCTTCCCGGATGCCGTCTCTCGCCCATCCTGGTCTTGCGACTCACCGCTACTGCTCCTGCTGCTGCTCGCTGATCCATCATATCTTTGAAAATAACATCATGTGAGTGTGAAACCGCAAACGACTGCCCCGGTCCGCTCACGCTCGTCGTCACGCCGTCGCATCCACTCTCTCTCCATCTCTCTCTCTCTCTCTGTGTGGGCACCACCAGCGCCGCAATCTCTGCTGACCCATGATGATCGGTTGACCGCAATCCCGGCTCGCCGTCTTGGTTCTTGATCCGCCTAGAGTCATCGCAGCGCCGACGGTGGTGGGTGGGTTTGTACGGAGTACCGCGTCGACGTTCACGACCACCGCAAACGGCCTCCTTCCACCGTGGTAAACGTATGTCGATACCTACCCGGTCATATCTGAAACCGCCGCAAGGCCTCTATCGAACCGGTCCCCATTGTCCGTTGTTGGGGGTCCAAAGTTAACTCATCATGGGGCTGGTACAGGAGAGTGCCCTGCACGAAACCAGCCTCAGAGGCCACTAACGGCACAAGCCATTGGCTCATCAAGATGATGTTTGCTCTGTCAGAGCGCCTGTGAACGGCTCTCGGTTCTTCCGCCTGGTACTGTAGAACCACCGCTACCACAATCGTTGAATGGGTGGCGGCTGATTCACATCACAGCAACGATCGTGGAGACCCCCCAAGGTTAAGGCGCGAGCGTGCCGAGAAACCCGGGTGGTGTCCGATAGAGCGTACCGCCATCCCTGTCGTGATCCGCTGAGTTGCCGGATCGCCAGCTGGCCGCATGCTAATCTCCATGATGACCGATCTTTTCTGCCTCCCTGGCGGTATCTTCCAGAGCAGACTGATCTAGGCAGAGCAGACCCTCGTCTCTGGACGAATGCGAACGAGCCACTGCGCCATAGCTCCACCGTTTGCCCGAGCACTACGGCGGACTCTACTTTGTCTTCCCGCCGCCGGCCAACCCCACACTCATCACACTAACCACCTATCCTATCTCGTCCAAGTGAACCGGACTCCGCTAATCAGGCGTACGAAAAGAGGAAGAAGCCCGACACTACCATCTTACCTCCGGTTGGAACCGCAAAATGCCAAGTCGGCCATTCTGTGGAAGCGGGCCGCTGCCTTCGGTCCTTCATTGCCCGCTGTGGTTCGGAGTGGCCTATCCTTTGTCCTGCTCGAGGCGAGGTGGGCGGACGCTTGTGGCTGACAACGTGGGCTCTTTCGCCCGCGATCGACGACAAAGCCGGCGATAAGGCGAGGACAAAGAGTGGGCGGGCATGCAGGGTGAAGCACGCCAAAGGATGCAGGATCACCCACATGGGAGCTCGTGGGTGGACATGATAGAGCTTCTCACGCTGTTCTCCGCGTCATGCCAAGGCGGGGTTGAGGATGATGATTTGAATTTCAGCAGAAGGATCGATGAGGTAGGGATGCGACGAAGCACCGAGGCTTGCTCATGAGGATGGCGTAGTCGATTAATCACGCGCAGATCCCACCGATTCTGCGGACTTCACTACGAAGTAGGCGAGGCTAATCTTATGTCCGTGGTATTGGAATCTCTTTGTTTCCCGTGGCTTTGGCTTGGGTGTCGATACAGAGACGGCAGGTCGGCGACTCTTGGGGTTTGCGTGGTTTCTGCGTGTACGGGAGGAGACATTGGCACGTGAAGCGCCATGACGCACCTCACGCACGTGAAATCCAAGATCTCAATCCTCCGCTCTTGGCCAACACTGTCACTCCCCGCGCGGGGTGATGGCTGCACGCATTGTGTCCTCCTGTTACCCCTCCACGTGCCCCCTTCCCGCCCCCGCGTTGACAGGCTGTTCCCCTGAATATCAAGGCCACGTTCCTATCGCGAGGTATAAGACGTTTCTTTCAAGGAGTCAAGGAGTAGAGCATTCCTTTCGAAAGGGATTTGTCTCGATGCCCACTCGCGAAAATATGGGCCAAGGACTCGACGAAGCCTCTTATGGGAAGGCTGCGCGCTATAGTTGTTGCGGTTGTTAGTTCCTTGTCTGATAGGTCGGATGGGTTGATTGGGGAATTGTATCAGCATTTAGCTCCCGTCCGCTTCCAATAATGTAGGAAGGTTGGTCTCACAGGGTCTCGGCCAAACCTCTCATGACGCGACTACTTCTCTACTAGAAACACTACATGCTACTTCTGCAAATTTATAACGCGGGACAAGTCCAGCTACCTTACACTTTCACCCAGGCTTCCAGTGCACGTGGACTGCAAATTCTACCCTTGAGTCACCACTTTCGTCACTCTTTCCTCGTCCATGGCCAGAGATTTAAGTAAGCCCCCCATATATCAATCAATTCACACTAGAGTATCAGCACGAGCCTTGAACATGCCTCTGAGCTTGCGCAAACTATGGATCCAACACGGAAAAATACCTTCTGTCACCGTCGTCCCATCGTTCGTTTGCCAGCAGAGATTTCCAACTCTTCCAAGGCTTCCGCATCCGCGGACCAGAGCTTTGTGCGAAATTTTTTCCATTCAACTCGAGTGTTACCTTTAAAATAAGGTACGAGTCCACAACTCATTTAGTATGAACAAGGGGCCCACACGAACCAGAGTGTCAGATATCCATCACAGGGCACCGGGCAATCGCTCCCCACGGCGGAAGACCGTGGGCAACTCGGGGGCTAATCCTGAAGTTACTGGTTCTGCCAGCTTCCATAGGCGCCAGCTCCGCGATCGGGAAACCCGATCACCGACCGGAAGAGAATAGGGAGGTACGGTGAGTCTGGGGAAGGAAACGTGGGCAAAGATCGCCCATAGTTGAGCCTTCCCGTCAATTGCAGTGATAGAGCGTCAACAAGACTGCATTGCTGGTATACCATCGACAATGTTGCCTCACCTTCGTGAGCATCATCCCAAGGTAAAATGCCTTGCTATTTGCTATTTCTCATCCCCCCCTCCTTGCGCGCGCGCAGATATACATCTTTTTAAGGCGATAATTATCCCCGGATCGCAACCAAAACAATATGGGCATCTTCAAACGATGATGGAATACGAATTTTCTTTTGCTTCTCTTATTGATGTTACGGCGCTTTCTGATCATTTCCTTGCTTTGAAGTCTACGAGCTCTTCCACCAGAGCTCCACGTCGTATCACACTTCAGACGAATTCTCTTACCTTGCTCGTACAAAGTCATACAACGAGTCAGAAGGAAAGAAAGAACAAACTTGATTCGCATGTGGAAGTAGAGTGCAATTTGTCATGGGACGTTGAGATTGACAGGGTCCACCGGATCCCGAGGACCCTCCTTTTTGTGATCGCATTCTTCCCGCTCACTTTATAAACGGGATGAACAAACACGAAAGCTCGGGGCCTTCTGTTTACTCCGACTTTGCATTTTTGAGTGCAACATCTCCCATCACTGCGTTATGTATTGCATACCGTCTGGTCACATCATTTTTGTTTTGAACGTCTGTTCCGGTGTTAGCGTTAATCGCTCATTCTGCGCCACGCGACGCTCAATCCATACTGTTGCACCTTGGTGCGGGGCTCGACTACAAGGAATTTCACACAGTGCAACAACTTTCTTAAATACACATTTTACGTCCTCTGCGCTGCACCTCACTCGCCGCGTCCCGCAAGGTCCTCAGCCCCACGGGCCTCGAACACGACCAGCGTCTTCGACAAACGCACAGTTCTTTTCGTCCCTTTTGGTCTCCTTTTCGTCCTGTTGGTGTCCTTCCGTACCTTTGGTGTCCTTTACCGCAGCCTGCTAACGCCAAGCACTCACCGATACTATAAAAAGCTCGTTCCCCACATATCAACGCTCGCGCCGCGATTGAATCGTGTCCTCGCCTCCTTCGCCGCTCAGCCAACGTCGGAAAGCCGCGGCATAACTTTACCCCGTTCCCTACGTTTTGAACGCCAACGATCGTCGGACACTTCGACTCATGTACTCCCTCCTGGCTCGGGCGGACCCGTTCGTACTTCTGGGCTGGCATCGCATCTCCCGTGGATGGATTATTGGAGTATGAACCCGTGAACGAAGCTTTCGGTGCTCGGGCATGCGGTTCGAATACGATCTCTGCGGGCTACCAGGTGAGTCCTCCTACGTACGGTCTCTGGTTATAGAGCAAGACATGGTTAGCTGTGCTCACGTTTGGTTTGTAGATCAGAGATTTCCCCCCCTTGGATACTGCCCTTGCTGGGAGAAGCGATCAGGTCCCCGGGAGTCGTCCACAAGGCTGGGAACACAAGACTTTCTCTGCAGATGAGACGAAAAGTTGCTCGGTACCGCAGACCCTGGGTGGCAGTGAGCCCCTTCGACGTGTCGCCGTTGCAGACAGGCGGTTAAGTACCGCCACGGGAAGCGAAGCTTAGCATGAACTTCGCGCATTGGTGACATAGAACACTGGTTAGTCGCACTCCATGTAGCAATTCCGATGAAGAATGATACAAGAAAGGTAATCCACGGGACTGCCGCACGTAAACCAAGAAACCGTCTCTAGTCTTGCCCTTCGAGGAATTGCCTCAAGAGGTGGACTCCGAGCAGTGAAAGATCGGACGAAAGGGGGGCGATATTGGTTGAGTACCAAATCCAATAGGCGTCACTTATCCAGTTACGTTATTATTCGTGCGACTTACCCAACATAAAGTACTGTCGCATTTCTGACAGCATTGAGCCAGATTTACAAGAATATTTCTCGAATATATATACCCGCTTAGCCCGCTGTGGAGGCTGCTGTATCCGTAGTATCATGCACGTTGTTGTTCTACTAGGCATTTATACTGGACATTCATGCTAGAAATCAGACTAATTCTCATGCCATAACTATCCAGGCATCTATAAAATACCCGCTGCGGCTTGGCACTTCTTTCCGCCAGTAGCAGCTTTGTTTCTTCTTCGTTCTATAGGAGACCAGGTTCTCAACAAGTTTCGAATACATGCCATCCCCGCAGCTGTTCCACCTCGTGTCCCCACCCTTCTTTTGCCCGGTATCGAACGTGATGATTGTTCTCAGTAGGTTCTACAACGTAAAAGAGAAAAATTAAAAAAGGAAGAGAAAAATTAACAAATATTAAGAAAAAAAAGAAAGAAAAAAGGCCAGCACACAATATCCAAGCCGCAGCTTGAGGTAGAAAGAGCATGGCGACATTTGAACTGCGTAGACCAGCAGAAGTCATGGATTTGAAGAAATGCTGGGTTGGGGCTTCCCCATCTCTCTCGGTGTTGGATTCTTTGCGGCAACTCGCTGAGGCAAGCAGTATCGATGCATGCTCGCGCATCGTTGGTGCAGCACTGCGGTCAACCACGACGTCCCTTTTGAGTTCGTGGTACCGTTACTGGCGTGCGTCTGACAGTACCAATACCCTGTCGTACCTTCCACGCACCGCCCACCATCTCCTCGCTGCCAAAGCCGCCGGTCCGTCAAAAAGAAGAGAAGCGAGAAACGGGAATAAAATTTGAGGGTCACACTCGTCCCTAGCACTACCAAACCATCCACGATCCTTCGGGGGGTCAAGAAGCATCCTTTGACCCCTGATCCCCGCTACTGCAACTGCACGCAAGCCGCCTGCACATCCCGCATCAGCAGCAGTAGCAGCAGCAGCAGCAGCAGCAAGCAGCAAAAAAACAACCAAACCACGCACCCCCACCCCGCGTTCCCGCGCGCGCAGGACGCGCCAACGCACAGCTTTCCCCTAGCGCACAGCCCACAACCATCATCACCACCCGCACCATCATCATCACCTACACCACCATCCTCCCGGAACTTCTCTCCCATCCACTGAGACGCGGGCGGACACCCACCCACCCAGGCCGCTGGGACGCACCCCGCGCCCCGACCGGACGGGACGCCAGCGACCCATCTGGTCGTCCTTCCCGCACCGCACCGCACCAGTTAATCACGCATCAGCCGCGTGCGCCATCTGACAGCTCTCAAGCGGCGGTTTCCCTGAAGAAATCCTCCCCACACCCGAAAGCCCGGTACCCAATCGCGGCGCGGGAACATCCTCATCCGTTGCTTTTTGCTTTTTTGTTTTTAATTTTTTTCATTTGCCTCTCGTTGCCCTTCCCCTAACGCGCGCACGCGCGGTTGAAGAGATGGGCATATCATCCTACGGACTATTGTAAGTAGCCTACACGCACGCACGCACGCACCACAGCCCTACGACCCTAACCGGAAGCGGTAAACGCACGCGGATTGTGAAGAGAGAAAAAGCAAAGAAAATAAAGACAAGCGGGTGGGAGGGGTAAAATAAAAACCAAAAAAAAAAAGGGACGTAGACCCCTTTCCCGTTTGTCCCCACATCGACCAAGTACAAGCGGGCAAAGAAGACACTACCTAGATCGAAAAATTTGGGATACTACTAAAATTGCTCGTGATTCGTCGCATGTCGGCCCGGCGTTGCCGCCACCTATTTGCTGCTGCATTACCCTACCACCCTACCCCCCCCCCCCTCCTCCCCTTAAGCATCTTTCGGCGCCGGCCGGCCGACAACCACCCACCACCACCCACGGCACGATCAGTAAACTTTCCGAGAAGCCCTGCATGCAGGCTCTCTGCTAATTTTTACGCGATGACCTCACAAGAGAAAAATCTTGATGATAGCCCGGTAATCGAGATTTTTTTTTTGCAGAGGACGAGATAAACGACGGGGCGAACGTCGGGTACGTGCGCAAACGAAGCAGCGTGTTGTGCCAAGCAAAGGCAGCAATCGCACCCCGCGCGCTCAATATTAAGTGACGGCTGCCATGCGCGCGCGCGCCCTATTTTCTGCCATTCGGACTTCCCGCCTCAGGAAATAAAAAAAACGAGCAACAAGCCGACGGCAGTTCCGAGGCGTTGGAAGGATCGCGGCGACCCATTTTCTGTTTGTCGACCTTTCTTCCGATTGCTTGTTCAGGCCACCACCAACGGCCGCAATGGGGAAGCATGGGAGACCCGGTGTGACGCGTGTAAAAACAAGAAACAAGGAGCGGAGAAAGCGAGCAAGCACCGAGAACCCGCTCGCGTATTGCGTCGTGCGAAACAGACAGAGTGCCGTTTCTCCGGGGAGGGGGCCGTTGGTCTCGAACGATAATAATGATGGAAGGACGAAGGGAGTGGAAAACAGGGAATCAATCGTGTCTGGTGAGTAAGTAGCACGTGTCGCCATGCAAAACGCCGGGTCCCAGGTTGGACCGACGTCACGACTCGACTGCTTGCGACGGGCACGAATCAGTTGCGACGACGTGGAAGCTTGTCTGTCGGTCAAGGTGCGCGCACTGTTGTGTGATGCGCATTTGGTCTATCTGCTGCGTTCTTTCCTTTGTCTTTGGTCTAGTCTAGGTGCTGTGGTTTCTAGACGAACTTGCAGTGTGCGCAGCGAACTCTAATGCAATAAGGTGACATGCAGATCAAGTCAGGTGATCTCCAACCGTCAACGCCGAAGGAAGGAAACAAGGGAGAAACGAAACAAGGGAGAAAGGAGTATGTACAGGGAAGAATAATAATGATGATGATGATGAAACCGAAGATCAAGAGATGCCCCAGTTGCCAATTGTTGATGCAGATCCATCCGTAATTTGCGCCTTGTAATCTTCCATGTGTGATGAATCCCAACCGTATGTGTATATGCATGCTTGCGTTGAACGTATAGCCGTGATCTGCGTGGATCGGTGCAGTTAAGCAGATGTACGCCGCGATGACGGGAGAACGCCGAAGCCAGATGATCCAAAATTTGTCCAGAAAAAGGGAACGTGTATCCACAAGTGCGGTCGCGAAGAGGGAGCGGCACGTTGCAAGAAAATGTTCAAAGAGAACCTGGGAGTAGAGTAGTACCAGGGTTACGACGCAGAGGGCGGCACCTCGATGTTCGACCGCTTCAGAGCGAGGTTGAGCTCCTGCTGCGTAAAGGATTGGCCAAGGGCGCTGCTACTGTTCGTAGTCGCCGTTTGGGACCGCGAGCTGGTCGAAGGGTCAGAGCCCCGCTCGGAGCGCAACGCCAAGGACGTGAGGCGGGTGCTTTCACGTGTGCGCTGGCCAAGGCCGACTGATCGCGAAACTCTCAGCATCAGAAATCCGCGGAAGGAGAGGATCCGTCAACACTCTCGGAGCTTGAGCGTGACGTACCGTTGCCAACATCTCCAGTATCGTTGATGTCTTCGATGACCTGCCTGCGCGGGGCGTTCATGCTCTTCCGGCTCGTCAGGCTGTTCCTCCGGCTGGGGTAGCGGCTGCCCATGGGCGAGTAGGTGCTCTGGTCGCTCCGCCTACGCCAGGCCTTCTCGAAGTTGAACGCCTCGAGCTTCTCCTTGTGCTCTTTTGCGACCGGCCTACGGTACTTGGGCATGGGGAGCGGCTCTCCTGGTTGGTACCAGACCGAGCTGTCGCTTTTGGAGTTGTTCTTGGACAGCGTGGACGAGCTGGAGGTGGACTTGGAGGACGAGTTGCGGCCTAAGGCACGCTTGACGCGCTCGCGGAATGCCATGGTCGAAGCGACAGAAAGGGAGGAAGGAGCGTAGGGGGAGCGGAGCGAAAGTGAGGCGGGCGCAGAGGCTGCAGATCGGATCCGGCGAGCGTCAGGTGAGGTTCAACGGGAGGCGGCGGCGTTGAGAGCAACGGCGGAGGGGCGCGGGCGGCTCAGCGGCGGAGTCGCATGGAGGGGAGTTGGGTCGGGCGGACGTTTGCGGCAGAGCGTGGGCTCGTCTGGGGTCGGAGGGGAGAGAGTGGGAGAAGTTGGGGCTGGCGAGTCGTTAGATGTCATCGGGAGGGACGGGTGCGCCGGGAGGCACGGCGTCTGGGCGCGGCGAGCGAAAATCCATCGGGTCTGGAAGGCCAAGCCGCGCGGAGTGGCTGCGGCTCGATTGCGGCTGCAAATAATGCGCGATGCTTGTTCGCTGGAAGCTGCCGCCGCAGACCTGGGATCAGGACGGCCGCCGGCGGGGCCCTGGCGATGGTGGTGAGACCGGGCTGGTGGAGGTGAGGGCCCGTCGCATGTATTATTGGCATGCGAGTCACACACACACATGCACATGCAGCTGCGACCGCGCCCTGACCGATGCTCCCCCGAGCGCCGCCGCGCCCTCCACACCTCCTTCCGCACGCACGAGCTGTTCTGTTGCGCGGCGCGTCTTCCGATGGCAGCGTGGCAGCGTGGCAGCAGGCGCCGATGGCTGGGCTGGTGTGCTTTGGGGGCGCCGGCGGAGCGGTGGGCGGCTTCTGGGCCCCCGGCCGTCGGCGATCTGGATCTGCACAGGCTTTTGGCGCGGCCTTGTGGGCTGCGCGACAACAAACCTGCCGACTCCGGGCCCGGTGGCGGTGCGCAATCTTCCGCCACACTGTGGGGAATCCAAGCCGATGATCGCAACGCGCTCGACTGCGTCATGGGCGTAACGAAAGCCTGCATCCTGCCCTCTAGCGCCCCGCGACGCGCCTGCATCTGGAGAGGCACGGCAGCCGCGTAGGCTGGCCAACGCCAATGGTGCATCCGCTCGCAGTCCGCAGCGCCTGATGCAGTATGGTGTGCGCCCTGATTGAGCAATGACGCAGCGGGCGCGCCTGCCGGATGAGGTCACTTTCAGCTCAATCCATTGCTCAAAGACCCCTCTCAGTCCGCTGTATCGCTGTCCTTCATCCTCGTGTCCACTCGAAATCCCATCAATCGCATCCTGACAGCCTTCCGACAGCCTTTTCACCATGGACAAGCTGCGGGACATCTTGTATGCCAAGTCCGCCCTGATGCGCACCCCGCGCAACACCCCTGCTACGATCGCCTGCCTGTGCTAACCCTGCCTATAGCTCACCCGGCCACAAGCAGGACGCCGAGACGCTTTACGGCTCTCAGCAGTCTGCCGACCCGTCCTCTCACACTTCCAGAGATGGCAAGCTTTCCGGCGAGGGCAGCCATTTAGGCAGTTCTAGAGACAACACCACCGAAGTCGCCTCATCAGGCCTCGCCAGGTTTGCATTCAGCTCCGTTTGCGTCGCTGGAGCTCCTCTGACATTATTTCAGCAATGTGGGCGCCGCCAAGGGCCATGGTAGAAATGACACCATGGACCCGCACGAGCCCACTTCGACCACTACTGCGCCCAATACTGCAGCCGACAGAGGCCAGGGTTTCACGAGTCGATCGGTGAAGCCTGATGACTCCCGGTACGGAAGGGAGGAATCAGCCGCTGCGGCAACAACCTCCTTACCAGATCGTACCGCGGGTGGCATCCACTCCACCCCAGCCACCGAGAGAGACTCTAGCCACAGACACCAGACTTTGTACGTTTTCTTCTTTGAAACCCTCGTCGAACTATCCGATCTGTTTGTACTGACCGTCATTGCAGGAGTGCCGGAGGCGCCAACTACGATGAGCAGCGTTACGACAACAGTGGTGCCCACGAACCAGCACCCACGCGATTCTCCAAGAACAGCGGTTTGGAACCTGTCGGAGGCGTGTCTCGCAGTTCAGAGCACGGCCAAGGAATTGTGGGCGCTCAGCCCACCACAGGTAATCTCAGACCATCCACATTCGCCAACAAGGACGACATTTCCGTAGCGAGTGTCAGATCCGGCGTCATTGGCGACACGCCCCATGCCAAGCAGTTAGCTGATTCCGACATCCCAGTTGGGACTGATGACACCTCGAGGGCGAGTCGTGGTATTGGACCAGGTGCTGCTGCCGCCGCCGCCGGCACTGCTGTGACGCTGGGCTCCAACACGGAGCGGGCCTCCGACACTGAGCGTTCATTTCCACTCTCCGGAGGCACTCACACCAATGCTTCTGGAACACGAAGCGACTACACAAGCCGTAATGAGCCTTCTGCTCTTGGAAGTACTGCTGAAACGTCTACATCTGGCATGACCCACGGCACTTCTGGACCTGAGGATTCTCGCAGGGCACTCGCAGCAGCCGCTGGATCCACTCCATTTGACATGCACAAACACCAGGGCCACTACCATGAGTATGAGGGCCCCAATACCGACACTTCCCACAGCGGACCTACGTTCAGTCCCGGTCCTCATGCCACCGAGGCAGGGAACATGCTCGATCCCAGCGTGCCCAGATCCAGCATGCCGGGGGCTTATCCCGATTCAGCTACTGCAACTCCGGCCACTGAAGAGCCAAGCATAATCAATGAACCTTCATCTCACGAGCATCACTATGGGCGCGATGCAGCTATGGCCGGAGCTGGAGCTGCCACAGCTGGGGGCTTGTATGGAGCGAGCTCCAGAGGAAATACGGGATCTGACTTAGAAAGAGAAGCGGACACAACTCACCGGGTCGCTCCTCAAGACCACGGACGTGATGCAGCTACTGCTGGTGCCAGGGCTGCCACAGCTGGAGGCCTGTATGGACCGCGCCCCCAGGACAATACCAGAACCGCTCCACCAGTGGAAGGGGACAGAACTCACCATATCTCCTCTCAAGACTACGGACGTGATGCTGCTACAGCCGGGGCCACGGCCGCCGCGGCCAGAGACCCGCACGGGGCGCGGCACAGCGAATACACTGAGACTGCTTCCGCGCCGAAGTCTCAGACCACTAGAGATGCGCCAAGCCAGGAGCATCACTACGGGCGCGATGCTGCCATTGCGGGAGCTGGTGCTACGGCTGCTGCAGGTCTTTACGAGACACGCAGCAAAGGCTCCACCGAGACGGACCCAGCGACCTTGACTCATGGCCCTCACAAGAGTAATGCGGCGAACATTATGGACCCACGAGTTCTGCCCGATCCCAACAAGATGAAAGGCCACCAGGCCCAGTCCACTGAGACAGATCCTGCCTCGAGGACCGTTGGTCCTCACTCCAGCAACATTGCCAATGTGATGGATCCGAGAGTCTTACCCCAGCCGGAGAAGATGAAGCAGCACACGACAGTTGGCCCGCACCAGTCTGATACTCTCAATCGTATGGACCGAAAGGTGGATTCTGACCCCGCCAGTGAGGCGAATCAGCACCACTATGGCCGCGATGCCGCCGTCGCCGGCGGCCTTGGTGCGGGCGCAGCTGGTGCTTACGGCGCCTCGCAACATCAACATGAGAAGAATCCATACACCTCTCATGCTGTAGATCCGAGGGTCCGCAACAGCTCAGCTACGTCAAATGTGCCCGACAGGTCAACCTCGACTAAAGGCGGTTGGTTTGCGGGCCCAGCGGGTTCTGCTGTTGGCGCGAACAACAATGCACCCGCGACATCCACACGTACGACTGGCTCCACCGGCTACGATGAATCATCTACAGCCCAACCCGGTCAGCAGCACCACTACGGACGTGATGCTGCTATCGCTGGTGGTGCAGGTCTGGCAGGTGCTGGCGTTGCTCACCAGTATGGCGATCACAAATCTGACAGTGCCGCTCGTAACCATGTGCCTGGCACTGCTGGCACATCGGGGCCTTACTCCTCGACCAACACTCAGCCAACTGCTTCTACTGCTCGGGCTGCTCAACAACCTCAGGCTGCCTCCACAACTCAGCCCACCAGCCAGCACCACTATGGACGTGATGCTGCCTTGGCCGGTGGTGCTGGAGCGGCAGGCGTCGGGGCCTATGAGTATCAGAAGAGAGGTGCCGAAAAGGCTGAGCAGGCGCACCCTTACGGTTCTACTGCTTCCTCCACTGGACCTGTTAGTGACCCATCGAGGCGCTCTGCTGATCCCGCAAGGACCACCGCCGATTCAGAGCAAAAGCATCACTATGGCAGAGACGCCGCGGTAGCGGGCACTGCTGGTGCGGCGGGCGCCGGTGCTGCGCATGAGTTCAGCAAGCACGATGCTGAGAAGGCTGAGAAGGAGCGCCTCAAGGAACAAAAGGAGTATGAGAAGGAGGCGATGAAGCAGCAGAAAGAACTGGATAAGGAGCAAGAGAAAGAGGACAAGAAGTACCAGAAGGAGTTGGAAAAGGATGAGAAGAAGCACGAGAAGGAGCTTGAGAAAGAAGAGAAGAAGCACGAGAAAGAGATTGAGAAGGAAGAGAAGAAGCACGAGAAGGAGGTCGAGAAGGAAGAGAAGAAGAAGCACCATGGCGGTATCTTCGGCTTTCTCCATCGTGACAAGGATAAGGACGAGGAGAAGACAGCTGAGCATGATGACAAGCACCATCGGCACGAAAAGGAGGCTGGCGCAGTTGCTGCTGGTGGCGCCAGTGCTGCTGCATATGAGCATGAGGATGGTAAGCATGAGCGCAACAGGCTCCACAAGGACCCGCCTGCGGAGTACACAAGCGCTCATGGCGGAGAGCATTACGGCACCGATGGCCGTATCGGAGAAGCTGGTGCGGTTTCCGGTACTCAGTAAGTTTCCTTGACTTACACATTTGCAAGCTGAAGCCTACTAACCGTTTGAAGGGAACCCCGTCGCGGCGATTACGGTGCTATGCAGTCTGGAGACCAAGAGGGCGTCGTCATCGAGCCGCACACTGGCCTGCCAATGAACGTTGGCAAGTACGGCTCTGGTGCTGGTGGCACTGATGGTAACGAGACGATTGAGGGCTTCCACAGCCACGGTGCTGGCACGCATGCCTCTGGACCTAATGTTGCTTCTCAAGGTAGCGCTCACGGCGGCAACATTGGTCCTGATTGGCAGAACATCAAGAATGCCAACACACCATACTAAAGGAAATTGCTGAGCAGTGGTAATTCTCTGATGACGGAGTAATAAAAATTGTGGAGAACGATCGAGTAGTACTTACGGCTGCTTTGATACCATCCATGGTTGCGGCTTTTGCCTTCAGTTTGTGGCCTCTTCCATTCATTGCTTTTTGCTACGGAATTCTATGGTAGTATGGAAACGAGTAATAATGAGATCATGCGTAACCCATCACTTATGATCAGCAATATGTGTCTAACTATCAGCAATTTGAAACTTGAGTCTAAAACATGGTTGATTCTGAAAGGGAATCAGACCCGGGAGAAGAAGACGGATGCGGACATTGGAGAGATACTGTCGTTCCTCTAATTCCTTCATTTTACCGGAGGATCTACTTTTCTTGGGCATACAGCTCGCCCGGTACCGGCAAAAAGCCAAAAACGCGAAAGCTCCCATACAATACCTTACGTCTGGGGACATTACACGCTATACCTCCAAGAACTACTACCGGCATCCGCTCAACAAACAGCCCCACCAATCCTTACCATCCGTCACCACCGCCACCACGATCGCTGCCCGGTTCCTTTCTATTCCTCTCGTTCTTTCCCAAGGCGTCAAGCGCCAAGAACCCCCCCACCCTCTCTCTCTCTCTCCCTCCCCTTCCATACCCCAACGCTCCCCCTCTCTCTCACACACACAAAAACCAAATCACACCTCCCCCTCCACCTCCCCCACCCAACCAACCCACCCCTCCACCTCCGCCGCCTCCCCCCGGACCACCCCCTCCGCGTTCCTGCCGCCGGCCCACACCGCGCACTCGCCCACCGCCCTCACCACGGCCTCGACGTCCGCCCTCGCCACGCCCAGCCGCCGCAAGCCGCGCAGGTGCCACAGCGACGGCGCCTTGAGCCCCTGGGCGACGATGGCGGCGACGGTGACGAGGCTGGTCTCGAGGGCGGAGAGCACGGCGGCGTCGGACAGGAAGAGGCCGTAGATGACGGACTGCTCCAGCCAGCGGAAGTCGGCCTCGTGCGAGGACCAGGTCGACATGATGGCGGGGAGGTGGTGCAGGTAGAGGCGGTGGAGGTGGGCGGCGCCGCGGGCGGAGAGGGGGGAGGAGGGGGAGAGGTCGAGGTCGAGGGGTAGTGGTAGGGGGCTGTCGTCACTGCCGCCGCCGCCGCCGCCGCCGCCGCTGCCGTCGTTTGATGATGGAGACGAGTAGCGCGGGGAGAGGGCGGAGGAGGTGCCGAGGGTGGGTTGGGGTTCTTGTTGGGATGGGGCCGGAGGGTCGGGGTGGGTGGTCGGGGCGTTCCACGCCGGGTTGTCGAAGGTGGAGGGGGCGTCGCGGGGGAAGAGGCCGGCTTCTTGCTCGGCGCGGCCGAGGGAGGAGACGGCGGTGATGACGAGCGGGATGCCGGTCAGCGTCCATTCTTTCAGCAGCATGTCGCGCAGGTGCAGCGACACGGTGCGCGTCTCGGCGGGCGAGAGCGGCGGCTGCCGCGGGAGCGGGGTGGCGGTGGAGGGTTGTTGCTGTTGCGATGGGGTGGTGGTGGAGCCATTGTGGCCGGTGACGTGGAGGAAGAGGGGGCCGAGGAGGCCTGGGTGGCCGAGGGCGATGAGGGTGGAGGCGGGTAGGATGTAGGCGGCGCTCTTCGGTATGGAAGCTGGAAGGATGGTGCGGATCCTGGATAGCAGGGCGGGCAGCGCCTGGGCGGATGGTGGTGGCATTTTTCTCTGTCCGATGGCCGGCCAATGGGTCAGGTGGTATTCTGATGGAACTGTAGGCAGGGCGATGTCAAGGCGGTGGTGATGGCGATGTGGTAACGGTGACGAGGTGTTGTCATCTGCCCCACCTGCCGCGTTGAGATGACCTCGGTAGCCTGAGATGTCATCATCGTGTCAATTATCTTCATCAGCACACGTTACGGAGAGAGCGAGACGAGAGACGAGGAAGAGCAATAAAGCCCGGTGGGGGTGATTTTCAGCCACGAGGGCTGTGTGCGCTAGGTATTTAGCCTGGTGCGGAAGGCGCCCGGGCGGCAGCCCCTCCCTCTTGCCCGGCTACTTCCCCACCAGCCTTCCCCGCCCATCGCTCTCGATTAGCCTTCATCCTTCGACCTCACCCTCACCCTCGCAGTCTTCCTCGTCGTCATCGACAGTGAGCTGTCATCCGCCACAGGGACCTGCAAGTCGCCAAACCCCGCCACTCTCGAGCTGCGCCTCATCGCTCGGAATAGTATCAACCACTGGCGCCATGAGTTCTAACGTGCGAGACACGTTCTCGCGTGAGAAACATCGCTCCCAGACGGCTCAGCCACGAGAGAACCAAGCATTAAGCGCGGCGAGATCCGACGAGTTGATCGGAGGCCAGGTCTGGCCATTCTGTGTCACCTTTACCTACCGAGCCATTGCTGTCACTGCCTAGCTTAAGCGTGGCGCAAGCGGAAGGGTCTCCTTCGGGGGGAAGCTGACCTCCGGATCCGGATGCGGGGAGGCGCTGTTCCGCTGCAGCTACCGATCTGACCAATACACGTCCGTCGCCAACCATGCGTCCAGACTCCTTCGCGCTTTCTTCCCGTTCAGCTGCAACATCCACCGGGTACAATAGCACGCCGTCTCGCTGCTCTCGCATCGTCTTCCTCCATTTGATCCGGATATGGCCTGATTGTACACAAACCGTTGCTGACTCCTCCTTGTCCGCGACCTGTCAGCCGTCGATCTACACTTTCTGCTTGTTAGCCTCCATCACGCCAGCTCATCATCCAACATTCGCCCGCAGGAGCCGTCCAATACCCGGAACCAAGGGATTGCTGTCGCCTCCACCGGCTGTCATGTGCAATCAGCTGGCTTTATAGAGCGCTAATGTGCCCTCGTGCATCTGAATAATCCTACCCGCGAAGGATATTTGCTCCGGGACTAAAGCCCATGTCTCCGCCGCCGCCAGTCGACAGCTATCACATCAATGACTCGCAAAGGCACCTTCGCGTCTCTCTGATAATATGCTTGGCCGTTTCCGCTGTCTTCGTCCTCTTCAGGGCCATGGTTAGACTGCATATACAGCGCCAGTTCGCCTTGGATGACTATATCTTGGTGCTCGCACTAGTAAGTTCCCTTCTACTCCAAGCGAGCGCACGCTTATGCTATACAGTCTTTCTTCTCCGTCATCACTGGTTTCATGGTTCATGGCATTGACACTGGAGGTTTCGGACGACCGACACATGAGCTCCCCACCGAAGTCGTCCTACGCGGCACCAAGGTATGCTTGCCCAGCTTGCTGCTGCCTTGCAAATATCTTACCGCCTTACAGTACCTTGTACTCGCTCAAACGTCCTATGTCCTGACCCTATTCACAACGAACCTGAGCATTGCACTTCTTCAGTTGCGGATTACGGGCAGAGCACATACCGTTTTTAACCGGCTACACTATGTGTCCATGGGCCTGAACGTCATTATGGCGTCTTACGAATTCTTCGCTTTACTTTTCCAGTGCTACCCGGTAAGTGCGCCGCTTATCCTTCTAAATCCCCCATGGGCGAGGAGCACTAAGTCATGGTGCAGGTTTCCAAAACCTGGACTCCTACAATGACCGAAGGGTACTGTGCCAGCAAACGCGGACTCACGACTGGTATCTACGTCTACTCTGCGGTGAATATCTTGCTCTTCTGGTACTACGCGCTTGCTCCTGCGCCATTGATCTGGAAGCTTCCGATCAAGCCAGCGGTTAAACTGTCTTCAATCTTCGTGTTGGGGGTCGGTGTTTTGTAAGTCGAGTCCTGGTCATACGGTGAACATGGCTAAGTATTTCCAGGGCAAGCATTGCAACCATCATCCGGATGCAATATCTTGTCGGCTTCTCCAAATCCACAAATACGCTGCGTAAGTTATGAGAGCCTCCCTCATCAAAAGCTCTTCACGCTGACATGAATCCGTGCATCCAGAGGTTTTTGCTCCCATTGCGTTGTTGTGCTGGATTGAGCTATGCCTGGCCATTTGTGCAGCATCGATATCCTCATTCCGGCCGCTTCTACGCCTCATTCCGTGCTGTGGAACGGACGAAGCGGACAGTTGTCCCCAAATAATCGAGCCCGGGGCTGATGGACAGAAGAAGTTGCGGCGTGGCTACACCTTCCAGTTGTCGGAGATCGATTCAATGAGCATAAAAGCGCAGAGTCTTCCGATCAACAAGCAGTATGATAGTTGTACTGTAAGTACTTCTGCAGCGGTTACACCAGCCGCGCTGGACGATGGTGGCAGAACAAGCTACTTCATGGGGGATTTGGGCCAACGTACAGATCGGGAACACGAATGGCGTCTACCGGATCCGGAGAGAGGACGTTAGGGAAAGATGGGAGGCTCACACTTGTAATATTTAATGATACCCTGAAAGGTGGATGCTGGAAACGCCACACAGCAGTCATGTACTGCGCAGCCGACATCCGGACCTGCTATTTGTTGTACGCGTATCATCACCCCATTTCATTGCTTCCTCCCGTGCTATCGTGCTGAATTTGCAGCCAGCCTGTGATCGAAGAATAAGATCACCGTCGATCGTGAGCCAAATCCCGCATTCGTGTGCCTCGAAGGTTCTCAGCCAAATGTGTATGTCAGGGTGGCATTCTGGCTGGGGTCAGCGTATCCCATCACTAACCAACTTTAATGCATCGCGCCATCCTCCTCAAGCAGAAAAAAAGCAACTCTCATCACTTCCCAATGATACTTCAACACAACCACCTGCAGAATGTCCAACCCCGGCAATATCATCGGCGGCCACATGCCCAACCCCAACAACCCGAACACCTCGGACGAGGCCAAGCAGCACAGCAAGCAGATCATCGATGAGCACATGGAGAGCGGCGACGTGCCTCAGGCCGATCAGAATAAGAACCCTGGAAGTGTGTATGTGCTTACCCCTCGCCATACCTCTTATTTCAATTCTATCTTGGGAAGCGGTATCAGATGCTGACGGTTAGTGTTGTGGTATAGTGCCGGCGGTCTAAAGGCTACTGCCAACAATTCGAACGTCTCCGATGAGGTTAAGCTGAGTGCGAAGGGTAGGCTTGATGAGTATTATGGAGTGTGAGGAGGCATCTTCATGATGATAGAGAGTTTTCGTGTAATGGCATGTAACGGAACGAATATACGCGACGAGAAATGATTGTACCCTGATGTGAATGGAGGGACGACCCTTGCACTCAAGCTGTTGTGTAATTGTGAGACCTACAGAGGAAGGGTTCGCCGCTTCATTATGACAACATATTGATGTCCCTCAAGGCTGGCATGATGAAGTCCTTCAGCAACTTTCTCTCATGCCGACCAGTCTGAAATGGTGGGAACACTAAATTGAATTTTTGGTTTGACGTTTGGTCAACCAAAACACGGAGCGCGGAAAGACGCAGTGTATCGGAGGTCATCTGCAAAATTCTCACCAACAAGGCGTGGACGCCTGGTAGTGTTGGGTGAATAACCCGAGACCAAAGGAACATTCCAAGTCTTTTAACTGATTGTCGGACTTGTTCCGCAGCGCTACGTGCACGGGGACGACCGAATTGGTCGCCATAGTAACGTAT
This sequence comes from Diplodia mutila, assembly GCA_022560015.1. NCBI lineage: Eukaryota > Fungi > Ascomycota > Dothideomycetes > Botryosphaeriales > Botryosphaeriaceae > Diplodia > Diplodia mutila. The sequence continues at coordinate 49,457 of JAFISB010000048.1, read as the reverse complement.
GTCGAGCATTGCTTATCACATGGCTGAGAGCGAGCTGCATGAAAGCCATCGACAGATGACCTGAAAGGCAAGAACCTGCATCTGGCCATCCCCAGCAAACCGGAGCGGTGAAAGGTATAAATAAATTGTAGCATTTGATGCGAACGCTGGACGTAGAACATCCACTGAACAGTACAGGGATTTATATCCGAATGAGACTGGTTGCGATCAGAAGAGGAACGTGTACTTGCACTTTGCTTGGCAAATCGACAAAGGTGTACATGACTCCCGCCAAACAAGTGTCCTGCTCTTGGATCTGCAGCAGAAGGTTTACAACGGGTGACTTCATGAACAATGAATGTCGATCATCAGCAGCATATCCATAAGGCTGCCGCTCAGCATTTTCTGTTCTATCCTGGCAGCGCAACGTGGCATTGGCAAGCAATTCGTTCGACAGCCACGCTCGGAACAGTTTTGGGCGAGAAGCTGTTCATTTGGAACACCAAGCCAGGCACAGTACACGACTCGTACTTGGTTTTCGTTAGTCTCACAGCTGAGAAACGAGGTTGAAGGGCAGAAACCGACGGCTTGAGAAATGTCATTTTATACTGCGTTGAAATCAACCAAGGGCAAAAAAAAAAAGGCTATCACGAGTCCTGCAACGGAGCGCAGGCGGAGGCAACGTCCATCAACTGCTTCTGCCGTTTCCTTCATCAAAGGAATGAGGGTGGGGAGCCAGCCGATCAGTGCTCAACATCGCTCTTCGGCGCCTGGCGGGTCACTTGGCCTACAGCGCCCTGCCTGGTCACCGATCACCTTATAAACACATCAGACGTCGCATAGATATTCAGAAAGTATCACAGCGGTTATGTGGCAGCTTCACTGCACAGGAAGACCGGCGGAATTGCCAATTACGGACTACCAATAACCAAAATACTGGCGATACTCTCTTCTGCTATCAAGCCCTGCTTCTAAATCCATAGCAGAAGGTTGACAATTAGACGGGCTCCGTAATGAGTGATGATCATTAGCAGCATGTCCATATGGTGCGGCTCAGCATTATGTGTTTTGCTCTCATGATGGTGTGCCACCGTCTCAGCAAGCAATCTGTCACGAAAGTCATGTTTTGAGTTGCTCGTGCAGGGCAAATATTCGGAACACCAGGCCAGGCACAACAGTTGGCCTGGTTTATACAGGCATTCTGGCAATCCCACGAGTGGAGATGAGATTGAAGGGTAGAGGCCGACGGTTTGAGGACTGTCACTTTATACTGTGTCGAGATCAACACCAAAGGCCAAGTAGTCAGCAGACGCATTTCGGAGAGCGGAAGCCCGGGCTTGCTGTGAGCTCATCTCTCGAGCGCCCGAACCACGTCGCCCGCATTCCGCGGCACAGCCATTTTGTGAAGTGTAACGTTGAGCCATAGTTCGCATCTGGTCTTGCCTTCATCATCTTCGTAATTGGGTATCCATGCACACCGATTGTCTTGGGCCACCGACAGTGAGGTCTCCGCTTTGAAATGGCGTGGCGCCTTGCTTCAGTCCCCAACAGCGGACCCTGACCCAAGGTGGGGGATACGTGGCCGCGCGCCCGCAGCCTCACGACCTCCCATCCCACCTCCAATCGCACCCCCTCCAGGTATACTCTCAGCGCATTCTCATCCCGCCCATCTCTCAAGCCCCCGCAACAGCATCAGCAGCCTCATCCGCCTTCTTCACCTCCTCCACCACGACCTCAACCACCCTCGCCAAGCCCTCCATCTCCTCCTCAACATTTCCGCCGCCGCCCGCGCTCGAGAACGACGTCGAGTTACCCACGTACGTCGGCCGGCCCGTCCGCCGCGCCAGGATCTTCGCCAACCGCATCGCCAGGTCCAGCGTCGGTGTCTGCGGGTAGAGCGCGGTGCTCAGCGGCTGCGCGGTGGGGTTGGTGCGCTGTGCACACGGAAACTGCTCGTCAGCGCAAACGCTCTCGTAATGTTTGAATGCTCCGCCATTCTCTCCCCCGGATCGCCAGCGGTTTTGGCTTACGTTCGGCATGGCGTAGACGAAGCTGCCGACGGGCGCGGTGACGCCGGCGTCGTGCTCGGGCGAGGTGGTCGTGACGAAGAGGAGAAGCGACGTCGGGTGCACGGTCAGGTGCAGGTTGACGCGCGCGTTCGGGGCGCGTGGGAGCGGGAAGGAGAGCTGTGCGGGTTTCTGCTGCTGCTGCTTGCTCCGTTCGCCGTTCGGCAAGGCCGTCGGAGGTGCGGCGGCGGCGGTTGTTGCTGCGTCCATCGGAGCCGGACGGGAAGGGGAAGTCGGGCGATGGGTATGGATGGTAGACGGTGGCGGGGCGTGTCTCGGACGGTAAAGTGGAGCGAGTGGGCGGCTGAAACCTCAGGCGGTTGTGGTGGTGGATGGTGGAAAGACGGAATGAGGGACGGGGTTACGCCATGATCGACACCAGGGAAAAGACGCGGCCGGGCAGTGGGGCAGCAACGGCGCGGGCTCACGCGAGGCTACGGGCAAACCAAACGGCCGACGGCTGACCAAAACCTTCCCCGCGTCACGCTCCACGGCATCACACCCACTCGGCAAACGGCTTGTCCGGTGACACACGGAGCCAAACGCGCCCTTGTTGGTGTAAGTCTCGGGGAAAGCGGCAGGTTAAGAGCATCTGCTCCGCCCGACATCCTTTTTGCCCAAGCCGTCTACCAGCTGATGTGCCTGTGAGACCTGCTGCTACATCCTTCCACTAGCTTCAGAAATGAGCTCCGAGACCCATTCTGTTGCCCTCGAGGGCGAGTGGCAGGGAGATTTGGACCCGGAAGACGACCAGGAGGAGCAGAGGGTCATCCATGCCACCCTAGACTCCTTTCAGTAAGTCAGACTTCACTTCGCACCTCTATACACATTTCCCATTCCGTCCATCAAGTATGTTCCCCCCCGTAGCACCCTCTCTCGGGCGCTGACCACTACGTCGTAGCAATCCCTGAGTTGCTCTTTTTCTTATCAATTCTCCATCATGTCCGCGAAAAAAAGGTCCTACCGCCGCATCGCCCACTACAACGTGACGCACATGCGCCGCCAAAACTTCTACGCCATGCCCTCGGCGCACTGGAACCTGCTCGCCGGCCCTCCCTTCAACCTCCTCGACGTCTTCGACGCCGTCGACGACGCCCTCGACGCCAACGCCGACCTGGCCGAAGCCATCTTCCGCGCCGGCGCCCCCAACTTCGGCATCGACCCCACCCTCACCTCGCCCCGCCGCGACCCCTCGGACCCCAGCGGCCGCCGCACCCTCGTCCCTGTCTGGCACCACGCCGCCACGCCCGCCGACCTCGAGAAGGCCCGCAGCACGCTGCGGCAGATGTACCGCGACTGGTCGGCCGCGGGCGCGGGCGAGCGGCGCGCCTGCTACGGGCCGGTCCTGGCCGCGCTCTCCGCCGAGCACGCGGGCACGCCGCCCACGCGGCGCGACGCCCTGCGCGTGCTGGTCCCCGGCGCGGGGCTGGGCCGGCTGGTCCTGGAGATCTGCGCGCTCGGCTTCGCCGTCGAGGGCAACGAGATCTCCTACCACCAGCTGCTCGCGTCGTCGTTCGTCCTCAACCACACCGCCGCCGCCGGCCAGTTCGCCGTGCACCCCTGGGCCCACGCCTTCTCCAACCACGCCTCCCGCGCGCACCAGCTGAGGGCGGTGCGCGTGCCCGACGTGCATCCCGCGACGCTGCTGGACGAGGCGAGCGCGGGGTGCCGCGTGCACGCGTTCGAGCGCATGGGCATGGCGGCCGCGGATTTCTGCGTGAGCTACCGCGGCGAGGAGGCGAGGGGCGCGTTCGACGCCGTGGCGACCGTGTTCTTCATCGACACGGCGCCGAACCTGATCAGCTACCTCGAGGCGATTGCGAACTGTTTGAAGAGCGGGGGCCTGTGGGTGAATCTGGGACCGCTGCTGTGGCATTTCGAGAACGACCCGCCCGGCGCGAGGAACAAGAGAGGGGGAGATGATGGTGGTGAGGGTGGTGGGAAGGGCGCTGCTGGTGCTGAGGGCAGGGATCTGGGCATCGCGGAAAGCGGTTCCGTCGAGCTGACGGATGACGAGGTGGTGGCGCTGGTGGAGCGGTTCGGGTTCAAGATCGAGCGGAGGGAGTTGCCTGGTGGCGGCGAGGAAGGTGCCGGCATTGAGACTGGGTACATTTCGGATCCGAACAGCATGATGCAGCACGTCTACAGGCCCTCGTTCTGGATCGCGAGGAAGTTGTGAGAAGGAAGAAAAATTGACAGAGAAAAAAAACGAGGGCCACGGACGGAGCTTGCACTTTTTGTCATTCGTGGAATGATATGTAGAGGGACGTTTTCCTATAAGCGGAGGCTCTTTTAAGCGAGATCACGGCTTGATAGTAGTTGGTTGGCGGGTCAATCGGCGCCAGTGTATGTATAACGATCGGAAGCAGCCGAATACGGAAGGTTGAGAGGAACAGGAAGGCGGCTGGAACACCGTGCAGCTTGCCGAGCCCTTCCCCTCTCCATGCTTACGTAGCTGCAAATTCTGATAAATGACAAGAGAGGAGGCAATCGATCAATCGACCATCGAGAAAGCCGAGAGGCAAAAAAAAAAAAAATCATCAGCGCATGTGCCAGCCAGGTAGCTCAGCGCTGCCACGATGCCCTCAGAGATAGAAGAAAGGCAACATCATGAACATCCTCATCGCCAACCGTGCACCGGCATCCACGGAAGCCGAACCATGCCGGAGAACAATATGACGAAGGCCAAAAGCGCGATAAAAGAGGGATCGCCGGGATCGGTTCGCAGATCCGAATGATCAAGTCGCGCATCAATGCATGGAAAGCCACACAGACCACACACGGACGTCCGGAGTAGCGACAGCCGAAAAGCCTAGTACAATAGTAGGAGTAGGCGAGAAGAAACGTTTTGCATTAGCGAAGAGGAGACAGGAGAAGGAACAACAGAACAGAGACAGGAAAAGCCGCATGCATGACGATTGTTTTAGCGAAGTGCGACCTTGCATTGCATATGTTTACCCCTGGACTGCTGCCGAGGCGCACCTTCATCATGCGCGCACAAATGTCCCTTCCCAGGAAACAAACGCGGTCGGCCCGTTTTTTCCTCTTTCTTGTTTGTCCGATGGGAGCTCGATGCTTGTGTGCGACCGGAGAGAGGAAATGGTTCCGGCGAAGGAGAGGGGGGGAAAGAAGAAGCGGAGGGTTAATCTCCGGGAGCTCAGGGTGCGGAGATGCGAAAGGTGAAAGGCCCCTGGCGCGAACAGCGCGCGTGAGAAGTATGTACGTAAGATGCTTATGCTGCTCCATGTTGAGGTGGAAGAAGGTGGCAAGAGATGAACAGCCCCGGCGGGGAGGCGCAGTACATACAATAATATTAACTCCATAAAACTTCGGTGCCCGTACCAGCGAACTGGTAAAGGAGGGCAAGGGTGTTGTTGTGCGTCAAGCCGCAACACATTCCACGAATGATCAACAGCGGCTGCTGCGAACGCCTTTGTTAGTCTAGAAGCTCCTCACATATTGCTCGCACTCGACAGTCAGGGAAGCTCAGTTGGGCGCGGAGAATATAGAATGTATTGGTCGTATCCTGCGCCACTTCTCGTGCATCTGATGCTACGGGATGCTATGCTCACTGCCAAACCATGCTGTTGGAATAAGTCCCATATGTACCAGTGAGAACCCATCGAAATGCAACAGAAGCAAGGAATCAGTCACCTCCTGGCGGGCAAAAGGCTTGTTGCCGCCAAGGTTTTTCTATCCACCCCATGTACCTTTATGGACCTGATGCAAGAAAAGAAAATCGTAATCCATCAGAAACTTGTGTCCTCCCTCCCGTTTGGGTATCTAACATCGGGAAGGGTATTGAAGAGAATCGAAATAAAAACTAGAGCCAGCTCCACGCCAAAGAGTGATGCTCTCCAAAACCAGGAGAGCAGAAGAATGCTGCATAAATCTGTACAAGGGGGGTAGGATACTAGTATCCATGACCAGGAAACGACAGTATCCTGAATCGACTGCGCCGCGAACCTCTTCACTATGTGAAAGAAGCTGTCTAGGACTCGGCAAAGTGGCCGATCGTAGCGCAGAAGTTGCTGCGGTTGTCAGCATCCTTGACGACGCCGTTGCCCTGGACGGTGACCATGTTGACCGACGCCTTGGTGGAAAGGCCGAACAGCTGGACGTTGGAGTTGGTGCCCTCGTACGAGACCATGTTGTTCTGGCAGTTGTTGGCGGAAACACACTCCTGCAGATAGTTCTCAAAGAACGAGTACAGTCCGGCACCGGCGACGAGGACATCCTGGCTGTCGATGAAGCGGACACCCCACGCCTTCTTGCCGCCTTGGGCAGAAGCACTGCTGAAGTCAGGGTCAGACCAGGTAGACTGCACAGTGAACGGCTTGGTGGCGTCGGGGTTGGACTGGTAGTAGGGCGTCTCGGTTTGAATGGCACCCAGGAAGACGTTCTTGGCGCCCTTGAGCTGGTAGTTGTACATGACGCTGTGCTCCGATGCAGTACCCCACAGCCACACAGGGTTCGTAGACTCAATGAGGACACCGCGGGCGCTGTAGATGTCGATCTGGTTGTGGTCCGAAAGGTCAAGCTCGTGGTCAGAAACCCAGAACCAGCAGTTCTCGACGTAGACACTGGCGGTCTCAGAAGCGTGGAACATCAGGAAGACACCCTCGCAGTCAGGGTTGGCGTCGTGGGTGCTGTTGGGGTTCTTGGAACAGGTGTCAGACTGGAGTCCGGAGCCTGCATAACCGCCAACACGGAAGTGCACATCCCAGAGACCGCCGGCACCTGGCTCGGATTCGGTGTTCCACTGCATGAGAATGGCGCCAGGAGCGGGGCCGTGAGATCCAATGATGAAGTCGCTCATCTCAACGCTGCCAGTGGTGTTCGCCTCGCCAACCTTGATAGCGGGAATGGGGTTGCTCTCATCGCTGAACTTGTCACCCGTAGCAAGCAGCATAGGCAAGATCTCACCGGTGATCTTGATGTTCTTGTTGCCGGGAATGGTAACGGTGTCGCTGATCAAGTAGGCACCGTGGTCGAAGTAAAGGATCTGGTCATCAGTGAGAGCATCGAGAGCCTTCTGGATGGCAGCCGTGTCATCGGTAGTGCCGTCGCCCTTGGCGCCCGCATCCTTGATGCTGACGAAAGCGCTGGAGGCGTAACCACCGTACTGCGGCTTCGAACGAGTGAAGATCGCGCCGGCGTCGTTGAGGAGAGGAGTGGGCCTAGTGAAGTCCACCTCCTTCTGGATGCGGCTACCCTGATCGGCAATGTACTCCTTGCCCTGGACCCAAGATTTGACCGTGGTACCACCGGCCAGGGCGGCGTTGCCAGCCGAGAGAACAGCGGTCGTGCTACCAGAGAAGTCAACGTTTTCGAGGACGAGAGTACCGCCGGTGGCAGGGACGCTGTTCTCAGTGAAGGAGGTGTTGACACCGAGCGGAGTGTTGGTGAAAGTGCTGTCGAGGACAATGACCGAGCCGACGGTCTGGTTGGACGGGGCGTTGGCCATGTCAATTCCGACGTCACAGTTGTTGATGTTGACGCCGTGGAAGGTCCAGAGCCAGTTCCAGTTCATGAAGATAGCAGTGTTCTGGCCATTGAAGGTCAGGTTGCGGGTGGTGAATTGCTGGCTGCCGAGGAAAGCACCGTAGTTGCCACCGTTGAAGGTCAGATCGGTCATGAAACCACCGGAGCCGTTGTCCATGAAGATGCCTTGCTGCTTGTTGGTGGCGCTCTTGGGAAGCATCTCGAAGCGGATGTTCTGGAGACTGGTGGCCTGGGCGACCTGCCAGTGGATTCCAGCACCGGAACTCTCAGGCATGCCGGTGAGGTCGATGACAAAGTTGCGAATCTGGCGGAAGAAGTTGTTCTGGTTGGTGTACCAGTTGGAGCCATCATCGTTGTAAGGATCAGCGTCAATGAGAGCCATGCCGGCGAAGGCGGCAGAGCCCTTAATGACGGGAAGGTTCGTGATGTCACCGACGAGCTGCGTGTAGTAGTACTGGACAATAGGCTTGCTGACAAGGTAGGTTCTGTGCGCGCGTTAGAGGAGTGCAGCGATGAGCGGAATAGAATCAGGTGACTTACCCAGCGGGGAAGTAGACAAGCGCAGGGGTCACAGTGGACGAGTCACAGTTGTCGCCGCAGCGGTTGCCGTCACTGATGGCCTGGTTGATAGCGGCGGTGTCGTCAGTAGTGCCATCGCCCGTAGCGCCGTAGTCCTTGACGTTGCGGAAGATCTTGAAGTCGGCGTCGCCGTACGCAACGGAGCCCTGGCGCTTGATGTCGGCAAGCCAGTAGGACGAGGCGGCGGCGGTGGCATCGGAGGAACCAACGGTAATGCCGGCGTCGATGCCAGCCACGCTCACGCCGGCCTCAAGGATGGTGTCGGGGGTGGGCAGAGCCTGGGCGGGCGCGGCGCTGAGAAGGAAGCGCAGCCCAAGGGCGAACGCGGCGGTGCTGAAAGCGATCATGATGAAGAGCCTGCTTCGAAAAGGTGTGAGGAAGGAGAGTGTCGGGAGCTGATAAATAAAGCCTTGTCAGTGCACAGCACTTGAGCTTGGACCGAGTGTTGCGCGGCCGCGAGGCTGGTGGCAGAATGCAGAAAGTCGGTTGTGAATGGAATGTGCGCGTCGAGGGAAGGTTGGCGCGGTGGTATTTAGGGTGTCCGTGAGGTCAGAATGAAAGAGTGACGGAGGACAAGAAGAAAAACAGTGTAGCTGTGAACAACCACAAAAAAACGCTGTGGCTCGCACAGGTCTTGAGAAAGGCAGGTGGTGTGGCAGGTAAAGGGAGGGCGGTGGCCGCGTATGTTTTATAAGCGCAGGCCGGCGGGCGAGAAACATGAAACATAGATTTTCGACTCACTGCTTGGTCTGGCGGCTCCGTGCTAGAGCTTGCTGGGCGCGGTTTCAAGTGGGCCGCTGCCGTCTCCGCACCCGCCGCGGCGGCCTGATTTATAGGCCCATAGTCGTCGACACCAACGCTGCCCCAAGCCTCGCGCTGGCAAGCGGCCTCCGAGGCGGGCAGCGCCTGCCATGGCAGCTGCTCGCCGCGGCGGTCACGGCCGCCCGCCGCGTGCCCGTTGGCATTGTCACGCCCGCGGCCAGCTTCCTGCCCGGGCGGCGGCATGCAGCGAGGCATCGAGGCGGCGGCAAGGGGAGGAGCGCGGGCACCCAGAGTCGGGCTGGGCCGTGGTGCAGGTGCAGAGCGCGCGGGCCGGTGGTGTGGCGCGCCGAGCAGCCGCGTTGTCAAATCGAGCAGCGCGCCTGGACTGGCAGTGAAACATTCCACGAGTGGGCCGGTCAGGTTGTTGGATGTCGATGTGCAGAGGTCGTCGCGGCGGTCTGTCCCTGAAGCGGGCTTGCAGTGGCCCCGCCGCAACCAGTCAAGCCACGCGCTCGCCCTGATCGGCCTGCGTTTGAAACCGCGGCGCCGCATGCGCCCAAGCTGCGTCTCAGGAACACGTCCCCCGCGCCCGCCATTGGTCGTTTGTTCACGCCGCCCTGCCGCCCGCCGCAGAGCGCAATCTGTCAGCGAGCAATCAGCATGCGCACCGCCCCGGCCATGTCGACCAGCCAGCCGGCCCGTCGAGGTTTGCGCTGCCGACAAAGGCTTGGCTTAACTTTGTTGGTTGCTATTGTCCTGCTAATGCTTCGCTATGCTATAGCCGCTTGTTTGGCCGCCTATGCACGCCCTCACGCACTGTACCTGTAACATCGTCATAATGAAGGACCTGCGTCGCTGTTGGCGCCTGCCGTTTTTGGTTGCGCAGGCCCTTTTTGGCGGTTGCACGAGCGCGTCTGCCCAGCGACAATGGCGCTTTCGGTGGAGCACGACCGGTCACAAACAGCAGAGAAAACTCAAAGCCAGCACGAGAACGCGGCGACAAGAATGGAGCATCACCGTCATTCGGGGGCTGGGCTGGGGTTTGCGCGACCACGACCCCTCCACCATTGCCGCTGCCCCGCACCCTGCAGGTCGCACATGCTTCCAGAAGCCGGGGTCCTGATGGATCTGCATGCGCAGGTCATAGGGCCGTCTTGTGCTCATCTGGCAGCCGCCTGTGGTTCGCTGGCAAAATGCAGCTCTATAGTGCTTATTCTAGCTCGCTCTTTTCGACTACTTTCTTCACAAAGGCCTCCATTAGCCTTCATCACCCGCCATCCTGCGTCGAGACATCACCAGTAATTTCCACTGTTGCCCTGTCCCAGCTTCCCGCTTTGGCCTCCTTCCGTGTTGGGTAGCATTTCGCATTGCTTGTCCGCATCGTCCACCACGCCTCCGCGCTGCAGCTGATCGATGACTCGGGCCAGCCGTTCGATGCCTTCACCGAGTCGGTCGACCTCTTCCCAGCTAAAGCACAAGCGAATGTCACATGGAAAATTCACCGTAGCCGAGTCGCCGGGAACCTCGAACAATGCACCTTCCGCAACGATCAAGTTCTCCTTCTCTCGCGCCAATCGCGCAACCTCGGCGCTCTTCAGCGGTGAAGGGAGCGAAAGCCACACGAAATATCCTCCGACCACTTCTCTGCCGGGCTGCGGCAGCTTGACGCCCCGCGGGACCAGGTGCTCTTCGATGGCCGTCATCATCACGCGGTAGCGCGCCGCATAAGCAGGCTGCAGCGTCCCGTAGATGTGCTCCTGTAGCAGGCCGGATTCGAGGAGCTGCGCAACGTACGTCGATGTGAGCTGCGATGGTGCCCCGCCGGACCGCGATGTGCCAGTCTGCGAAACCCCGTAGGCAAATTTTGCGGTACCTTCGACCCAGCCCGTTCTGAGACCGGGGCCCGCTACTTTACTCAAACTTCCGTTGCTTGCGACATTACCAAACCCGTCCGAGCCGTCTCGTTCGGCGCCTCTGTCTAAGAAACGGTCGATATCAACCAGTCTAGGCAGCAGTGCTTTGTCCAAAACCGACCGATCGGAGTCAGTGGCTGCGGGCCATTGCAAAAAGTCGTAGACGTCGTCGCATATGACGAGGGCGTCGTATTCCCGGGCTAGTTTCACCAACTCCTTCCGCCTCCCCAGTGGCATCGTGACGGATGAGGGGTTTGCAAAAGAAGGGACGACATAGATGACGTGAGGGTAGATTTTGCGCCAGGACCGTTGGGGCTTCAGAGTCTACGTTGCGTCAACTAACATGCAGGTGACCATCGTCGACGGGTGCCATCCATACCGGCTCTGTGTTCCCATCAGCCCTCGCCTTCTCCTCGCTCTTTGTCATCTCTCGTCGGAGAAAGTCGATGTCAACGCCGCCATCGTCCTCCGGGACGGAACGCAATCTCCCAGCAAATCCTGAGTCCTCAAAGATGCGGAACGCCAAAAAGTAGGCGGGGGAGCTGATCCATATGTTTCGGGTGAAGACAGGATCGGTAAAGGTCTGCAGGATGCATCCCAGGTTCTGGGACGCCCCTCCCGTGATTGTAATCCTCTCGTCCGTCACCGGCTCGTCCGGACGGTAGAAGTCCGTCAGCCATGCAGCAATTGACGTGCGTGCTTTCGGGTCTCCCGGATCAGGGCCATACAGCAATCCCGGAACGGCGACGTCAGGCCGCGTCAGGACGCTGTCGACCGCCTGTTTAATGACGGCGGTAGGAAGCAGCGACGTGTTCGGCCAGCCTCGAAGGAGGTTGATGAGGGGTTTCGCGGCCATGGCTGCGGCGTTTGTTGACGGCTGCGCCACCAACGCGAATTTGCGATGCGTTCGTCAGCCAACAACGCCAACGCCTGCTCCGCACTCGCTAAGCCTAACGTGCTGCCTCCCGCCGGTTAGCGACAGCTGCCGTTGACAACCGGACTGAAGTGCGTTTGCAGAGGGCTGGAGGCCCACCTGCAGCCAAGGGATCTGCGCTCTGGCGGCAGTGCTCCGAGTCCGGGCCAACAGCATCCGCACAAACACACAGTGGTACAGTACGTACACGGCTGTTCTTCGCACCGACGGACGACAGAAATTCCGCGCGCTGCTTTGTCCGCAAGCTCGCCCGGCCCCGGCACGTACCGCAGCCGAAGGGCAGTGTGCGACTTTAGGGGTGCTTGGATGATGAGGGGCGATCGTGGATATTGTCTAAAATGAGCTCGCTGAGCAAAATAATGGACCGGCGTGGGGCGCGCGCAGCACGGAGGCCAAGGGGGCGATCTCCTGTCGTGGTTGCACAGGCGGTACAGCAGCCTCGCGGCGTTTGCCCAGGCGGGACATGCAGGTGTGTGGCGGGCGCGCGCTCGGAAGTCGGGAGACAACTCGGGGCGTTGGCTCGGCTGCGGCGGGGTGCTGGCAGCCAGTGCCAGCGCATTCTCGGCGTGCGGGCAGTTGCGCGTCTAGGCCGTTCGAGAAAAACGCTGGAGCGCACGCGCGGGCGACACACAATACATGATTGCCACCGTCAGCCTGCGTGCCTGCGTGCCTGCGTGCCTGCGTGCCTGCGTGCCTAAGCTATGCCGGATGCACGTGTGTGAGACGGCGCGCTGCATGAAAGCTGGTGAGGCTCTGGCTGGGTTTTATCGATAGGGCACGATATAAATAATTCAGCCCCATCGCCGCGGGCCCGGAACCGGCCAGGCAGCGACGCCCCCCTGGAGGCGGGTTGCACTGGTGGGCGCCTCCGCCGTCTCCTCGCCGCCCACGGATGATGTCAGCCTTTGCCAGAGCGACAGTGCGCGCGCGCCGGTGTGGGATGGAGTGCGCGACCAGCCGCCCGCAAGCCCGCCGCCGCACCGCAACGGGTCTGGTAACAGCAGATCGGTATACGGCTGCAGGAATACGGCGGCTCGTGATTGATGACGGCGAGGCCAATGGCCGCCTGAGCTGCGCCCACTTGCCCACGCTGTCCAAGCCACCCCAGACGACGCAACAGATCAACCGTGCTGCCGAAGCTTGTCACATCGCCCTGGCGGTCCCTTAAAATTTACGTTACGTGTTGCACCCCCCCGAACACCCGAGACCGCCGCTCCTATTCAACTGTGCTTCTCTTTCAGTTCCCTCCACTAGCCTGCGCAACCCCTCTCCTTTACCCAAATTCTTTTCTATTGCGTTGCGCGGCGCGCGGGCAGGCCCTCCGATCACGCAAAATGTCATCAGCAGCGAAGCGCCTGACCTCAATCTTCAGTCTGTCCTCCCTGAACCTGGCCGAGGCAGCCAAGGAGGAACCGCCTGCTGCAGAGCCCGAGTCTGGTTCGAGAGGCAGACGCCGCTCCATTTCCGCTAGGCTCAGCAGATCCCAGAGCCGCGATCGCTCGTCGTCAGCTCAGCCGCCTCCGTCAGCAGAAGAGCCGCCTGTCCCTCCCATTCCACAGGGCATCGATCGCCAGTCGACTATCCGCAGCTTCACTGACGATGGCGGCGACCTCCTTCCTCCCCCGCCCGTCCGCGTCGACTCCGCATCGCGCTCTTCCTCGAGAAACTCGTCGCGGCCCGGCAGCGACTTCCGCCCAGGCAGTGTAGCCTCCCTCCGCCCCGAGTCCGTTCTGCTCCAGGTCACCGCAGACGGCCACCTCGACCCGGGCAACGCCGCTCAGGCGAACAAGCTCAAGAGAAAGTCGTTTTTCGGAAGAGTGAGAAAGAGCGAGGTGGAGCCGACTGGGCCGCAAGCCTGGATCGTGGGCCATGAGGGCAAGCCTGAATACAGCGTCGGCTTGCTTTCGAACGGGGAGAAGGTGCCGGAATTGTGGGACGAGCAGGGAGACACGTATGTTTATGTGTATCCGCCAACATCCGGCCGCGGTCCCAGTTTCAAAGTTGATTCCACCATCTACGCCTCCTCGACGGTCCTCACGCAGCTTGCCTATGGCGGAATCTACAGTAACCCGGCCGTGGTGGCGGGCGACAGGAGAGGGACCCTCGACACACAAGTCCAGAACATGGACATGGGCGCTCAGAACTCATCGCCGATCTCGCCGAACACGCCGCGCGCTTCCGATATTGAGAGCGAAGACGTCAGCTCCAAGGCCTCTCGGGAGTTGATGAACGACTCTCTCGAACTTCCGGGCACCGAAATCCATCTTTACCTTCCTCTGAAGCTCAGCACCGATGGCCAGGCCCCTACACCGGGCGGAACTCAGCCGCCGATGACCCCCGACGATCTGGAGACGCTGGTCGCCACGCGAAACTTGTTTGCATTCTTGGTGGGCCAGTCTTTGGTCGCCACTCCCACTCGCCAGTCCATCTTTGCCATTTTCCTACAGATCTCGGAGATGTTGAAGTATTACGAGTTCTCTAACCTGGATGGATCGACGTTCGGAGAAATTGCAGCATCCAGTTTCGACAGCTACGTTGACGAGCTGCATCTAGCCGATGTTAGGGCCAGTCGCGAGAAGACCATCGAAGGCATCGTGCTAGGTGAGCGCATGCGCTCCGTCATGCTCTACAACGAGGCTTTCGTGCACGCTGTTGGCAAGTATGAACATATCAAGACCCTCGGAAACCCCAAGTTCAACATGATTTCTCAAAACACCCGAGACCGCATGGAGAGAGCCTCTATGGACTTGGAAATCAGGTTCAGAAACTTCACTTCCAGATTGGTTGATTTCGACTTCCCCGGCGTTTTCTCTGGTATCATGAACAGCAAAACCTCGGAGGAGCGCAAATTCGTCCGATTCGAATCTTGGCGCGCGGCCTTCATGACTACCCGGAAGCACATGCTCAACTACTACAAGTCCAAGTACGGCGCATGGCCACCGAAGGCGAACTCAAAGAAAAACAGCTTGGAGACGGACGGCTTGAACAGGATCGTCCTCCAGGATCTCTACCACGATTTCTCTTGCCTCTATGATCTTCTTGTTGACCGCGAGAACCTGACGACCCGCACGATGGATTCTCCCCCGACGGACGAAGAAGCAGGCGAGCCGATGGTCCGCGCACTGCGCTTGGTGCTCAGTGAATATGACCGCAGCGTGCCGCCGTTCCAGCCGCCTGTTCCGTTTGATTGCCCCATGATTCCCGATCTCTCCCTGACTCGTAGTGACTTTGGCACTGGAGACGAGAAGAAGGACGCCAAGGCCCGCAAGAAGGACCTCAAGGACGACGAACGTGTCCAGTTGATGAAGAAGACCCACAATGAGGACGCTGATATTTCCACTCCTTTCCTGGACTCTTTCCGTGCCCTGGAGAAGTCATCCATGCATCGGAAGAATATCGAAGAGATCCGCGACCAGCGTATCGGCCACTGGCTCTTCATGTACGCTGTCCTCCAGTCACTGCCTATGCTCGTCATCGACGCGCCCGGTGTCAAGTGGAACACGGGTGTGGAGTACTTCCTGTGCGAGCCCCCGCGTTCCGGAGTCCCTTGGGCCAAGGATGTCAAGAACCAGGGACGCGCATGGTATGGCATTGCGGGCGGCTCTGGTGTGGTTGCTCTGCCATCTGATGTGGTTGAGCATGGTGTCGAAGGTGTGTACCGCCGAAGCCACTGCTGGCAAATGGCGGAGAAATGGAGCATGGACCAAATGGAGCAGCCTGGCATGTCTGGCATGCCCGGTATGCCTATGCCTGGTATGCCTGGCATGATCCCCTCGGCGGTCGGTGAAGACCTCAATGAGCCTCTTCCGGAGCCTGGCATGCCTAGACTCAGAGCGGGCTCGAGGGCCAGCAGCATCGATCGCCGCAGCCACGTTCGCGAAAGTGTGATGCTCGGCTTGGAGGCCTTGCCGCTGCCTACTGGGGTCTCTCCAACGGGCGAAATTCCTCGACCGACCAGCAGCCACAGCAACGATCCCACGAAGACATTTGACGCCATCATTGGTGCGCCGCCGCAGAAGGGGAAGAAGAGGGAGAAGTCGAGACTTGCCTCTTAAGCGGACGTGCAATGATGCTACGGCAATCAACCCAAAAGCGCAGGTTTGCCTTTATTTTTATTGTTCAGCTTTGATATTTACCATCTCCTTAAAATACCACACGGTTGTGGGCAGCATCTGGAAGGCGTTGTTGGGATTAATTGCTAATGCTTTTTGGCTTTTGGAGGATGGATTGGAGAGCGGGTGCTGCTTGGAGCGCGTATAATACTGTCGAAAATTTGGACATGTACCGGAAAAGGCGATTGGTTCAGAGCAGTCTACCTATAGTGATAAATGCGATCTGCAAAATATGCATATATAAGACCCTGGACTAGAACGTTATCGTGAGCGCGTAATTTTTGGACCCTGATTGGAAGGGTCCTTGTCGGAACCCCAGCCGTTGAAGCTTGGGCCGAAGTCGGCACACCTCCCGGTCCAAAAACGCGGCGTACGAGCTAGCTACTCTCCCTCACACCAGATTTCGGTCACACGCCCGGCCGCATTTCTTTCCCCTCTTCTTCACCGCCGCCGGACCAGCAGGAAGCTCAGAGACGCGTCGAAGCTCGCGCAAAAAACCCCGCCCGCCGCCCACAATTGACACCGGGCGCGCCTCATTCCACCCCTCCTCTACCGCAATCTTAAAAAAAGCCAACCACCCGCTTTCGAAACCTACACACGAGCCCGAGACGACACCTTCTTGAATCCGCCGTCGCGATCCTCAATTTCAATCCTTCGCGCTCGACAGGCGGCCCACCACCGACGCACGTCATACACACACACGGTCACTCTTTCGAAATCCTTCCGAACCACCCTGCGAGATTGCGTATACGAAATATGTCGGCATCTCTGCCCGGCAGTCGCGACCTGCCTGCGTCGCAGTATGACCTGAGCACGTACTGGGGCCGCGTGCGCCACTCAGCGGACGTGTCCGACCCGAGGTGAGGAATAAAGATAGATGTTTTGTCATAGGAGATTCGGGGGAAGGCGCGCGCATAGGATCCACTTCTTCGCGGCGAGCACCTTGCGCGTCTGCGTCGGAGGGGCTATGCGCCGGTCGGCGTAGGCGCGAGGAGTCTGCGGAGAACACTTTTGTCTTTGCGCTCGAAGATGGGAGATATACGGCGCAGAAGCCGGAGACAATGTACATGCGCGCGAACGGGAGTAGATGTGGCTGCTATGAGGGGGAAGCTTGTCACAATACCGGGAAGGGCATGGGAGAGAACTCGTGAGGGCTAACATGGCTGCTTGGCGCAAACAGGACATTGTTGACGGGTTCGACGGGGCTGGCGCATGCGAAGGACTTGGTGTCGGCATACAAGCAGGGCAAGATCTCGAACATGACACCGGATCTGTGGAAGGCGAAGAAGATAATTGACTCGACGCTCCATCCCGGTGAGTACACATGCCCTCAGGCACGGGGAAACTCGAAGACATGGACTTCGAAGCTCATTGCGCGCGACAGATACGGGAGAACCGGTCTTCCTTCCTTTCCGCATGTCCTGCTACGTGATGTCCAACTTGGTGGTCACGGTGGGCATGCTGACACCTGGCTTGGGGGTATGTATACTTAGCGGCATCTGAGATGGGCTGGAACTGACAATGTTGCCTTCTGTAGACTGCGGGAACCCTGGGCTGGCAAATCGCCAACCAGTCCCTTAACGTTGCCGTGAACAACGCCAACGCCAACAAGTCCACCCCTCTCTCCGTCAGCCAGATCGCCAAGTCGTACTTCATGGCCGTCGGCGCCTCTTGCGGTGTGGCCTACGGCCTCAACTCCATCGTGCCCCGCCTCAAGCGCGTCTCGCCGACCACCCGCACCGTGCTCTCGCGCCTGGTGCCCTTCGCGGCGGTCGTGTCGGCCGGTGTAGTCAACGTCTTCCTCATGCGCGGCGAGGAGATCCGTCGTGGAATCGACGTCTACCCCGTGCTCAGCGAGGAGCAGAAGAAGAAGGCAGAGGAGGCGGGCGACGAGGAGGCGCAGAAGAGCCTGGGCAAGAGCAAGACGGCGGCGAAGCTCGCGGTGGGCGAGACGGCGCTCAGCCGTGTCATCAACGCGACGCCCATCATGGTGCTGCCGCCCCTGGTCCTGGTCAGGATGCAGCGCACCGAGTGGCTGAAGCAGAGGCCGCGCATGGTGCTGCCTATCAACCTCGGCCTGATTTTGACCACGTCGCTGGTCGCTCTGCCTTTTGCGCTCGCGGTGTTTCCCCAGCGTCAGGCAATCAGCGCGAAGAAGCTTGAGTCCGAGTTCTGGGAGAAGGGTGGCGAGGGTGGTATGGTTGAATTCAACCGGGGCATGTAGAGTTTGGGAAACAGCGCGGCGTGTTTAGAAAGATCAAAGAGAAAAGAAACAGGAAAACCACTCCGATCAGGGGAATAGATGGTTCGGAGCATGAAAGATCACGGGAAATGGTCAATCAGGCAGCATTTAGCCAAGTCGGCTCAGATCCGAGGTATGACACAGAGAAATCAGGCTCCAGAGGAATAGAAGCCAGATGTCACGATCGCACGGATTTTCGAAGGCGATAGAAGTATGATGATGCACGCCCAAGCTTCTGCATGAGCGACGCCATTGGTGGTGAGCGGCGCCGGTGGTGCCGTTTTCGGAAGGCGGTCAGATGGGAGATGTCCAGGTGTCCTCGAATTGACAATGTGGCCCTTGGCAGCCGTTAGTTCTGCCGCCGAATCATACAATAGAAACGCCCGCCGTGTCCTCAACCTCGCTGACCATTCTCTCGTGCATCCAATTCCCCGGCGGAGCTCGTGTCTTTTGTTTCTCTCTGTCCTCTGCTCCATGCCCGCACTTTTAATTTAGAGCCAACCGCCCGCGCGCCAACTTTTTCTTATCGAGGATTTGCTGATATCCCACCCCGTTTGGAGCTTCCGGACAGCTTCAAAGCCAGCTCCCCTCTCCTTACTCACCCACACAACATGGCGCCACCAGGTCGCCGGCGCTATGGCGCCCTCATCATCGTCCTTGCGCTCTTCTGCGTCTTCGCCAGCACCGCCCACGCCGCCTCAGCCGTCCTGGGCATCGACCTCGGAACCTCGTACCTCAAGGGTGTCCTCGTCAAGCCCGGCATCCCTCTCGAGGTCGTCCTCTCCAAGGACTCGAAGCGCAAAGAGGCGGCCGCCGTCGCTCTCAAGACCCCCCGCACGCCCCTGCAAGCCGCAGGTGTAACCTTCCCGGAGCGCGCGTACGGCGGCGACGCCCTCGCACTCTCCGCCCGCTTCCCCGCCGATGTCTACCCAAATCTGAAGCCCCTCCTAGGCGAGCGCATCGCCGCCGACGGCATCAACGACGCGGTGCAGGAATACCAGAGGCTGCATCCGGCGGTGGAGATTGAGGGCGTGAAGTCGCGGGGCGGCACGGTGGGCTTCCGCAGCCCGAGCTTCGAGGCGGACGCGGCGCCGTTCGGGGTGGAGGAGCTGCTGGCGATGGAGCTGCAGAACCTGCGCGAGAACGCCGAGGAGATGGCGGGCGGCGCCGCGCGCATCACCGACGCCGTCATCACCGTGCCGCCCTTCTACACCGCCGCCGAGAAGCGCGCGGTCGAGCTGGCGGCGGAGCTGGCCGGCCTGAAGGTGCTGTCCCTGATCAGCGACGGCGTCGCCGTCGGCCTCAACTACGCGACCACCAGGACTTTCCCCAGCGTCAGCGAGGGCGGGAAGCCGGAGCACCACATGGTCTTCGACATGGGTGCCGGCTCGACCACGGCGACGGTGCTGCGCTTCCAGGGCCGCACGGTCAAGGATGTGGGACGGTTCAACAAGACGGTTCAGGAGGTTCAGGTTTTGGGCTCTGGTTGGGATGTGAACCTCGGCGGCGACTCGCTCAATGAGCTGATCATCGAGGACATTATCGAGCAATTCGTCGAGAAGCCGGAGGCAAAGGCGGCCGGCGTGAAGGCTGAGGATGTCAAGAAGCACGGCCGTACCATGGCGAAGCTGACGAAAGACGTCGAGAAGGTTCGTCAGGTTCTCAGCGCCAACCAGGAGTCCAGCGCCAGCTGGGAGGGCCTGTACCAAGATGTGGACTTCAGGTACAAGATCAGCCGTACGCGCTTTGAGGAGCTAGCCACCCAGCATGCCGTTCGCGTCCAGAGCCCCGTCCAGCAGGCCCTTGCCGCGGCAAACTTGACTTTCGCCGATCTGGACTCCGTCATCCTCCACGGTGGTGCTGTGCGCACTCCGTTCGTTCAGAAGACTCTGGAAGGACTTGCGGGCGATGCTTCGAAGCTTCGCAGCAACGTCAACGCCGATGAGGCTGCCGTTTTTGGCGCTGCCTTCAAGGGTGCCGGTCTTTCTCCCAGCTTCCGTGTCAAGGAGATCCGCGACAGCGACACTGCCAACTTCGCCGTGAACATGAAGTATATGTGGAACTTGAAGGAGCGCAACCAGAAGCTCTTCTCTCCATCTTCTCGCGCGGGCACCGTTAAGGAGATGCCCTTCAAGATGCTCGGGGATTTCGAATTCACCTTGAGCCAGGAGACCAGTAAAGACCACCAGGAACCTGTTCTGAGCGTTCGCACTGGAAACCTTACGGCTGTTGTCACCGACTTGATTGACAAGGAGGGCTGCAACCGTGATGACATCAACACTAAATTCTCCATCAAGCTCGACCCCGCCACCGGCCTTCCCGTCATCGTCAAGGCTGAGGCCAGTTGTGAGGTTGATGAGGCCGAAAAGAAGGGAAGCGTCGTTGATGGCGTCAAGGGCCTCTTCGGCTTCGGCTCCAAGGATGGAAAGCAGGAGCCTCTCAAGGAAGGCGAGGAGGATGAGACTACCGAGACCGTTGAGCCTGAGACTTCGTCTTCGTCTTCGTCGGCATCCGGTTCGTCTACTTCCGAGAGCGCCAAGGCAAGTGAATCTGCGGAGGTCAAGGCCCCCAAGAAGAAGGTCGTCACCAGCACCATCCGCTTCACCACCTCTCGCGAGGGCTTCGAAAAGGTTTCGAAGGAGGAGATGAAGCGTATGAAGGACCGGTAAGTCCACCGAAGCCTTAATGGTTGTTGAACTGGTTTTCTGACAAGATGATAGCCTGGTCGCTTTCGACGTTTCTGACAGGGCCCGTATCGCCCGCGAGACCGCGCTCAACGAACTCGAGGCTTACACCTACCGTTCCCGGGACCTTCTCGAGGAGGAAGGCTTCGTTGCCGCCTCCACCGACGCCCAGCGCACTGAGATCCAGACCAAGCTTTCCGAAGTCAGCGAGTGGCTGTACGGCGACGGTTCCGACGCCGACGAGAAGACACTCAAGGCCAAGCACGCCGAGCTGACCGCCCTCACCAACCCCATCGTCACCCGTAGGGACGAGTCGCGCAAGCGGCCCGACGCGGTCGAGAACGTCAAGAAGGCCCTCGACCAGACGCAGAGCATGATCAAGCTGATCAAGGAGACCGTCGACAAGGCCGCCGAGGCCAGCTCTTCAGCCGCCGCCGCTTCCGCCTCGTCCGCCGCCGCCTCTTCCGCCACCCCCGCCGCCGACGCCGAAGAAGCCGACCCGCTCGCCGACCTCGAGGAAGACGAGAGCGCATCATCGTCCAGCGCCGCCGAGGACGCACAGACAACGGAACAGCCCGCATTCCTGCCACCCTACACGCAGGCGGACCTGGACGAGCTGAGCAAGGCCTTCGAGGACGCGAGCAAGTGGCTGGACGAGAAGCTGGCCGCGCAGGACAAGCTCTCGGCGACGGAGGACCCGGTCCTGTCGACCAAGGAGCTCGAGCGCCGCGCGGAAGACCTGAACAAGGTCTCGGTGGAGCTGCTGCAGAGGAAGTTGAGGATGCCGAGTGCGAAGAAGTCGTCCTCGGGAAGCAAGAAGAGTGGGAGTGATAAGAAGAAGAGTACCAAGGCGAAGGGGAAGAAGGATAAGAAGGCCGAGAAGGCCGAGAAGGAGAAGGCTGCCGCCGAGGAGGAGGTGAAGGAGGAGGGCACGCCTGAGCATGGGGAGTTGTGAGTGTGGTGTTGAGGAGAGCGTCGATGCGGGGGAAAGTATGATGGCTTTTTAGAAGGAAGGAGATGATGGCGCGAGGTCGTTAGTCCACCGTGTGTTGGACTGGCCTTGATGATGCTGCATATAGGCTTAGGAGTTTTGCTCTGCTGTTTTTATTACCGCGGTTCGATTTTTTGATTTAAAAAAAAGAATTGGCCATTCTCTTTTTATCTTCTGGGTCTTGTTTGGGTGTGTTGGTGCTTGTGATAGACATGATGATGCGGTTGCAGGCCGGGTAACGTGTCGCTCTTATTGGCTGATGATGTCGAGTGGTCACCTGCGTCGACCAGTTTTCTGGGCATCTTCCACTGATAAAAGCTACTGCGATCTCTTCCGTTGACCTGACAATGACAAACGCTACTGCTGTCTGAATATACCAACAGTCATCGATTTGACTTTGGTGCGCCTCGTGTCTATGGACTACGTATATATCACTCCTCCTCCGCCTCGTTAACATGCCACGCTCCAAGCTGGCAACAAACAAGAAAACCTGCGGCGGTATTGAGCTTCAGCATCACCTGTCAATGGTGTTGATCTTCACCAATTGAGTGCTGACGGCCATCTGCATTGTGGAAAAATGGCGGGGGTCGCTGCCAGGCGGGCGCTCGCTCTTGAGCGGGAAAAAGGAAGCAGTGTGTCGTCTTTTGCTTCTCTTGAAGCGGAGACACGACCGAAGAAGTGAATTCTATGTCGGCAGGTATCCCTCCGACCAGAAAGTACGGCTCTTCTGTGGAGAGGTTAATACTGCCGGAAGGGATACTTGGTGAGGAAGCCCCCTCTGCTGTGGGAATGTGTTGGTTTTGTACATCGATTTCCGGTCGTGAAATGTTGGACAGGCGTGACGTACGTGGCACGTGGGAGGATGGGGGAACGTTTTCTGTCGGTCATGTGCACGGTGATGTGCTCGTGAGAGGAGGATCTGGGCTGGCCAGGTGGTCCTCAATCGTTGTCGTCTGTAATGTTGCGTAACTTGGGTATATAAAGGTCTGGGATCGAAGAAGGACGGCATAATTTAATCGGAATACCGCATCTCTGCGGTTCACTCCGGCACAATCGGAATGATCCCCCACTTATTTCGCTTTGGGTTTCTTCGCTCACAGGTCGCGACTGAACGCCGCCGCGCGAATGGTCAGCATGACGGCGGCCATCACCATTATCTTATCATGTTTGTCCCCAGCATTTCATTGGCAAACACTACAGACCTCATCTTAGGACAATATTGAACAGGCTTTTCGAGCCACCCCATACCCTGGATCCTGGTAGAAGCTTTGACATATGCAGATTGACATCCCCGAAGTAATAAGTCGGCTTCACGACATATAGGAGAGCCAGTGTCGCGGGCATTGGTGTCTTTAGACTGCTGAAACAGGTGCTGTGCGGGCAAAGCCTGAGGGAACA
Organism: Diplodia mutila; assembly: GCA_022560015.1. NCBI lineage: Eukaryota > Fungi > Ascomycota > Dothideomycetes > Botryosphaeriales > Botryosphaeriaceae > Diplodia > Diplodia mutila. Next base: position 26,292 of record JAFISB010000048.1, on the reverse strand, counting down.
CCGACAAGTGCTACTTTTATACCCACACACCCGCACTATTGGGAAATCAGCCCGCTGATGCAGGTGACCAGCTCTGTCCACGTGCGGGAATGTCGTGATCACTTGCACCGCACGACTCCATGGCGCTGTTATGGCGGGAGAGATGGCCGGGTCCACGCGTCTTGGTTGAAAATGTCGATTCATGGAAGCGTCTCTCGCCCGGCCTCTTGTAGAATGAAAACGTATAGATAGTATGGCACTTTGTCACCTTGCAAACCATGGAAAGCAATGGAGACAGTTGTTGTATTCTAAAATGTCCGCGTGGTGTGTAAGCTCGATCTGTCTAGCTACTGAGAACTAAGCCATTCTTGCGAGTAAATTATTCAGAGGAAAGCTCATTGCCTGATTACCAGCAATGTTGAGCTTAGACATATCCTTACGTGGATACCCACCACGTGCTGAGGTTTGTAAGCAAATATGTTCCGACGGCAGAGTAGCTCGGGCGTAAATCTGAACGGTGAAGGTGGTTTCACTGCTCGGGTCCGACGTTCAGATATCCAGATTGCCCATGTGCCAAGGACGCGGGGCATCGGACATCTCCTCCATGTCCATACACTCGCAGAACTCCCTCCACTGACCATCCTTCGGATCCTCATCCGCATCAAGATCTTTCGGTACATCATCCTCCGGCTCTTCCAGTAATCCGACAGCCTTCCATTCATGTCCGATGATCTTGAGTTCAGGGTATAAGGAGAAGAGCTCCTGGTTCATGTAGTAGTCTCTGCATACGTCATCCATGTCACGGATGTACTGAAAGAGATAAGATGTCCACGTCGGATAAGAGACACCACTTCTCCATGGTCCAGCTGCGACAATGCGAGAGTCTCGGCATGTGCCTTGCACAGACCCACTGAGGCTCTCGTTCTCGCAATGGAGTGCTAGCATGACGTCTGTTTCGTCCTTATGCAGTGCCTTCAGTATGTGGATGGCATCAACTGGAGTATTGCCATAGAAGCAGTGACCTGGTTCCAGAGAACTGATGGTTGGGCCATTGTCTTCAGCCGAGAGCCGGTTGATGTGAGGTGAGCGCCACCAGCACCACTCGTCGTGGTCGAATGCCTTCCCGTCCAGGCCGGGCCAGATCCAGCCAATGACTGCCGACGAGGGCCATTCTCGGATCCACATCTCGAAAGCAAGTGGAACGCCAGAGCGGGGGAGCTTTCTGATGTACTCCTCGCGGTCGAAAGGCTTGATAAAGGGCAGTGTGTACTGGCGGGACTTGAGGAACCAGCGGTGAGAAATGAAATCCTGCCAAACCAAGTACAGGTCACTGCGGGCAGGATGAACGACATGAGGTTTCTCCAAGTTGGCTTCGATGAGATTCTTCCAGTGTTTCGACACACCGCGCATCGTGATGAGCGCTGTCAGAGGGAGAAAGCCGATCAGCGTTAGCTGCAACTCCACCGGAAATGCGTCGATCGAATTGCTGAGTGACATGATGAGCGATGAGCGATCAGCACGACTGTGGTGTTTCCTGCTGTCATTTGAGTAAGTTCTGGCATCTCACACTTGCGGAGGTTCTTAAGTGGTGGGGTCAGGTAGGTAATGAGAATCACGGGCATCAAGCTGCAGCAACACTCGGAATTCAACGGTACCTGGATCTGTTGAGAGATGGGGAGAAGGCTGAGCATATCTTTGCCACGACGGAGAAACTGTCGGTCGTTGGTTGAGTGAGTGTGAGTGAGCGGGAAGTCAAGTTGGGTGAAAAGGTGAAAAGGTGGGAAGAGAAGACGGAAGATGAAGAGAGCAGAAGACGGGTGGACGCGTCGAGACGCGACGGAAGGAAAGCGCGATGGGGCAGGGCGGAGCGGGAAGGAAGGCGGGGCTCGCGTCAACATGCCAGGGCCGCTTCACTTACCTATCGATAGCGGTAGCGCGAAAAATTACCCTCGAGTCCGCCTCGACGATCCAGGGCCCGGCGCGTCACCTTTGCTCCAACACCTCGCCGTCCTCTCTCTTGCACTACGCTCTTTTGCACTGCACAAAACTGGTCTGAGCAGCGACAATGGCCGACCACGACCACGATGAAATCGACCGCCCCGTCAAGCGCGTGAAGCTCTCCGGAGACGAGGGCGCCACGCCCGACGCCGCAATGACCGACGTGCCTGCGCCTGCCGCAGAGGCCACCGCAAGCTCCGCCGACAACGAACAAGCTGAGAAATCGGCACTCAAGGAGCAGACCGACAAGGAGGAGCGCTTCGGTATCACCGCCTATGCCAATACCAGCATCCCCGGATTTTCCGGTATTCTGAAGCAACGCTATGTCGACTTCATGGTCCATGAGATTCTCCCCAACGGTCAAGTCTGTCACCTCGAGGACGATATCGGTATGACCGCTGCGAGCGCAAAGAAGGAGAGTGGAGACAATGCCGAACCGGAGAAGCTGTCTGGAGAGCAGGCTGAGGAAGCTGCGAAGATCTCGGACGAGAATCGCAACACTCTGCACGAGATCTTCGGCGAAGAAAAGACGCAGAGCATAACGGGATTGTACAAGACTGTTCTTATGAATCCAAACCGCAAGGCTGCGCAGTTCAAGCCTGTCTACTCCAACCCCGTCACCGACAAGATGGCACGTCAGCGCGCCCACGAGTGCATTCGCGAAATCTTCGCCGGGCGCCTTGTTACCTCGACTCAGGACGACAACATCATAAAGGTTGGCGCAAAAGGAAGGGGTGGGCAGAATGGCGGCGATAATAGGAACAATGGTCCTCGTCGTCAGACTTTCGACGAAATGGGTGGGGACAACTTACACTTTACTTTGTACAAGGAGAACAAGGACACTATGGAGGTGATCAATCATCTGGCCGCACAGTTCAAGACTGTCTCCAAGAAGTTCAGCTTTGCCGGAACCAAGGATCGCCGTGCAGTCACCGTTCAGCGAATTAGTGTCAAGAGGGTTCGCCCTGAGCACGTGGCCAATATTGCACGCGGATTGTTCAATGCTCGCATCGGCTCGCTTTCATACCAGCCCAGGGACATCTCTCTTGGAGACCACAGTGGTAACCAATTTACCATTACGCTCCGCGAATGCCACTTCCAGGGGGAAGAGGGCATGGATATTGCCCAACGCCTAGAGCTCGCCAAGGATATTGTGGCGAAGTCTACTGCCGCATTCCAAAACGAGGGCTTCATCAACTACTTTGGACTGCAACGCTTCGGTACCTACGACGTCAGCACGGACAGTATCGGAAAGTACATGCTTTCTGGAGACCTTGCGAAGTCCGTCGATTTGATTCTCGCATACAGTGACGAAGCTCTGGCTGCGGCTCAGGATCCTAAGAGCACGGCCCGCATCTCGGAAGATGACAAGAAGCGTGCCCTCGGACTGCACAAGTGGAAGACGGAGAATAACGGCAAGGCGGCGCTCGACTTAATACCGTTCCGCTTCTCTGGCGAGCGTGGCATCATCAAACATCTCAGCACGGTCCGGAAGAATGGCGAGTCTTATGCAAACGATTTCCAAGGCGCTCTCGGAACACTGGCCAAGAACCTCCGTGGCATGTATGTCCACGCTTACCAGAGCATTGTCTGGAACGTGGCAGCAAGTGAACGTCTGTCTCGCCACGGTGCGAAGGTCATTCCTGGCGATCTTGTCCTTGTATCGGAGCACAAAGACAAGGAAATCAAGAAGGAAGAAGACGCTCCTCTCGATGAGGTTGACGAGTATGGAGAGGTTGTGATCAACCCGCAGGGAGACAACGCCGCTTCTGCAGCCAACGACTTCGAGCGGGCTCGTGCATTGACAGTCGAGGAGGCCAACAGCGGCCAGTACACCATCTTCGACGTCGTTCTGCCGCAACCTGGCTGGGACATCGAGTACCCGAAGAACGACATCGGACAGTTCTACTCCGAGTACATGCTCGACCCCGAGCGCGGCGGTGGCGTCGACCCCCACAACATGCGCCGTAAGTGGCGCGACATTAGCCTGCCCGGCGGCTATAGGAAGCTCATGGCCAAGTCGCTCGGCGCGGTCGGCTTCGACGTCAAGACGTACAAGTCGGACGAGGAGGAGCTGGTCGAGACGGACCTCTCGAAGCTGGTCAAGGAGGGCAAGTCGGTGACGCTGGAGGAGACGAAGAAGAAGATGATGCGCACCTACAATGAGAGGCCCGCGGCGGCCCCGGCGGATGCGGATGGAGAGGAGAAGATTGCTGCCGTCTTGAGGTTCCAGCTGGGTAGCAGCACTTACGCTACGATGGCGTTGAGGGAGCTGATGAAGGGTGGCACGGAGGCTTATAAGCCTGACTTTACTCGCTAAGCGATGGTGGTTCGCTTGCACGTCGAGACGTTTTTCGTAAATCATGGCATATAGGGATCATGGAATATGCATACGGCACGAAAGTAGTTGCTGTGGATCGGCATTTTCAATGGGAAATAAATCATAGTATTCGCTCTGGGCTACATTTCACGGGTCGACCGAAGCACATGAATGAATGCTGACCTTTTATTTTCTCAAAAAAAAAAAGAAGGCTCGAAGTTTCGAAATGCCCAAGGACTTGTTTTCGACTGGACGTACACAGCCAGTCATCAACCAGCCACCCCAACCTCCAAAAAGTACAATTTGCATCAGCCTTCATAAGTCATTCGGGCAATCCAAGGAGCAAAAAGACAAAAGAGTGAACTCGCCAGTGGTTAAGCTGCCTCCACTGGGAGTTGAACCCAGGATCTTCGCATTGCATATGGTTGGAAAATACAAGTGCGACGCGTTACCACTGCGCCATAGAGGCCTGGGGGAGCGTCGGGAAATTCCCAACTCCCAGGATCAGGGCGAGCTGGCATTTCGAAAGGAGTATGATACTTAAGTACTTCGGGGTACGGCTTCCCACGACACTTGCTCGCCATAGCGGCCGATGCGTAGGAGCTGTGGAAGGGAAAACCGCGGAAGGGAGGAATGTGCGACTCGAGCAGTGGCATGAAGGTATGCAAGGGGGTGGTTTGGGGGGTGTGGTGGGGTGCGTGAGTGCGCTCGACGCGGCCGGCAGTACGACAAAATGTCGGATGGACGAGCCGAGGGAAAGGAAAAAAAAAAAAGGGATTGGACTTTTTTCGGGGGCTGCGCGCACCTCGCTTGCCTTCCGTCGTGCAACGGCGACTCGACAACGCTCGTTGCCACCTCGAAGGATGCCCGGTCGGTCTATACACCACCTCGCCACGACGTCGTGTGTCGAGTGGGCGTGTCGAGGGTGGAGAAGACGTCGCTCGACTTCCGCGGTAGGAGAAAAGGTGATGATCAGGACCGTTGTCGCCGCAGATTGATTGCCAACACGGGTGTCACGGCGCGCGCCTTTACCCGTGACTGATCGCCGTCGCTCGACGGCAACCTCGTTCTCGAGCAGGATCGAAACGCAAAAATCCATGGAACAATAATGCGTCTGATGCGTGGAGAGGGGATTCTCTTTTTTTTTTTTTTGACTTACGCTACCTAACTAGCCAAGCTGTGGCGTCAACCAGAACAGAGGCGGAACGTCCGGATTCATACATGAACCAGCTGCCGTCATGACATCACTATCATTTGTCCGGACTTTATGCATGTGAGCATCGACTTGCTCTTTCTGGAGTCAGTCGATATGGTTGCGGGGTTGTCCAACGTGCTCGGCTTGAAAGAACGCGGAGAGGACCTGTCACCATCCTCGCCGAGCAACGGCACATCAGTCTCGCTGATCCTTGTATGGGCATGGAATGTCGAAGCGGCAGTACTTAGGACTTCTCATCCCACACCAATGCTGGAATTTTTCTCCGAAGGTCAGGTAATCTTCAAATGTCAACTCCGTATTGGGGTGAGCACCACGTTCATCTGTCTGGATTCTCCGCATGTACGGTACATTTGTTTGTTACTACTTCTTCTATTCTGTTCTTGTGTTTCAGTTATAGGTATTCCTTTCCGCATTTATAAAGTGGTGCCATCTCAGTCTCCTTGCCTGGCTGCTGAGTGCCTTTCCCCGCCGACACCCTCGCCGACCCCGATGGTGACAATGCAAAAGGCGAAATTCGGCTCAATCACAACAGGCACCCGGAGTGTTACCCGAGCAGAAACTCTCACGATCTCTCGAGTCGGTAGTGCACTTCATATGGGAGCAGGTCGTGGCTGCCATACAATCTGGATGTTGCGTCCGCCCCTCATTTTTCATATCCTTTACCAAGCTGGTCGCAACTCCGTCTCAAACCTTGCACTGGCCATTTCTTTACGCAGCACGGCTATACCCGCTCGCAAATGACAAACTCCTGTGGCGCAATCCCCCGTTGTGCGGCGCTTCAGGTCGAAGGAAACGCTTTAAGAGGATGTGAGCTGCGAAAGGCGGAGAAGGTGGACGCACGCAGGGCAGGCAGAACATATCCACCTGACTGCGACGCTCTACCGTTTTCACCGTTCTGAAGCGTGGCACGCGCCCAAGAGCGGAACGAGCACGCGACTGAAAGGGCGCCCAGATCACGTTCGTGGCTCAAACCTGGCCGCTGCTTCTCGCTCTAAAAGCAACTCCAACTGCTTGCTTTCCTGAGACTGTCGACGTGGATGCTTGTATCATATATCTTGGACGCCGTCCAAACTGCTTTGGACTGGACTCAACTTCATAACTCTTTCCGTGGAGACCCGCTGGGTTTGCAAAGCGTGGCGCAGAACCCATCGGTCTGTGAGATGACGATGAAAATCATCATCATCGAGCGGTGCTCTTCAAAACCATTTTGCTGGCATGATGATGTGTATGATTTGGGGTTAATGCTGTGAATTGCAAATGCGTAGCACACATTTCAGATGCGTGGATGAATGGCGCTCCAGTCGGACATTCCTTTAGCTGGTGAAAGGAAGGAAACCGCAGTCATGTTGCAAAGTCCCATTGTACTCTCAAAGAGACAGCCTCGAATTTTTCTGGGGATGCATGAAGTTTCCTTTAGTAGGGTTCGGAGGTGTGTATTAATATCTGGAGAGGGTGCCATACTGCATGTGCCTCGTTGGTTGGTCATCTGCGACCTTCAGCACACGCCAGCTGAGAAATTGTCTGAGATAAAGCCATGCCAAGGGCGAATATATCTTGGAAAATCCACCGATCATGGCCTTTTGAGGGCATGCAAACCATGCCTCGGATGTGCGTCCGTAGACACAAAATACTATTGACTCTGTCCCTCTTTTCATGTCCAGTGCTACTTCGCCGCTGCTTGCGAGTCCCGCTTGTGCAACGATGTCGAGTTGGAGTTCACATTGAAAACGTTCTTGGAGCATGCTCATCGGTATTGTATCAAGCTCAGCCATACGAGTAAGTACTTCTGCTGCTCACCATTATCTAAAACAAATGATGCGGATGGAAGAAGTCGTTCATGTAAAACGGCATCGTCGTATTTCGTGGAAAGGGAAAAGAATGCCACGGCAGTCGCGTCTTTCCAGAATGCGCCTCCCTTAACACAGCCGCCAGGCAGGAACGACGTCGCTTATCTATGAATCATCACCTCAGCCTCCAAAAAGTCGCCCAAACCTTAATCGGACCGCGTCACCGCCTCTCTCCACCCACCCCACATCCGGACGACGAGCAAAAAGTTAGAAAAGCAAAAGAAAGGTCGTGCTGGGGCTCGAACCCAGGTCGCCGGAAGGCTCAATGCTCTGCATCAAAATCCGGAGTGATAACCACTACACTACACAACCGTTGTGGCTGTGTGACTTTGCTAGGAAATGTCGAATATTCCTCAACTAGCAAACAATATGTAGACAATATTCATCAGCCGAGATTCAGCCGATTGGGTGGTTTGTCCACGTTGTGGCTGGGACTTTTTGAATGGAAAGGTATCGGATGACTTTGATCCATCTTTTACTTACCATTGTAAATCTAAGGGAGCGCTTAGAGATTGAGTCGTCGATGTTTTGCGTAGTCGGGAGTGAGATGGCGGTAAGAGTGGTAGATGTTGATCTCGGACCTTTTCAGAAACCTTCTCCGCAGTCGACGCCACCTATCCATGCCCCTCGCCGCACCGCACCGTACTGCATCGTTACTGGGGCACAAAACGGAGAGAATTTTACTAATCACAGGCATCAATGCTGACTGGTCTTGCGCACATGTTTTAGCTTTCTTTCACCTGATTTGTAGACCCACAATAAGCGGAGATAGGGAAGGTTGAGTTCGCCGGCAAGTTGTTGCATAGCAAAGCTGATTCTACAAAGCTCCTCGTAATGGCTTTTATCCTCTGGCACTCTCATACACACCTATCTTTTCAGTAGACGGATCCCAGCTGCGCCAAGGTTGATCAAAGTAGATGGCAGAGCTCCCAAGCGAATCGACGCAGATTGCCCGTATTGGTTCCGAAGCAACGGGCTCCTGCTTGCTATGTCCAGGGCTTATCTACACCGCCAGCGTGCGCGGCTTGTTTGCGACAACATGGCCTGACGAAGACTGTCACCGGCCTTGGTTCCATGATCCATGCGACAAGTGCGACGAACGCAAATCGGGGCATTCTCTTCCTTCCTCCGCCTGCAGATTCTGCCGACACCTTCGACTCGAGCACCTCATAAATTGTGTTTTGCCAAGCTTTGACGATCCCTTTTCGTCTCGAGACATAGAAATTGCCATCAACCTCGACCCGTACTCAGACTGTACCCAGGAAGACTCGTGTGGATTATGTCACTTTATCGAAACCATCTCTGAAGGGTATGGCAGATATCCAAGTTTCAGGATCGGAAGACAGGCCTGGGCCATGGAAGAGAACAGGGAGCCCGTTTGCGACATTTGTGTCGTCTGGCCCTGGGCGCGCATCAAAGTACGGCCGATCGAGAAAGAATTCACCAAAATGGAAGAATTCCTCACAGAGGAGGTGAACTGGGACGTCGTTCGAAGCTGGAGGATCACACCGCACGACGAGACGCCGAACATGATCCCGGGATTCAAGTTGATAGACGTTGAGGAACGACGCATCATCAGCCCCCAGTACCCGTGCTCGTATGCCACACTAAGCTACGTTTGGGGTACGCCTCAACCGGACAAGGATCAAGAGCGAAACAACGAATCCTCGGAAACAATCCGCGACCCATCTGATTTCTCCGATGTTGTTCTTCCAGCTACTATCGAGGATGCTCTGACGGTTTGCCGAAAACTCGGTTATCGGTTCCTCTGGGTCGATAGACTTTGCATCGATCAAGACGACAATCCTCACAAGCTCAGCCAAATTGCGGAAATGGGCCGCATATACGAATCTTCAGACATAACCATCGTGGATGCTTCTGGTGAAGATTCAAACAGTGGACTTGCGGGCATCTCTCGCAAGAGATCACCCAATCACCAGACTCTTGCGTGGGGCTGTCTAAAGCTGGTATGGTTACCGTACATACCCCCAATAAGCCGATTGTTACACCTCTGCAAATGGAACAGCCGAGGCTGGACGTTTCAGGAAAGCCTCTGTGCATGGAACGTCATCTTCTTCACGGAATCTGGAGTTTTCGGCGAGCTAGCAGCTCCGCATGGAAGCAAGCGTCCATGCTCAGAACGGGGTGGACTTTTCGCCAATGCTAGAGCCAGACCTAAGACATATTTCGGTGCAGTGGAGAATTATACACAGCGCGCTCTGACATATCCTACAGACATATTATCTGCGTTCATCGGCATCGAACGATGGTTGGAACCACTTTGGGGCAAGACACTGCATTTTGGAATGCCCATTGAGGCTTTTGATGAAGCAATTCTTTGGCAGCCACTCAAATGGGACAATCCACCAAGAACCTCGGCACCACAGAGTGAGAAAACACAGGCTGCTCCTACACGGTTCCCAAGTTGGGCCTGGTGTTCGGTGACAGGCGGCGTCACATACGGGTATGGATCATCGGAGGAGGTGCATGGAATCTCCGGCTCCCTGGCTTCCTGGGCATTTCCACACTCTACCGGCGAAACGCAGCAATTGGTGCCACTCCCCTTTGCACCGTTCATGGCCGAACTGCCAAGCCTTGACTCGCGTAGTATCTCAGAAGAACCGCACGAGGTGAATGAATGGCATATTCGCGCCATGTCTTTTGCCTGGAAAGAAGGATTTTTCCAAGAGAACTACTTCACCAGCGAAAATAACGATCTGTATGCCGCAGAGTTGGAGAGATGCTCAAGGCGGCTCAACGCAAGGCTCTATACAGGCTTGCAAGTAGACGGAATAAAGAGTGGGGTGCGACATGCAAAAAGAGATCAAGGCCCGGCCTTTCTCGACGCTTTCTCTTCAGCAGACCGAGCAAAAGTAATGGAGACACAGGACAGGGTCCTGGTTTTCACGCATTGCAGCTCAATTGAGTTGGAGTATATCGGAATGTTTGATTCAAGGCGGGTGTTCCTCCTCTGGTCGACCGATCATGGGCGTTATTGGCTAGGGGTTATCTGGCTCACAAAGGCCGCGGCAGACTCACTCTTCAGGGACAAGAGACTCACAGATCGTTTGCGCATGGACTTCATGGCTCTTTCGGTCACAGTTGAGCTGGACGACATGATGCGCACCACCGCAAAGGAACTTGGGATAAAAGTTCAGAAACGACCTGATGGAAGTTTCCAGCCTCAGGTGGAGACTTACCGGAATCTCAAAGAGGTGGCTAGCCGGGAAGATCCGATTACAGTTGACGTTGACGGAAGCGAAGAGGTCAAGGATCTATGGAGGTTCCATGAGGCAGAAGTCAACTTTCTCGAAAGCCGGGGGATCCCCCTGGACCGAGAGCCGCAGCTTTATCTTGATCCATCCCCACCACGAGTCAATGTCATGCTGATTAGTGGTAAGGAGGAGGATGAAACAGTTGACGAAGAAACTAATACGGAGGGCGGGGCCAGATTGGCGCGCCGGCTGGGAATCGGGCAAGTCTACATGAAGAGGTGGAAAGATGTTGAGCGTAAGTTCTGTAGTACGGTCTTGGAGTAGGACTCCAACGAGCATCAGGAAGATGCTTCCAGCGTGGGCACAAGTTGCGTCTGCGGGCGCTATGAGGCTCTTCGGATACTTTTCGATGCGGCACGGCAAGGCTTTACTGTACGTTACTCACAAAGCAGTTCGGCTGAAGCCCGACATCCCCGCCCGCCGCCCTCGCTGCTAATTGGCCATTATTCAACAACGACGCCACGGAATTAGAAGCGCGGGCGTTAATCTCGTCGTCCACCATTCTTCTCCAAACGCCGAAGCTCCAACCTGCACGCGAAACCAACCGGCCGTTTACCAGTCCGAACAAAAGCCCGTCCCTGCACTGCATCCAGCCCGGGCGATATTTCCTCAGTGCACCAAGCATCCACCAAAACAAAAAGACACTCGAGGTCCCTCGCATACACTCGCGCCGTCACCACCACAACCACCACCACCACAATGCCCTCCCTCCGAGCAACGAAAAAACCCCCACCCCCACCCGAACCCACCATCCTCCTCGGCCTCCAATACCGCGACCGCCTCTCCCTCCCCCCTCACCGCGCCCGCCTCGGCCCCGCCGCCTTCCACTGGAGCATCATCATCGTCATCACCACCAACACCCCCTCCTCGCACAGCGCCCGGCGCGAAGCAGCCACCGCCATCCACCGCTTCGACGTCACCGACGGCATCGTCCTCGACCCCGCCACGGGCACCGACGCCAACCCCGCCCGCGACTGGGTCTTCCGCCGCCAGACCGCCGCCTCGCTCGCCGAGATACCGCGGTACCTGGGCGCCGTGCGGGTGGGGAGGCTGGTCGGCCCGCTGCCGGAGGCGGATGAGCTGGGGCACTTCTTTGAAGCGCTGCCGTTGCCGAGGAAGGGGAAGAAGAGGACGGGCGGGGGAGAGGCGGAGGGGAAGGGGGAGGGAGAGGGGGAGGGAAAGGGTGAGGGAGAGGGCGAGGGGGATGGAGAGGAGGAAGAGAATTGCGTTCACTGGGCGCGTGCTGCCGTGCGGGCGTTGGACGGCGCGGCGCCGGCGTGGTGGTGCCGGTTCGCTGAGCGGCCGCTGGATGTGGATGCGCTGATGGGGTATGCGCTGGGGCATGCGGATGCGCGGATCGCGGATCCGGTGGGGGTGCCGGATGTGGTGGATTATCCGAGGCGGGAGAAGAGTGGTGGAGGAGGAAGAGGAGGAGGGGGAGGGATGAGGGAGCGGTTGGGGCGCTGGTTGGGGATGTGAGGAGGCTTTCACTGTTCTCCTCGGCAGTTTATGCCACCGTCGACATCAATCTCACCCCAATCTGATGTCACGGAAGCATCGTGATCCAAGTTCGCCCAATCGCTTGTCGTGAACCCCGTCTTCCAGAGCCGAACTTCAATGCTTTCTAGAGAACCCAAAGAACTACAGAACATGAAAAATGAGACCAAAGTCAAGCCCAGGATAACCCCAGACACCAAGCCAAGATCCAATTGATTTTTCATCAAGAAAAGCCGTGTCGTCGTGATCAAGCAAAAAAGGCCATCATCCATCCATCCATCCATCCATCCTAAGAGAGCACCGCAGAAACCTCCCCATATACAAAGCGCTAGTCCCGTCCCAGAGATATCGCACGATAGCCGTATTCATCCACAAATCTCGCCGACCCCTCACTCAATCATCATCCCCCTCCCCAATCTCCTCCGCCGCACTCGCGTACTCCGTCTCATCCCCCTCCTTCACCACCCCCGCCGCCGGCTCGCCACCATCCACCACCCTCCCCGTCCCGAACCTCCTCTCCCCATCCCTCCCCTTCTTCGACTCGCCGCCTTCGCCCCACCCGCCCGCCCTCGCCCCGCTCCCCGCCATCTTGATCTTCTTCGGCTTCATGTTCTTCCACATGTCCTCGACGACCGGCCGCACCCCGCCGCCGTCGCCGCCGCACGCCTTGATCCAGCAGAGCTCCAGGCCGGCCATGTGGAACACGAACGTGCTGCTCGCCGCGTACCCCTTGGCGCGCTTCCGCCGCATCTTCTTGCCGCAGACGTGGTACAGCGCGCTCGCCCGCAGCAGCTCCCAGTGCGTCGGCGCGCCGCTCGACGCCGGCGGCGACGACTCCTTCTCCCGGCCCGCCACCGACGCCGCGTGCTCGCGCTCCCACCGGCGCACGAGCGCACTCTGCGCGGCGAGCTGCGGGCGCGCGGCCCGGAAGCGCGGGTGGCAGATGTCGACGGCGTTGTTGTACGAGTCCGGGTTGTTGAGGTCCTCGTTGTTGGCGTCGTCCGCGACGCCGTCGGGGTTGTGCTGCGGGCTCATCAGGCCGGCGGCGCCGAAGGCGTTTTTGCGCCGGTTGACCTCGACGTTCCACACGTCGTTGATTTGGTTCATTTCGTCCGCCAGGGCCGCCAGCTCTTCGGCGAGGACGTCGTCCTTTTCGTCCTTGGCCCAAGCGAGTTCATTGAGGTACGGCTTCTCGAGCGTGGGGTCGACGTCCGTGTTGGCGAGGGCGGCGAGGGCGGCGGTGGTTTGGACGTGTTTTTCGAGGGCGTGGAGCGTCTTCTCCGTGTGCGGTTTGATCGTCTCGAAGTAGAGGATGTCGAGGATGCTGTCGGTGTTATACGTCGGAGGTTGTTGTTTCTTGCCGTCCTTGCCGGGTTTCTTCTTGCCGGCGTTCAGCTTCTTCTCGTCGCGGTCCTGGTCGCGGGCCTGCTCGTACAGCGGCTTCGGCATGTTCTTCGGGATGTTGTACCGCGCGCGGAACGCGTCGAAGTCGGCCTCGTCGAACTCGTATCCGTTCTTCGAGTAGTCCACAAGCAGATCGTGCAGGTCGGCCAGCGCCTCCGCCTTTTCCGATACGAGGCTCTTCTCGCGGTAGTACACCTTCTCGTGCAACTTGGTCGCCTGGCCGAGCAGGTTGGGCTTACAGCGGAACCGGAAGCTCTCTCGCAGGAACTTCCCTATCGACCGGCGCCCTTTCATCTGCTCCAGCGTCCTCTTGTCGACCTTGATCCCGTAGTTCGTTGGCACGGGGTCATCCAGCGGCGGAGGCGCGTTCTTGAACGGGTCAACGAGGTCAGGCTCCCAGCATACCCAAAAGGTGTCGCCGTCGTAATCCCCACCCTGTAGCTTGCCGGCGAGGGGGAAACTGCCTCGCGTTGGGAAGACGACGACATCCTTGAGGTGCGAAAGCTCGAGCTTGAAGCATGCGCGCACTTTCTGGATGTCCGATCGCCTCAGGGCCGGGTTGCGAGCCACCAGGATATCGCGCTTGTCCAAAAAGCCCAGACACTCGCCGGAAACCTCGTCAATGAAGCTTTTCGTGAACTGCACGTGAATCTCGCCGGGGGCGAGGATGCCATAGGGATCTGCCACTCCCTTGATGTACGTGCAGCGGGGAAGCGGAACGCGGACGTTCTGCCGTAGTAGCCGCAGGCTTCTGGCTACTAGTCTTTGCGCCACGTTGGCCAAGTACTCGCAGGATATGTCGAAGCCGGATTCGAGTAGCAGGATCACCTTCTCTTGCAGCTGGTGAGGCATTCCGCCTTGCCAAGACATTTCGTCCTCGCGAGCCCGTTCTTCGGCCAGCGTGTTCTGTTCATTGACCCATTTTCTGAGATGAACCGGGTTCTGGATGGCTTCCAGTAGGCTGTCCCGTTCCTTGTTGAGATAATCCTCGAAGATCTTTTTTAGGGTGCCGGGCGGCACTTTGCGGTCTTGCAAAATGGGGAAGAATGACAGATAGACACTTGAAGGCTCTGCTGTACCCGTGGTGGAGTGCAAATCGAAGGTTAATCTGACAGGGTCGGAATCGTCTTTATGCGGTTCGAACTTGCATTGGCTGTCGGACACCTCGATCCACACATCGCTGTGAAAGCGGTCTGTAGTGTCGGATGAGGCGCTGAGCATCCACATGCCTTTGGCGCCGCCAATGCGGCCCTGAAAAGTACTTGGGATGGGACCGTCTTTGTTTATGTTCTTCCACAAGCGTCGTGCAGCCCCAACGGAGATACGGGAACAACCATCGTTCATAACGCGGTTAGATTTCGTGTCTTCAGGCCAGTCAAGGCCCTCGTCGTTAAATTCGCAATCTTCGTACTCATTGTTCGCTTTGATGTCTTTCACAAATCGAATTTGCTTCGACTCAAATTCCAAAGCCGGCAGTGTTGTCGTTAGACCAAGACTTATCCTGGCGAAAGCTTTGAGATATGGTTGCCTGGCGTTCTTTTCGTTGTCAAGAGGCATAAACCAATTCACCAAGTCGTAGACCGACATCGCGTGCCGTGTACCAGATTTGATTGTCCTCCGTCCCTCTGAATCTATGCCGCTCCCGCTAGTGGCGAAAAGAATCACTCTGAATCCGCGCCCTTCATCCTGGGGACGGAACTTGGCTTTCTTCTCTTTGATCGGCTCGATGTGGATCGTTTCCCACAGTCTGCCCAAGAATTCTTTTTTCTTGAAGCCCAGCCATTCTTGAAACCTGCCTAGAATAGAAGGCAGTTGTCCCTTCAGATGCTCTGGCAGCTTGTCATTTCGGAATTCCGGAGTCTCGAGGTACAGGAAGCGATCACCTCCAAAGGCTCGCTGGAAGCGGCAAGAGGCTTCCTCGAGCTGGAGGGGTTGAAGTCGGATCTTGAATATCGGCCCTTGATTGGTATCTGTGAAGGAGAGCTTTGCCTTAAGAGTGATGTTCTCGAAGGCCTTGACGGTATTGTTTTCGAAAATCACCTCCGCAGCATCCCAGGCCTTCTCTGAGCTTCGCCTGAGCTTTTCGAAGCAGTCGCCGAGGGCGTCATGATGCCGAAAATAATCCCACAAGCACGAATACTCATGCCATTCTTCGTTATGGCCTCGTGGGAGAAGTCCATCTGGCTCGATACCTGCCTCAAGCGCAACGCGTAAGAACTCCCAACGGTATTTGAAGTCCATTTTCATCAGCTCCCCACTGGTTTTAGGGACGAATAGCCCTTGTTTCGGCATATCCTTCGATTGGTGCTGCTCCTGTGGTTTGGCCGAGCTGACATAATTCCCCGACGATGGCTGAGATTCATATGTTGACTTCTCGATAAGTCTCTGAAGAGAATCGCCTGGGAGAAAACGCGCCTCATCTGTCGCTCTCGCTGCCGCTATCGTCTCATCTGCAGGCTCATTCGGCGTCTCATCTGTCGGCTCGTTTGCCAGCTCATTTGCTGTCTCGCCCAACTGCGACCAAGGGATATCGGTATCAGCGGAGTAGTTGCCCGAGCTGGGAAACTCCTGATGGGCTTTGTCCGACTGGGGGCGTTGTGCTCTCTCCGGCTGTGAAGGGTATATTTTCTCTGGTTGGGAAGCATCTACGGACGTGGCAAACGACGTGTTCGCCGTCTTACCGCCGTCCCCGTTGTGTGAGAAAACCGAGTCTGTTCTGGAGAAATTCGATGTCGTCGATGCGAACGAAGTGGCCGAGTCATTCCTTGATGTGGCCGCCGAAACCCGCCTGGACGACGATGATCTTGACGACTCCGCTTGCCTTCTTCTGGGGAGCGGCGGATCTGGAACCGCAAATGAGCCCTCGGATTTCCGGATACCCTCGGAAGAAGTCCTTTGCTGCTTAGGTGACCGCTCGCTTTCTGTCGACGTGTCTGAACGCCTCTTCCCGCGGCGCGTATGCCTCGAGCCAAGTTCAATGGGAGCGGGGGCATCTTTCTTCCGTGTACTCGCTCGTAGCGAGGGTGACGGTGGTGCTTCACCTGGTTCCTCATCATCGGCGGCAGGCGGCGTGTCCGGTTGAGTTGCTGCGAATAAACTTTCTAGAGATTGTTCACTCGCAACGTAGGACGGAAGATTTTCATCCCGAACTTGAGGCTTAGCAGTGAGCTCTGTCGCCGGATCTGAGACGTTAGCTCACAGTTGAGGCAGCATTTCCGTAGAGGCCTCAGTTCATCGAGCATTTCCAGCGGGTGGGTATGGAATCTCTCCAGAGATGGGTGGTAGAAGCGAGAGCAAACAAATGAGACGGTAACATACGAGGACGATTGAAAACGGAGGAAGGCGCCGGGCGCATGTTTGAACCATAATGCGGGGCTGGAGCCACCTGCTCCAGCCTATTTTGGAAGGGGGTGCTGGGAGGCACTCGCTTCATGGCTTCATCAAGAAGGTGATGCAAGTAGAGAAGGCGATCCTTGGGAGGTTTTCCCGGTGCTTTGGCTTTGAATTCGCTCAATGCTTTGTCCAAAAGGCCGGGATCCTTGCAGAAGTACAGTCGCGTAATCCACCGGGAGCACTCGTACTGGGGGGGCGGTTCTCGCCTAAGGGCGCTGTGATGCGGCGACCACGTTTTCTGGCGGGGAGTGAGGCCGAGTTGCCAATCTCGCTCAAGGTTTTCAACAATCGAATTGATCCGGTCGTGGTGAACCCCACCAGGAGTATGGGGTGAGGCGGTTACTGAGCGACCGTAAGCCTGGCGCTGCTGCATCGCCTTCCGAGAGTCGGCGCGTACAATGGAAGGGTGAGGCGCATTGAGCAGCGGAAGGGACGGGTGTGGACGACGCGAAAATTGAAGCGCACAGGATAAAACACAGAAGACGATTGACCGAGTGACAGAGGCTGGAGGCGGGGAGAGGGTGGAGGGAGCCCACGCCGAGACGAGACGCTGCGGGCGGCAGCAGCTGGAGGGTGATAAGGCGACAAGGCAGCCCAGTCGAATGGCGGCGCGGGGCGACGCTCCTTCCCTTCCACTTGGCTCTCCGGCGGCTCGGCTCGCAAAACGCCAAGTCACGTGCATTCCACCCTGGACCCCTACCCGCACCCGCCGCTACTGTGTAATCGCTGCGCCTGCCCGGCGCGTCTGCAAATGCCCGCACTCATGCCGTTGCTCCCCCGCCACTTCGGCCGGCCACTCCCTGCTGTGCCTGTCCCCTCGTTTCTGCGAGACATCGATCACGAGCTTCACGATTGGCAAGGGTACTGATGCAAGGAACCGCTTTCGCCCGGTGCATGCAGCCCCCATCACATTGGCAGTCGGATCCCTGGTATGCTTCCCGATTGGCAGGTTGTACATGATTCGATTTTTTGGGCAGATGCGCCGCGAGGGATATTCATCATGCATTTGACTCGTGAAAACCAATAAGAAAATCCAGCTGCCCGCTACTACAAGACCCAAAGGCGCCCGTTTACACGTTTACACCTTCATCTCGTTGAGGCCGTGCTTCCAGATGGTGACGTACGGAGTGACACCGTCCTCGCGGTAGTTGAGGAGAACGACCCTGGAGAAGGAGCGTTAATTAACACATGCGCCACCCGGAGCCAGACGAAGCTGCGACTTACATTCCATCGGGGTCCATCGACTCGCCAATGAGGAACTCGTAGTCCTTGAAGTTGGCGATGACCTTCTTGGCGAAGGTGGAAGCCTTGGTCTCGAAGTCCTTGACCTCCTCGTCGCTGGCGCCCTTGGCCTTGAGCGCCTCCTTGACCTTCTTCATGTAGCCTGCAGCACCCGTCAGATGGGCGCCTGCGCACCGAATCACGCCGGGAAAAACATACCCTTGAGGTAGGAGAGGTACGACTTCTTGTCGAAAGAGGTCTCGTTGAGACGGAAAGAGTGGACGACGTCGAGGACGGTCTGGGCCGACTCGTCGACATCATCGCCACCCTCCTCGGCAGAGGGGTTGGCACCGATATCTGTCCAAGCCGTCAGCAGTCGTCCGCCAGGCCGCGGGTCTTACTGTACTGACCGATGTTTTCAGAACCGATGGTGATCTTCCTGCAGTCGGCCTCGTAGACGGTGCCGTCAACCTCCTTCAGGTCGTAGGAGTCGGAGATGAGCTCGTCATCGGTGATGATGTCCTGGCTGGGGCGTCAGCTGGCCTTGATCTGAGTATCTCGCGGTTGTCTTGTCTGGTCATTCGAGGCGGCGCATCGCTCGCGGCACATGGGGCCACGATCGCGATACCCCGCACACGGCCCTCTCAGGCGGCCAGACAAGGAACCGAAGGGCGCGCACCTTGTAGATGATCATTTTGGCGGTTGGGAGTCGAGGGTGAAGCTGAGGAGAGGGCGCGAGGAGCAGGCGGCGAGGAGTGTGTGGCGGTCTAATTCGCGATGATTGACGAGCGGAGAAGATTTGGCTGGATGGTGGGGTTTGGTTTTTCCTTCAGCGGCACCGAAGCCCGCTAGCGCCGAAAACGGGTTGGGCTGGGGCCGGCGTCGCGCAATCTCCGTTTTCGCCACAGGGCAGGAGCGATGCGCCGCCAGCTCGCCGCCGAGCCGTAGTGGCCTGCAGAACGGGTGACAGCGTACGACGAGACCAAATCCTAGGCGCCTCCTGTCTGCTCATTCTCTCTCCTGCACCCGACCTTCCTTTCGCCTTATTGCCGCGAGCCTCGCGCAGCTCCCCAGGCCTCTGTCTTCCGCCGATACCCGCATTCCGCGCTTGCCCGCGACCATAGACGCTGAGGCCCCTAGACACCGCCGGCAGTAGCTTTCTTCGCCGCGCTCATCCGCTCTCCTCTTCCTCACCACCACCGCCGCCTTTGCCACTCCCCGACACCATGGAGAACGCGACGATAGCCAGCGGGCTGCCCCCGCTGCCCGATTACACGCTCTACCCGCTCCCGCCCCTCGTTTCCGGCATTCCGGACAAGTACCTCACGCTGGCCCTGCCCATCATTGCCTACTGGAGCGTCTCCATGATCTTCCACTTCGTCGATGTCTGGGACCTCTTTCCGCAACACCGCCTGCATACCCCGGTCGAGCTCACCCAGCGGAACCACGTCTCCCGCTACGAGGTCTTCCGCGACGTCGTCCTTCAGCACTTCATCCAGACCGTGGCCGGAGTGGCGCTCGCGTGGTACGATCCGGATCCGACTTTCGGCCAGGAAGACTACGATGTCGCTGTGTGGGCACAGAGGATCAGATTCGCCGAGAGGGCCATTCCCTACGTCCTCGGTGCAATTGGCTTCAACGCGCCTGCGTTCGCGAAGGACCTCTCCGAGTCTCGCCCCATGCTTGCCGGGGCTCTTGCCGGCGGAAGGTACCCCTGGTTGACCCAAGAGATTGTCTCTGGTGACCAGCTCCTTACCGCTCCCGCATTCGCCTCTTGGGAACTCTCCCTCGCCAAGTTCGTCTACTGGATCGGCATTCCGGCCATCCAATTCCTCGTGGCTGTCTTGATTGTGGATACCTGGCAGTACTTCTGGCACCGGGCGATGCACTTGAACAAGTGGCTGTACAGTAAGTCTGGCCCCAATGCCATTAACCATTCGCAGCTAACCGCGAAAAACAGCGACCTTCCATTCCCGCCACCACCGTCTATACGTCCCCTATGCCTACGGCGCTCTTTACAACCACCCCGTTGAGGGCTTCCTCTTGGACACTCTTGGTGCCGGAATTGCTTACCTCGTCACTGGTATGAGCATTCGCCAATCCATGTGGTTCTTCACCGGCTCCACGATCAAGACCGTCGACGATCACTGCGGCTACGCTTTCCCCCTGGATCCCCTCCAGTTCATCACCTCCAACAACGCGCTGTACCACGATATCCACCACCAAAGCTGGGGCATCAAGACCAATTTCTCGCAGCCCT
The DNA here is from genome assembly GCA_022560015.1 of Diplodia mutila. NCBI lineage: Eukaryota > Fungi > Ascomycota > Dothideomycetes > Botryosphaeriales > Botryosphaeriaceae > Diplodia > Diplodia mutila. The sequence goes on along the minus strand of JAFISB010000048.1, from coordinate 5,882 downwards.
TCTTCACCTTCTGGGATAAGCTTTTGGGCACCATGTGGATGGGTGGCGACGTCACGCACAAGTACGAGCGCGCTCGCAAGGCCGCCGAGAAGAAGGCAGACATCAACGCGCTGAAGCCGCACTTCCTGCCCCCTGCGCTGCAGCCCGACAGCGCGTCTACCTCGGAGCCCACTTCCGAAGTCGAGAGCGTCAAGGAGCAGCCGCAGCCGGCCCTCAGGCGAAGCCCACGGAAGAAGGACCCCAGCGCTTCCCAACAAACCGCAAACCTGAAGGGTCTCAGGGATCGCGTCAACAGCAACCTCCAGGGAAAGGGCCCCAACGTCCTGGGTGTCGAGAGTAGCCACTAAATCGGATTCCGATGTCCCAACGCCTAGGGCGACATGAATTAGCTGCATAATGTCTATTTAGTCGGCTGTCCTCTTCGGTTGGTTAGGCTGTTTTCGCAACGACTTTGCTCTTTTTTTTTTTTGCTCACTGTATAATTCTAGCCTTCCTCGTGTCCGGGGTGGCTTTTCGTTTTCCGCAGCGATGGGGGCGTACAATTGAGTGTTCTTGGGTTTTCTCATTTTAATCCCCCCTCTGGAAGCTGGGGCTCCATTCGTGTTTTTTTAGAGCTTCCGCAAATGTATAACTTACGCTCGCTTTTAGGTTTGGTCTAGTTGTCTGCTGGAGTAGTGAATTACGTGACAGATGAATGGAAGAGCGAAATTGAATGCAGACGTACAAGTACTGAACTCATGAAGTGCTTCATCATGGCATAAATGATGAGGGTGCAAACGCCGATGTGTTATTCATGCAAGGACTCCAAACCTTACTCGTACTTCAGCTGTGTCTCCTCAGTGGACCCGATCCACCGACACGTCCACCGGGACTTCTACTGGCCCGTTTCGATTGATCGAGATGAACAACTGGATTACACTTTACGTGGGTCGTGGATTCCATTTCTGGACGTGTTTGTACGGACTTATATCTCACATCTACGTTTGGATGTTTGTTTCGACTGCCAGTGGCGCCGGCTCCCACAGCTACTCATGGATCAGAGCCGGGCGCCAAAACGGTGACAGGTGGAATATATCTACTTCATTCGGAAACGATAGTCAGATTGAGATCCAGCATGACTTAGTCAAAAAGATCGAGCCAAGGTGCAACGTCAACCCCAGCTTACCACTCGGCATCATCGTGGTGGTCTTCAACTTCTTGAAAGCGGTCACCATGATCCTCGTTCTTGCATGCTTTCGGGGCCGGCTGCCGGTCACTTTCGGTGATGCAATCGCTTCGTTCATGCGCTCGTCCGATCGGAGCACCAGGGGCTGGTGTCTGGCGTCCGCGGAAGAGGTGCAGAAGACGCGGGAGCTCTGCGGGACGCACCTCGATACACGGCGACCACCCACGCAAACACTCACCGCGGAACGAGAGCGCTGTTCAGGCGGGGCGGGAGCTCGAATCTGGGTGATGTGGATGAATTTGTAAGAGCGCCCGGCCAAACATCAACACCGCAAAGCAGCTGACATCCGACGACAGATCCGTGCTGGCCATGCTCGGCACAGCAGCCTGCGCTGTCTTCGCTTTCTGTCAAATCTTCTCGGTCGGCGCAAGCCCCTTCGTCGGCCGCGACTACGTGACGTGCAGTTACTCGCCCCGCCGCCATGCTGTTCACCGTCGTCACCGGCTCGGTCGTCATCGTCCGCACCGTCGCCCTCGGGATGGGGAGGAGGTTGAGCTTGGCGATGCCGGTTGCCGGGAGCAATAGTGCCGCTATTGCTGCGGCGTGTCATCCGCCGGGAGATGGAGGGATGTGAGAGCGCTGCTGATGTGGGGTGCTGTGCCTGTGGTTGATGACGGCGATTCGCCCGATGGTGAAGATGCAACCTGCTCGGTTAAGAATGTCGGACACTGCAGCTTTTCGAGCGGTACGGCGGAAGCACCGCTTCTGTGGAAGCTATATGCATGATACACCGGCATGAGTAATATGGTCCAGCTGGGCGCAGAAGATGCCTAGCCTCGCTACAAGATCCTTGGGGCGGATCAATCTCAGAATCGGCCTTGTCACAGCTGTACCTGTCTGTAGCCTTGTCAGTTTGACCCCGCGGTTTTGTTGGTCAGCAACGTCGTCTGTGGCTGTTGTATCACTGCATGATTCTTCTTCGTTCTTACTGGTAGGTATCCACGAATATAGGCATAGGAGATGCAATCAGTTTGAGAAACAAACAGCTTTAATCTCACTTACACGCTCACTGTTTAAGACGAAGAGATCACCGATCACTAGAGTTTCACCGATGATTTGCATTTTCCCATGTCATCAGCTTATTGATTGCTCCACATCAAGGTTGTGCTGCACGGCGGGCTGGCGGGTGGGCAATTAGTGATAGCAGAGAAGTACGGGGAGCCTGTGGTTAGCGAGGCGGATGCGGGGATGAGAGGGTGACAATATTGAGGAGCGCAGAGTAGATATTCGTACAGACGTATGTCATCGAGGGAGTTCAGAGCCATGTTTTCCACTGATAACATCAATGCATACCATTACTTGCGGCACTACTAAGTCATTTATTAAAGATAACGGACTATCAAAGGGATAAGGGAATAAACAGCTGCTATACAATCTTGATCTCCCTGAGTTCCTTCTCTGTTTTGATTTTTACCTCCGCAAACATCATTCCATCAACGTAAGCTTCACCAACAACCGTAAAATGGCCGTCCTCAAGCGGCCGGAATACGTACGGGACTTTGCATCCGGGTACAATGCATACTATGTCTCCTGGTCTTGCAAAAGACGGAAGCCAGCACAAGCGATTTTGCTCGGTGCGCGCTAGGCGGCGGCGGGACGCCCACATGGATAGCGAAGACTCAATATGGGCAATGCTGTCTCCGTTGCTGATCCGCATACCCAATATCCCGATATCTGGTCCCTTTTCGGCATCGTTTTTGGTGATGTGGTCTAGGAAGTTGACGTAGTGTTCAAAGTCTTCCGAGAAAGTATCTGGGGCGCCGTAGCCCTCTCCAGACAGCCCACAAGTCATTAACTCCCAGAACTCGGTGTTGTATGATGTCTGGGAGCCGTTTGAGTTGATGGAGACCGTATCAGAAAAGAATTTCCGGCACTGAACAAGCCATCCTTTTGAACCTGACGCCACGTCCAGTAGGTTTTGTGAGTTTGATCCCAGTGGTAAGCGCCGGAAGGTCGATAGTCCACTCATTTCTTGCACAGTGTCCACTGGCTTTGCCATGATCGAGAGCTTCTCATAAGGAGAGGTAGGACTACCAATCCAAAAGACGTCCTGCAAACTTCCATCATGGGCCCGGAACGGGATGCGATCACTGTAGCGGACAAACGGGTGTTCATTTCCGAGCCTACTTGTCCAATCAGGTGCCCAGGAGGGCAGGCCAAGGAGTGCCTCGTTTTCCTGGCTTCGTTCGGTCGCGTAGGACAGACATTCCAAAGTCGTGTTCTTTTGCAGGTTCCATACGGCGAAGCGCTTGAAGACATCTACCAAGGTGTTGTTCTCGCCGTAATCGGGAGCCCAGAAGCCGGTGGGGTCGTCCTTCTCAATATCCACTGCAAGACCAAGAATGCCATAAATTTTGTCGCGTGGGTCGGAGCATTGTGCCGAGCTTGTAGAGAGCAATAATCGAAAAAGACGCTTTGGTTGATGATCCTGGTAGTAAGCCCGGTTCCATGAGTACCTTGCCCGCTCCCTTTGCATCTCCACAACATTACCCGAAGCGGAATCGGCTTGAGGGGAAAGGAATTCAGCAGTGATTCCACTATACTTGAGGTCCATGACAACATTTGAAAAGACCTCCCAGTCCATGACGCTTTGACCGCACATGATTACAACTTTTCGAGCATGTGCCACTTCTTGGATGACCCATACCCGCGTGAACCATGGTCTACACAGTAGCTGGTCCAGCGCATTCCAGTCTTCGATCTTAGCTTCGTATAGCAGTTTGTTCCTTTTTTCGAACGAGATGTTCAATCCTTCTCTTGCCCAGTATCCTCGGTGGAACGGTTTGTTTGCCTTTTCCATGACGAGCCGTATCCCATACTCTACCCTGCTGATCAACATCTGTTGCCAGAAGAGGTTTGGTTGGTGCATCTTCTCAATGAATCGGAACGTGCTCTTGACATTATCCGTCTCGTTTCCCAAAAAGACAACCACGTTTTTGGCAGAGAAGAAGACATCCGCCATAAGTTGAACTTGTTGACTACGCTCCGAAAGGTCGTCTTGGTCGATGCAAAGTGCATCTATCCACAGAACTCGGGGTCTATCGGCCGGTTGAAGGTGCTGAAGAGCTTCGTAGAGGTGTGTTGAAACGCCCATCTTCTTCCCGTTACAGAGTATAGAATGCGTATGTTCTGGATTGCCCCACGTATAAGATACAGCTTCAAAGTCTCTTCCTAGCGAATAAAGTTCAACCGTTACAAGCTTTCCTGTGATTGTACCAATTCCGCCGCGTTCGGGATCGAGGATAAACAAGCGGATTTGCTTGTTTCTTAGCTGGCGGTACACCGAATTTGGCTTGAATGGCCCTTCTGGTGATTGAGCTTTGCCCCGTGGCCCTTCGCGGTTCACCTCGTAAGGTATTTGTTGCAATAGATGATGAAGAAGGATCGTATTGGACTCCTGCTGAGGAGTGGCATGAGGAGCAGAGGGGAGGGTCACCCGAAGGTGCCTTTATAACCCAATGCGGATGACTAAGCTATCTACTAGTACTAAAATAGCTTATATTACAACACACCTCCTTCGCGTAGTGCCTAATTAGGTAGTACGTAATATAAAAGAATGGTGTTAAGGCTTAAATAAGTAACGAATCTACTTATAACGAGAATCGACCTTCTAACTAGTAAAAGATAATTATAAAAGAATCTATTTTATAACTACTTAAGTAGGCGTAGCCTAGTAGAAAACACGCCCGATTAGTTCTACTATTATAGTAAAGAAATAAATAGCTATTATTACTTATATAGTAGTAAAAAAGAGGATTACCCGTTTAGATAGTAGTTAAAAAAAAGATAAATACCTCGCCGTTTACTTAACGAAGTACGCCGTTTAATCGTATACGGCTATTTTAGATACGCGGTTTCTTAAGATAGTCTATTACGAAATAAGATAACGTAATAGATGCGCTTAAACTATCTATAAGTTAGTTTACTCTATACTATCTAGCTAATTTTAGTTAAAAGAGTAAACTACTATTATTATTTATAATAGTAAGATAGGCTACTTAAGTAGATATACGAGTCTAAAGTATTAAATAAACGCTTAGTACTTCTACTTAGATAGTATCTTAGTAAGTCCGTTAGTAAGTATATCTACCGTTAATATCTAGCGAAAGTAAATATTATCTAATTAAGTCTTCTATCGTAACTAGTAGTAGTAAATGTCGATATAGCGAAGCTTAGTATTTAGTTTACTAGCGTTCTTCTATATAAGCGTAAGTATTTACTTATTATTATACTAGATCTTAAGAAGATATCTAGAATTAAATATAACTTTACGGAAGAATCGCTTCTACTAGTAGTACTACTTAGCGGTTTCTAAAAGGACTAGAAGCTCTACTTCTATTATTAACGTTATAATAGTTAGTTATTTAGACGCTTTCTAATCTATAGAGACTTCGAATAGAGTAATTAATAACTCTTAGTAACTTCTACGTATAGCGAGGTTATTTATATACGAGATATCGCTACTAATTATAAAGATATTTTATTTATCCGGCGTATTATCGTTATAGTAGATAACTAGATTACTTATATTATCGAGATACTTTAGAACTCTTTAAGTAAGCTAAAGATAGCGCGAGAAAGAGTTAGTAAGATAAAAGAATAGTATAGAGAAGGCGTAAGAGACGTCGAAGCGTATACTTACGATAGTAAACTAGAT